>OX328126.1:71085973-71434666 GCA_946811695.1 Gonocerus acuteangulatus | reverse complement strand
CCCCATCAGCACAAACCTGACTCTCCGATAGTACCCTTGTTTACGAGGAGATCCTCTACCATCGTCAAGCGTGGATAGCTCAACCGGACAAATCATACTACTGAGTATTTGAACCTTGGCCATAATTACGGGTTCATCACGTTACGGGTATTTTAATCTTGGTAATTTTGATACCGTTTCAGAAACCTTAGTAAAGTAAGCGAACTATAGAGGAAAAGGAATTCAAGTGTTTGATTAAATATTGCTTTTGTAATAATGAATTTATTAATAATTCCACCAGGCGCTAATAGCCAAATAGTTGATGCGCCGTTAAGTGTAGCCAATTTTTCTTGAACAAAACTTTGGACCTTATTTCGAAATGTGACTATTTTGACCTAGCCTAGGAGATTTCCCGTATCAAGATGTACATGTGTGCCAAGTTTGGTCCAAATTGGTCAAACGGTGTGGATTTGTATAAAGAACAAACAGACAGACAAACTTACAGGTGATTTATATATATATATATATATATATATATATATATATATATATATATATATATATATATATATATATATATATATATATATATACCGCCCGGTGGAATTCATTCTTTGAATTCATTTATAAATATTAATATATTCAAATAAGTATATTATCAGAGGTTAAGTTTGTGTAAACATTATAAATATACAATTTCAATGAGTATTATAAAATAAAATGTATATATATATATATAAATATATATATATATATATATATATATATATATATATAAATCACCTGTAAGTTTGTCTGTCTGTTTGTTCTTTATACAAATCCTCACCGTTTGACCAATTTGGACCAAACTTGGCACACATGTACTTCTTGATACGGGAAATCTCCTAGGCTAGGTCAAAATAGTCAAATTTCGAAATTTGGTCAAAAGGTCAAAAGTTTTGTTCAAGAAAAATTGGCTACACTGAACCATTCATATTCTGGCAGCCATTTTGAATAATGTCTCAAATTTATTTGTTGATGTTCTTGATAATTAGAATAACTCGAACTCATTGATGACTTTACATCATTATATAATCATATATATATATAAAATCTTTTAGGCTTCACAGTTCGGAAGTAACGAGTTCCAAACTGTCAATTAAAGAAGAGTGAATTGTTCAGAAATAGTAATTGTCTTTCCAGTGTTGCCTAGATGGAGATTAGCAAGCTAAACAACTTTCTTCTTTTTTTACGAAAGGGTTTTCTTTTGCGAACAAAACTTTTCAGTTTTAACCTTTGTATGTTTATCTAAATTATAGCCGTATATTCTCAAGATTTGGACAAGTAATATCATATATGATCAATTTTATTAATTTCTGATGAAAATATAGAGCAACACTGAGCTCCTAGAAGCCATTAACCATTATCCTTTTTTTTTTTAAGTTTGGTTTGTTTATCTAATTTCCAAAACTTTTTAGTTTTAGTAAAATATTTGTGTTTACCTAAATTATAGCCTTATATTCTTAGAATTTTGACTAATATATTTTAATAAGTCATTTAAAATATTAAGTTTTTGATCTGTTGACTTTACAGTCGCCATTTCCTTTCCATTGTTGCCTAGGTGGAGATTAGCAAGCCAACAAAACTTTTTTTTTTTTTTTGTTAAAAGTTTTTCTTTTGCGAACATAACTTTTCAGGTATAACCTTTGTATGTTTATCTAAATTATAGCCTTATATTTTCAAGATTTGGACAAGTAATATCATATAAGAACAATTTTATTAATTTCTGATGAAAATGTAGAGCACCACTGAGCTCCAAGAAGCCATTAACCATTATCCTTTTTGCATTTGCTTAACATAAACTATGCCTTCAACATTAACCCATGGATCTGTACAGAACTTTAATAATTTAAATACTTTTAGTTCTTTACCGTACCACCTAAAATCATCTATATGTAACGTACAAAAATGTTGTGATAACCTTATATTCTCAGATTTTGGATTAATATCATATATTGGCGCTAATAGCCAAATAGTTGATGCGCCGTTAAAAACTAAATATATATATATATATTAGTAAGTAATTTGAAATATTAAGTTATTGATCTGTGGACTTGCAGGTTCCCGTTTGGTTTCCATAGTTGATTTTTTTTATTTGCAAATTGCATTTTATTTAATGCATTTGCTTAACATAAACTATGCCTTCAACATTAACCCATTAACTTGCACAGAACTTTAATAATTTAAATACTTTTAGTTCTTTAACGTACCACCTAAAATCATCTATGTGTGACATGATATTTAAACATTTGGGTCATTCCGTGTCAAATCAACCCAAAAAAATGGGATTTGACACCCATGGTCTCAGATTTTAATGAAACTTGGCATGTTCGTTCCTTTCATGGATATAAGTAAGAATATAAAATAGTTTTTCTCAATCTCAAATAGTTTAATTTTATGCTCTGCTAAAGTATTTCAAATTTTGCAGTTATCATCGATTGGACAAAGGAAGTGCACTTAGTTCTAGAATATAAATCATACCTATCGACCAATGTTGATGACATTTTCTATGACAATACTTCAATAAATATGGAAGCCAGAAAAAACAAATAATATAAGCATAAAGTAATGCAGTAAAGTAAGTGTTACAATGCATTTTGTAAAAATTAAATATGGCGTTCCACACTAAGTGGAATATCATCAAACGATAAAAAGAAAATCACTAAAATATTTTTTTAGTATTATTCTAAAAGGTATACACTATCACATGAAAAAATAAAATGTATGGTTTCTTTCACTCTTTAATTTTTTCCCCCGTTAAATACAAAAAATTGTTCAATTAAAATTTTAGCTAACAATATATTAATTTTTATAGTACAGCGATTTAATTTTAAAAACTATAAAAAATAACCCAAAGCTATTCAGAATGAAAACTACCTACATGTACAAAACATTCATTACTTTAGTAGAAGGGTTTGCTGGGCAATATAAAATGAAATACAACTTAATTTTTATCACATGTAACTGCACACCAGTAACTAACATTAAAATTTGAAATATTAAGTTTTTGATCTGTTAACTTGCTGGTTTCAGTTTGTTTTCCATAGTTGAATTTTTGATTTGCGAATTGCATTTTATCACATGCATTTGCTTAATAAAAACTATGTCTTTAACAGTAACCCATGGACTGTCCGAACTTATAGCAGGCTCAATATCTACTTGGCTCATACGGAGAATTGTAGTGTTTGTCATTAAACTAGATGCAACATTAGCAAACTCTACTGAGTTTTTTACATTTTTAGTTTCAGATTTGCTCATAACTTCCATTAGAGACCAAGGATTTTACTCTTTCTCCCACCCTATCTACTACACGTTTGTCATGAGCTGTAGTAAAATATTTCCGCTAAAACTTTTTGTGAAATTTTTCTGAATGTATGTAAAGCAATCTTGACATATATTTATTTTTAAACTGAGACGATGGATTATCACTGTAAATAATTTCATTTTGACAAATCATTATTTTTTATTATTATATCATATAATCTTATCAAAAGTGCCTATACAGAATTCTTACCTTTATGTTTAGTATCGGAACAAATGAGAAAAGTAGTGCATTTGTTTTTTGAAAAATAATGCTGCTGTAAATAATTGAACAGTTTCTCATGACCACAATCCTGATTGAATTTTGTTTTAACAATCGCAAGAATAAGCCATTGCAAGAACGAACGTTTTCTTTTCATTAATCAGTTATTTTATTTTATTTGATTCATTTATATTCATTCTTTTTTTTTTTTGTATTTCTTTCAATTAATTTATAATTTTGATGTTATAATTTGTTTCTTTTTCAATATTATTGTTACTATTTTTATTTGTATTATTATTATAGTTGTTATCATTACGCTATCATGTTTCTCTATTTTAATATTATTATTATACTTAAAAAAATGTATATTACTTTGATTGTAATGCAGGAAGTATTGGAAGATGGAACCTGCAGAACCTAAATGAACTCCCAAAGTATAAGGATACTATATTGTGGAACAAAAAAAGAAAAAGCCATTCAATTTGTTCCTCATATAAATCCACAGCTTTTTAGCGATTTTGACAGGTAGGGGTTGATACGGGGAGTGTCATAGGCTAGGTCAACTTTCTGTCTATCTGTTTTTTCCTTATACAAATCCACACCGTTTGACTGATGTTGACCAAACTTGGCACACAGGTAGGTCTTGATACGGGAAGTGTCATAGGCAAGGTGAAAAAAATCTACCAGCTTTATGTTGTTCCTTACAACTATATAATATAAAGTTGGTGTAGCATGGCACACTGGGCAACAGCTAGTACAAAATAAATACAAATTCAAATGAACGTTCTGTTCTAGATTTTTATAGTGTTTTAGGTTCAATTAAAGCATCATTTCCCATTTAAACAACTACACTATTACAACACCAGACAAAGAAAACAGAGAGGTGCAGAATTTAATTGGTTTTACCTTCAATTCTGTGTCTAGGGTTGTGGGATTGATTCCCAATGGGGATGTTAGCATTTAGTAAAGAAATAAATAAAAAGGCCAACTATCAAGAGCTCCATAATCTTAGCGCGTTTTCGTTCCTAACCATAGTTTTATTAGTAAAGATAGATAGAAGTAGTTATTTGTAAGTACATTTATCTTTCGTAAAAAATATGGTAAAAGTGAAGTTTCACGTCCTCCGAACCGATTTCTTTAACAATTATCACAACAATGTATTTTGATGCACTAAACACGAATACGTTAGAAAAAACCTTCGCATTTAACTAGGAAAGAAGTTATTAAGCACTAAAGTTCACTGTTATGCGGGTCATGAGAGCTAATGTAAACAACTAAATTTGTCAACATGCGCATGCGGGGGTATGGAAAAGTTCGTAATAGGACGACTTTAAGGCATACATGCTAAAATACTCGCTAAAATTAATAGAATTCTATTAATTTTAGCGAGTTTGATTGACTGGGGTTTTGTTATCTTCTTGAGCGAGCGTAGCGAGCGGAAACGCATAGCACGTATGCCCTTAAGCGACAGGTGATGACGGGTGAAAATGCCCTTAAAGCTAACAATATTTTTGAATAAATGGTTTATGAACATTTCAAATGAGAGTTCTCTGTTTCCCAATGTTACATATCTGCGCATGCGCGTGTTTACAAATGACGCCGAGATTTGTAACCTTCCTAACAGTGAAATTTAGTGCTTAATAACTTCTTTCCTAGTTAAATGCGAAGGTTTTTTTTTAACGTATTCGTGTTTAGTGCATCAAAATACATTGTTGTGAAAAGTGTTAAAGAAATCGGTTTGGAAACTCCACTTTTACCAAAAATATAAAATTACTAGGAATCCTAAGTGGAAATTACTTATCCTCTTTTTCAACGTTCGCTCTAGGAAAAAAGTATTAATAACATTTTTTCTGATTCTGTTAACTTAGTTCACTAAAATACTAATTTTAATGTTAAATGCACTTAAAAAAACCAAAACATATATAAGTGATGTAGACAAATGTCTGTTCAAAAGAGAAAAATAAACACATTCCAGGTTTTAAGCACTCTCCGATTGACATTGTCACATCGAAAATTACTTTAGAACATTCTTTGTAGAGAATTTAGCGAGCTTCCGAATAGTCGGCTTCCACATACCACGATTTCCAAATCTTTTTCAAGATATTTCCCAAAACCTTTCCTCACTGTGAATCACAGTATATATACAGTATATATATATATATATATATATATATATATATATATATATATATATATTCTAATGCTTCTTTCACTCCAATTGCAGCGAAAATATAAATATCGAAGGGCGCTAACCAAGTTCGACTCTCAGAAACGTCCATTAGCACGTTCTTATGCCTAGTTTCATTTGGAAAGTTCCGTAAGTAATATACTTAATATCCGAGAATCATTTTATCGAAGATGGGGGGAAAAAAATGAAAGTTCATTTCTCTAATAAACATGTTTCAGGGTGGATTTTCTTGTAATCGCATTTTTCTTTTTCTTTCCTTTCTTTTTCAATTAGAGATTCAATTTCTGTTAGTATAATATTGCGGAGTAAAGTCGTCAGAGAAGGCTGTGAAATGGGCGGCGGACTCACGCGAAGGAGGCATCAGCCGACACGAAACACGACAATCAACAAGATAGACTCGACAACGGGAGAGATGTTGCGAAACGAGCCGCCATTATGGCAGGGAACACAAATCGCGGGGTTTTGATTAAATGATGTCACTACGAATGAAGTGAAAATTGTCTCACAAATATAGACAGTTGAAGTGTCCACATACCGGAGTGTATACTGTACGGCAATGTTTTAGTTTTTGTTTGAAAAAATCATCTAGCATAAAAGGTGAAGTTCGTTTACAGCCATAATCTGGTGACAGAAATACATTTTGCGACGAAATCAGCCTAAAAAAATCGCAGAATTTACTATGTTTAGGCGTCCAGGAGAACGTTTTGTAGGTAATTTATTGTAAAGGAATCAAATAAACACACTTTCAAAAAGTCCGTCACGCAGGAGCTGCATAACTAAGCACTTTTCTCAGAATTTGGGTAGTGTAGACTGCTTTCCAGAACAATTTGCTTAAAATATCCTACATAAATAAAATAAAAACATGAATAGTTCTCTTTTAATTTCGTAATGAGTAACTGATAAATTATTAATTTGCTTCCAGAGTTATGTTTACACATGGTACCTACTACACTACGTAATAAATACAAAAAACCTCGTATTATCGTATTTTGATCTAACGCAGGAACCGGATACAGTCCCTCTAGCGCTCCTTGCGGCGCCTTTGTGAACCTATATCTGGCTGGCTTTTCTATTGAAATATATTACAAAGTAAACCCCCCTTTCCGATTGACCGATTCAGCTCATTTTTACAACACTTCTTTCTCATGAGTTACCCACGACATATACCGCGTTTCGTTACAATACAGCAGAAATTACGACCAGTATGAGTATATTAGTAATTTGGGTCCGGAGTAAACCCCCCCCCCCTCCTAATGAACCGATTTAGTTTATTTTTACAACACATATTTACCTGTAGATTACCACTACGAATACCGAGTTTCGTCGAAATATACCAAAAATCACGGTTGGTAGTGGCGAATTGGTATTGCGGGTCCGGAGTAACCCCCCCCCCCCTCCTAATGAACCGATTTAGTTTATTTTTACAACACATATTTACCTGTAGATTACCACTATGAATACCGAGTTTCGTTGAAATATACCTAAAATCACGGCTGGTAGTGGCGAATTGGTATTGTCGGTCCGGAGTAAACCCCCCCTCCTCATGAACCGATTTAGTTCATTTTTATATCTCACTTTTCTCTCTATATTACCACTACGAATACCAAGTTTTGTTGAAATATTACGGCTGAAATGGTCAAATTAGTGTTTTGGGTTCGGGGTAAACCCCCTCCCCCCTTCCGGTGGACCGATTTTGGTGGTTAACGAACTCGTTCAATCGTTTGCTAATTGAATGCTATATACCAAGTTTCGTGACGAAAAAACAAAAACTCTGGCCGCTATCGTGTTAACAGACACACACATATATATATATATATATATATATATATATATAAATTTTAACGGGGGTCATTTTCGGTGTCTACTAGGTAGGATCGATAAAGATTTGAAGAAATTTTTCAAAAATTCCGTCATGAGTCCAACCTCAATAGCTACTTTCCTTCGGAGGAAAGTGCTAAAACTGAACCTCATCTCTTTCAGTGGAACTCCAGCTATAGAAGCTGCCGGAGAGAAGTAGTCCTTACAAGACTTAGAATTGAACATACACTACTAACTCACTCTTACTTGATGAAAAAAACAAGATACACGACTATGTACTATAAGACATTATCAGTAAAAACTTACTAACAGACTGCAGGAAACGGGAAAACATCAACATACTACATGATATGTACGAACTTTTGACAGATGGTAGCCCACACCTATCCATTATTTTACATTTTTTAAAAAAGATAAACATGTACGAGCAAATTTAGAAAAAAAAACAACTTATTTTAATATGGTTCACCATTTATTAAATTTTATTTTTACAAAATAGACCGACCGAAAAGATCGAATTTTTAGTTTATTGAACATAATTTATTAAATTTACCACTTGTTTTGCTTATAATTTTATAGCTGACGTTTTATGATATATATATATATATATATATATATATATATATATATATATATATATATATATATATATATTTCTTTTAAATGTTTCAATATTTGTATTTTTAGATATTTTATTTGGTTTGCACCCTACGAGTTTATAGAGCAAATCGCCCTGTTGCGGGCTCTAAAATCAAATAAATAAATATAATTTTTTTCAATATCTGTGTATAGCATGCCGCAAATTTCATTGGAAGGAACCTAAAAGTACTGCCGCAGGAGATGTATTAATAAGTTGTATATGGGTAGACCCGCCACTTCTAAGCAATTTTGCTGTTTAAGCATGCTAAGTTTCCATACGGAATGGGACCTAAAGCATTATGTATAGAACTATTTACCTGATATTTGATTCGATCTTTGTGTCCTATATATAAGTATATATTATGTCTAGAACCACATTGGACCCGTATCAAGAAGCCAAAAAGATAGGTGTAATGTACTATTAAAAGACTGACTTAAAGATGTTTTCTTTCTATTTCCCGGGAATAATTGCGTGCAAAAATATGTGTCTAGAAGCCTAATTGACGAAAAGCAGTCTCCCCGTGTTGACGGATCCTGCAGGTTACCGAAATTAAACTTTCATTTGTGCCAACATATTTGTGTACCAAATTTGAGAATCAAACCATTTTTGAGGCTCCTAGATGGCGAACAGACAAATCTCTCTCTCTTTTTTCCCCCGTTGCCCTCTCATGCATACACACACATTAAAAAAAAAACTCCATATTTGTATATACGATAATATAATTATTCCCGGAAGCACAAATGTTTTTGTTTGAATACTTTTCTCTCCTTTTTATATTTATATTTTCAGCCAAAAGGGGATAACCTCAATTAACCCTAAATAAACTGTAAGCAGACAAACATTTGACTTCACGAAGAGCAAGCAACTTTTTTTTTGCGTTTAGCTTTACCAGCGTTTATTTCATTCTTATGTAACTTTATCATGGCACATTAAATATTTTCCTCTGCCGTGACATTTCTTTTTCCCCGAGGTAATAAGCAATTATATACAGCTAAAATAATATGCCTCACAGCACTAATTTAATTTTGTAATATATTAAAAAATATATCTATGGCTCTTTTGGGTTTCATTAAATAAATCTACTCCACAATCAAACCAACCTATTACAATATATATTATTATTATTATGCACGTTTGCTCATAACCTCAGTAGTCAATCCACAGGGGAAAGTAGTCTCACTTTAAACCTTATTTGTAACTGCTTCATCTTGGCCTATTTTCAATGAACCGTTAACAATCGGCCCGAAGAATAAATCTGAGCCACAGTTATTTTCATTACCTATGAGTAGAGATGGGCGATCTGAATCGATCTTATAAAATACGATACACAGACAAGACAAGATACGATACATCGATCTTTTGAATCGATATCCGAGGGCCGATCTTTTCAAAGAATCGATTTCCAAAGGCCGATCTTTTAGGAGAATCGTTCTATCTGGAATACCGGTAATACTTAATGTCATCGCTTGTTACTATTATTATTATTTAACTGAAGAAAAAATTTACAGAGCAGTGTCCTCTCTACATTAAAAGACTTTTAAACAACAATAACATTATAGAAGGACTCAATACTTTCAGTTTCTCCTACTATAGGGAAGAAGGTAAAATAATAAAAATGGGGATTCAAACAGTGCTCTAAATTTGTATAACCATTTTTCTCAATTATTATTATTATTTTATTCATTTTTTTTATTTGATTAACATATATATTTAATAATACCCATATATTTTAATATAATGTAACAGTAGTTGTTAATTCTGAATTAGTTTTGGTGAAAAATAGACTAAAATCTTTCTACTTTTAGGTTACAGATATGTTTTTCATATTATCAAGTATTTAAATCGACTCGTAGTCGATCGATTTAGGTCGATTCGTAGTAGTGACGGGCGATTTCCGAATGATAATCGATTCGTATCGAAATGAAGTACACATATTCGTAGGTAATTGTAAGTAATCGTGAAATCGATCCATATCGAAGATCGATCAATATCGTAGATTAATCTTCCGAGTCAAGAAGATCGATCTTTTGAATCTATCTCAAGTCGCCGATCTTTTCATTTCGATTCAAATGATCGATTAATATTCGAGAATCTCCCATCACTACCTATGAATTGTAGCACGTAATCATCTGGTGTGCACTTCCGGATTGTGTCTGCACCGGGCCCGGCGTCATAAGCGGGTTTCCTCCCTATGGAGGGAGGGTGAAAACACGCTCAAAGCATGTATTTTACTAGTTTATATAAATTAGTCCCTCAAACACAACACCAAACGCTTGGGCGAATATGTTTGTCCCTGCTAGTTGTTAATTTGTACCATCGCGGGTGTATGTTGTTGCGTCGGTGGTAGAACCTCGTTAATAACAATTATCCCCATTAGGGCAGACAAATTTCGATCAATAGCCCCCCCTCCGTTTGTGGCCACCTGCTCCACACGGGGGCTAATGCTTCGATATTAGTGTTTAACACTGACTCTATCAACACTGCTAGTCTAGGATATTGACTCGATGGCAACACTGGTAATCCTCTGATATCTTAAAGGCGAGCATTATTATTTTCTCCAAACGCTCCCAGAATAATATTGGTTTTCTTAGAATTTTTTATAGACTAAAATGTCTTACATACGACAGGCGGTGGCTCAATAGCAACAGAACTTCTTCTGAGAAGCTAAAAAAAAATGTAAAAGGAAGGACGTTGGGAAAATTGCATGGAGCTTTCATAAAAAATATAAAATGAAATCTCAATGAGAACAAATATTTCAGGTGCCACAACAGGGAACTGATAATATACTGAACTGAAATCAGTTCACTAACAATGTACTCCATTCTCAGTAAGCGCGCTAAAAGGAAAATTATATTACGCCAGGACAACACAATTAATAAGAAAGGCAAATGCTACCTAAATTAAGATGTATTATTTGTGAGAAGAAATTGCACAATATTTGTAGTTTAGCGTCCTATCTCAATATGTAGCAGCTATTCAAACTTTTGTCTATTTTAGAAACTATTGTTTTGTTTTTTTTTAATGAAAAACTGTCTTTCCCGGATATCTGGTTAATGCATCGTAAATAGCGACCACATTCTTAGAATCTACATTAAATTTCCAACATGAAACATTTCTTATTTAAATATTAGCATGTAAATTAAGAGCTATACCAAGAGCCATATGGATTTGAACTATTTTTATTGGTGTATTCTTAACTTATTCAATATTTTCTTATTTGTAAACTTTGAGGTTTGCCTTCGCCTCAAAAGTTGCCTTATTTAATAACAATAGTTCACATTTCTTAGTATAGCTCTTAATTTACATGACAACATAACGGGTGTTTCTTATTGGAAATTTGATTTAGATTATAAAAATGTGGTCGTTATTTGCGGCGCGTTATCCAGAAATCCGGAAAACACAGTTTTCCATAAAAAAAAAAAAAAAAAACCAATAGTTTTGAAAATAGACGAAAGTTTGAATAGCTCTGCTACTTGTTGAGATAGTACGCTCATTTTTGCGTCCCTGAACTACATTTGAACTGCAGAATAAACTCCTAAAATTCTAAAGTTATGATATTTCAATGCGGGACACCCTGTATGTATGTATGTGTGTGTGTGTGTGTGTGTGTGTATAGATATTTATTCTTTATATATGGCCCAGGTAAAAAGAATAATACTCCAATTTTCTTTGTACTATTTTATTTTTTGTACGCCCCTTTTTTTTTTCTTTTTTTTTTTTTCCCATACTCAGAATCTCAAAGTAGAGTTCTTCGCCCCTCCTTTTTTCCGCCTTGGAGTTATTCATATTTTGTACGCCGCCATTTTATTTTTGTTTTTGGGCGTACAAAAAATAAAATAGTACAAAGAAAATTGGAATACTATTCTTTTGACCTGGGACATATATAAAGAATAAATAATTATACGTAAATAAAGGTCAGAAATACGTGGAAAATAATATGAATAACTCCAAGGCGGAAAAAAGGAGGGACGAAACACTGTACTTTGAGATTCTGAGTATGAAAAAAAAAAAAAAAAAAAAAAACAATTGGCGTACAAAAAATAAAATAGTGCAAGAAAATTGGAGTACTATTCTTTTGACCTGGGCCATATATAAAGAATAAATAATTATACGTAAATAAAGGTCAGAAAATGATATATATATATATATATATATATATATATATATATACATCGTTACACACATTTTTTGTTTTATTTTTTTCCCTCAATATTAGGGTGATGTTTTATTGATTGTTAATATGTTTAATAATAATTGAACAAGGCCTTAAAACTATCAGCTCCTATGAGATTACAGCATTTACTTTGACTCAATGTAATCATGGTTTCCTCTACGTTGCATGCATTTATAACTAACAACATTTCCAAAAGTGGATTTCTAAAGATATAGGGACGCATAAAGAAGAAAGTTTCCAAAATGTCAACGCATAATATCAATATTTTTTGATACCAGTAAAGAAAATACTCATTCATATAGTACGAAGGAAACTAAACTACCATTTATTTCGGACTTGTCTGGGGTACTTCAAAATGAAGTAAAATAAAAGAGTAAAAATTAAGAATGCTTATTAAAATTCAAATAAGCATCCGCCTGCTTATTATTCCATCCTAGAAGCCCGAGTTAATTGTCCAGCCTAGTTGGAGTCTACTTCGCATACTAAAAATTTCTCTCCTGTTTGATTATTCTTAAATGGACCCTGAATAAATTTCATCACACACGCCGACGATTTTTTTGAAGGAGTTGTTGCATCTATCAAGTAGGAACTGCGTCATCTTCTCGTGTAATTATGGCACCTCTATAACAAATGTGTTCGGCGCAGAGGCTTTACTGCTCACACAAACTGTTCTTGTATTTTTTGAGCGCGGTTTCTCCGTAACCCATAGAGGGAAACCCGCTCATGAGATTGACCTCATGACGCAATCCGGAAGTTCCGCCTAGAAAATTTTATGCTTCAGAATCAATAGATCACGAATATAACGCTTATTTGTCTGTTCACGCTTCCAAAGTCCCAAAAATGGTCCGATTTAGACGAAACTTGGTATCAAAATCTTTAGTCTAATTTCAAAGGTCAATTTTGTTAGCCACCAGAATCCGCCCACCATAAAATGGTATTTGAGCGAAATTCGCATGAAAAAAATCGGAATGCTTAATGTTCATATGCTTGCAGGTACTCGTTTTATATGTTCATTAACATATGAATGGTCCTATTTGTAATGCGTTATCTGTAACCGTTTACGAGATAAATTGGTACAAATAATTTTCCAAACAGGATGGATTTAGTAGCAACTTATTCCAGACGTTTGACATCTATCTAATGTAAGATAGTTAAATTTTGGTTCCGGTTAGAGTTAAGGAAGTACTGGAAATAAAATATTTCATTAACAGGCATGCAAAGTTTTGGGATTTTCGTATATTTTCTAAAATATCTCGAAAACGGTTGGAAAATCGTGGTGAGCGGAAGGTGGCCGGCCATTCAAAAGCTTACCAAATACTCTACAAAAAAAGGTTCTGGTGTAATTTTCGATAGGACGATGCCAATCCGAGAAATAATTGCTTAAAACTTCAAAATTGTTAGTTTTGTTAATTTCAACGGGGTCTTGTAACTGTTAACCTAACGTTTTAATTGGTTATTGTTTTTTTTTATTTCATTTAATAGTAAAATTAGTATTTAAATAAAATAAGGTATGAAAATGAGAAACGTATTGGTAATAGTATTTTACCATGGCGAACGTTGAGAAGGTGGGATAGTCATTTCCGCTTAGAATACTATCAGTTTCCTATTGTGGAGCCTTAAACCTTCCTTCTCTTTGAGTTGTCATTTTATATTTTTCACGATACATCAAAACCTACCAATAACTGCTTAAGGTACACGTTTTATAAGTAATTGGTCGTGGAAAATCTAATGATACTATTTACGAGGCTGTATCTATAACCGTTGTCGAGGATAATGTCAAGGTATATCTCGGTATTTTTTTTTTTTTTTTTTTTTTTACGGCGTACCCACTGCAGGCAATTTTCTTAATGTGGTCTGAAATGAGAAAAATCTCTGTTGCGGGTGGGATTCGAACCCCAATCTCCCGCATGAGAATCGAAGGCGTTAACAAGTAGACCACGAGGAGACCCCAGGGTTCATATTCTCAGAAGAATGATAAATGATAAAAATTTAATCGTCTTTGGCAGTCTCACAGTAGATGATTGGTCGTAAGATCTGCGTTACATTTAAATAAGAAAGAAAAATTATATTTAAATATGAAAAATGTCGATTTTCAAGATGACCTGCTCCGATTATTCTATTAAGTTCACTCTCTTTGTCCTTAGTAATAATGTAAGTATTTAGGACGAATTACTTGTTCCCTGTTTTATTTTTGACAAAATATTTTAAGGACAATTCAAATTAGCTACAATGTAATCTCTGTGACAGATTTAATTCTCCATACTCATCGAACGTACCTTACAAACTACAATTAGATCTGACAAAGTGAAAATGGGTCGCCGCTGAGTAAATCATTAGCTTGGAGGTTGCCATTTTCCTTTTCAACGAAGGCTGAAACATTAGCAGAGTTGAAGTTTGATAAGAGCCGGGGGAACGTTACCTTAATGAAGTTAGAAGTAAACTTTAAGTGGATTAGGAGATAAAGTCCGTAGGGACTTTGTGCTTCGGGCTTTGTTAAAAGTTGAACGTGTTAAAGCGAAACATACGGAGGCTTTTTCAGTAGGCCACCGTCAGCCGATGGAATCAAAGAACATAAACCCTACCCCTAGACCGAGGTTCCTTGGAAAGTTCACTACAGACAATTATTATCGTTGGTGTAGTTTGCACTTACAAACTGCAAACTAAAAGACAACTTACCTGTTTCATATGACTTACACGACTTTACTGGCTACAAAACCTCTCATATATCGTCCCTACCATGTCAAACTATCGAATATGAAACATGGAGTAAATAGGAACGAACATATTGTATCCATTGACGAAGTGATATATTAAAAAATTGCCTTATTCGATATTTTATTTAAGGCATTAAAGGCTATTCTATAAAGGTGTTTGAGTTGCGACAATTTGCGACAAGCCGTATCGTCCTCAATCCAAGAGCAAAGTCCCGAATCTATAAACGAGATTTTTCATATACGATAGTTTGACATGGCAAGGAAGATATGTACAAAGTCCTAAGTCAATTTAAAAATATATATATATTCAGAATTATATAAATTAGAAGTATTTAGGATTATTTGAGGGCTTACTTAAAGGAAGGGGGTGCGCATGAATATATAACAAACTCGAGGATTATAGATTCCATTTCAACTTATTCAAACTCTATAAGTTGTATGTATATGTTCCTTTTTTAGTATTGATAATGCTTTTTTTATTTTTTTAAATTGATTTATTAATTAAAAGTTTATTACGAGGCAAAAATAGCTGAATATTAATATCACCAAAAACAAAGAAAAAATCATTTAATAGGAAAGTTATGAAAAAATAAATATATTTCAATAATTATGAAAAAAGTTTGCGGAATTTAGTAAGCTTTTAAATGGTTTTATTGCACTTACCACGATTTCCCAGCTGTTTTCGAGATATTAAGAAAAATATGTGATGATCCGAAAACTTTTAATATCTGTTAATAAAATATTTTATTTTAATCCTAACATATGTATATATAAAATTTGAACTACCATTATTTTCGTGATCTATGGGTTTTGAAACATGTAATTTTCGAGTCGGCACTTCCGGTTTGCTGACTCGGAAGCCAACACCTGCCTGGAACCTTAACTTATTACAGATTGCTTTACTATTTCAGAGATAATCGCCGACTTTTGCCGAATTGTTAAGAATAATAATAATCTCGTTGGCAAACTTTTATTGTACAGCGTCTGAAATTTCTGGAGGTAAACATTTTTAAAAGAAGAGCTGACTGCAGAATAAGTTTCTTGGGATGTGCAGGCCCAACCTTCGCTAGTGTTTGTGGGCGTTGGGTCAGTGTGCGCATGTACGTTGGCTTGAATTTATATGTGTGTTTGTGTGGGCGTTGGGGTGTGTGTTTGTGCGTGAGGGTTACTGCGAATGTATGCGTGTGTGTGTAAGAAGGCTGGGCAGGGCTTAGGAAGGTCTAGCATAGGGTTCGAGTCGTTACCAGGGGCCAGGCGGCTGGCTTCCGAGTAAAAACAGATTGTGTTTTTGTTTTTCGCCGACAGGATGCGCCCCCTCTCCCTGGAATAAGCTTCGGCCTAGCTTCTTCACCCTGCCTCGCCGACATTCTAAATCCTAACCACAAACTACGATACAAACAAAAAATACCTTATTATAAAATACGTCAGAACTTTAAGGCAGAGGACGAAATCAGTCATATTATTAATAGCTTATATTTAAGGTAAAGTATAAAATATTTAATTTACGTAGACTAGAGTACTCATCGTTGATTGTTCAATAAAGAAAATTTGAGGAAATTTAAACAACGCCTTATACTCTGACTAGTTTAATAGTACAGTAAACTTCCTCTAATCTGGTACGTTCGGGACTTGAAGCATACCGGACTATCAAATATTCCGGATTATCTGATACAAGTCGAAAAAATGGATAGAGGTAAAAATTAAACGAAATGTAGACTACAAGACTAGTACATATATATATATATATATATATATATATATATATATATATATATATATATATATATATATAAATCACGTGTATGTCTGTTTGTCCGTATGTCTATTTGTTCCTTATACAAATCTACACCGTTCGACCGATTTTGACCAAACTTGGCACACAGGTAGGTCATGATACGGGACATCTCCTAGGATAGGTCAAAATATTCAAACTTCAAAATTTGGGCAAAAGGTCAAAAGTTTTGTTCAAGAAAAATTGGCTACACTGAACCACTCAGATTCTGACGGCCATTTTTAATAATGTCTCAAATTTATTTGTTGATGTTCTTGATAATAAGAATAAGTCAAACTCATTGATGACTTTACATCATTATATAATCATGTAATGCAGTTTATTTCAATTTTATATCAACAGTCACTGTCTAACTAAGGAGCGCTGGCCTTTCTTTGATAAGAGCTATCTACTCGCAGGGTGGTGACGCTGGCCTGTGTCGGCTGTTTTATGAATTGCTGTGGCGCTGGCCTCTGCCGGCTGCATTATGAATTACTAGACAGATATAAACAAATTCACACCGTTTGACCGATTTTGACGTAACTGAGTATACTGGTAGATCTTGTTTCGGGGAGTCATAGGCAGAAAGTAGGTGTAGCATGGCTCACTTGGTAACAGCTAGTTTAATATATAATGACTAAAATAAAATCGCACGCTGGTATAATTATACTGCCTCAGTCGAAAGCTATAAACTGAACTGGCAACAAGTACGTATTTGATCACAGAGAGGGTTCCGGGAATTTTTCTACGACCCCGTCGGGCACCACGGGGTTGTTGGGGTGGGGATTTCGCGGAATTCATGCATAAGATCTGAAGAGGCAAACTTTTCATGTGTGGACTTGACATCCTAGGAGTGCCGGGTTATCAAACGTGCCGGACCATAGGATGCCGGATTAGAGGAAGTTTACTATACTTCAATATAAAAACTTTCTGTGCTTCTTGTCTTCCCCAAACATCCATAAATTCATTAGGACTCGCGGATAAGCCAGGTAAATTGTATCCAAAGCTAGAAGTAGACTGAAGCGACTGTAAATTTAAGGCAAGGTCGCGTTTTCTACTCCCTGTCTAACCACTACATTCTAACCGCCCGAAAGAATGGAACAGCGGCTTTCGTTTATAATTACTCAAAACTATCGAATGTGAAAAATCTGTTTTTTTCAGATTAAAGAATTTGACACGGTAGGGACGATATATACAAAGGAGGTTTTTGACCAATTTTTAATCTAAGTCAGTATGATGAACCTTCCAACACTAATTGTAATATTGAAACATTTTGGCACATGCGGTGGGCATCGATATTTGGCATTTCTTCCTTTTTATAAAAGGCAAAACAGTATGCCAATATACCAGAATGGAAGCAATAATTAAAAGTTCCTAGACGAGAAGTGCCACTTAGCAAGTAAATTATTCTGCTGAGACCCAATCCCAGAATATCCTTCCCACGCCACCTACTTTAAAACTAAGATAATGACCTCCCGTGATTATATTGAATATACGATATAATTGATCACCGAAATAATCGATTATCCTGAAGATGGTTTCTGCTATGGAACTTCTTTCCCGTGATTAATTTATAAATTTTCTTGTGTCCACTGTTTTGGAGTTCCCCAACGCGCAACTCCTTTAAGGCTTCGTCAGACTCGTTTCACTTCAAAGCTGATAGGCAGGAGCTACGAACTCCAAAACACTGTCAACCTTGGGGACAGATGCCGAGATGTAATAAGAAGAATGGAATCCCAACAACAAAGCCTCAAAGATAACAATTAATAATTATTTAATTAATAATAAGATAAATCTTGCGAAAACGAAGTAATCTAACCTCGTTAGACATTCAGTATGGCAGCTCTTAGATTCGCAGTTCGGTTTCAGTTAAAACCCCTTGGGCGTATACAGAAAATTATTTTGGGGGGCTGAGAGCATTTCGGGAGTATGGAATACTCCTTAACTTAGGGAGTTATTTTTCCTTAACTTTGAGGTGATCTTATTTCATTTATTTTTAAGGTTTTTATTGCATATTTGTACCGATTAAATCGAAATTTCGGGGAGGGCTGCTGCCCGCTCAGCCCCCCCCCTTATATACGCCCATGTAAAACCCCACTACTAGGACTTCTGGGATTTTCCTGGTTGTAAGATCGTTTGAATAGTGAATATTGTATGCCGAGTTTTGGGTCGAAAGAATCAAAATTGTACCCGCTATCGTTTATATATGTATATAAGTATGGAAATTTTAATGAAAATATAATTCATGGAAAGTTTGATAAAAGCAAATAAGTTAACATGAAAATTACATTATAATATACGTGTTTCGGAGGACAATTGATCTTTTTAAATGCAATTAGCTAATTAGAGCTCCCAGTAAAATTGAGTAAAACGTATTTGTATAATTTAATCAAACAGGGATATTCAAATTCTAAGCGACCCCCGATGCCTCTCTCTCTGGTTCACGAAATATTTCTTTATATTAAAACTTATCTTGGCAAGGTTTGAAAACTGATACAACCAGTTGATAGTCTTCCACCTGCCACAAAATGCTACCTACTGTATAGCCGTATTCCCCTGTGCAATCAAAAGAGAAAAATAGTTCTACCCCACCCTCATTTATGAAAACATTGCAAAAGTCAAGGTGTCATGTGTGACACTTTGCCAAGAAAAGGGCAAATAATAATGTGGAATTTGCCATGCCCTCAGAATAATGTGGAATTTGCCATGCACGATATAAAAAAAACACCCTGTTGCAATTATTCTCAGCCACCGGACATTAAAATAGGTCTTATGCAACCCAGGCCACTGTTAGATATTAAACTTCAAGGATGGAATAACTCAGACGAAGCGTCAAGAGGCTTTAATACGTTTACGAGGCTAAAAACAGCAGTCTGGGGAACGCCGAGGAGGCAGCCATAAAAAGCCGGAACTATACTCCGGAGACTTGAGGAATGCCGCCATTTCATGAGAAAGGGGGCGTTAAAGGCGGCGAAAATTAGTTTGAACCACCGACAATAGTTTTAGTCTATTTCCTGACAATTAGCATATTCTTCCTAGCTTCGGAATATTATCGTCTTCAGCTATTTTCTAGTTTCGGACTATTACCATCTTCATCTTCTTCCTTGTTACGGAATATTACCATCTTCACCTTCTTCCTAGTTACGTAATATTACCATCTTCAGCTAGTTTATAGTTTCAGAATATTACTATCTCCATCTTCTTCCTAGTTACGGAATATTACCATCTTCACCTTCTTCCTAGTTACGTGATATTACCATCTTCAGCTGTTTTATAGTTTCAGAATATTACTATCTCCATCTTCTTCCTAGTTACGGAATATTACCATCTTAACCTTCTTCCTAGTTTCAGACTATTACCATCTTCAGCTATTTTCTAGTTTCGGACTATTACTATCTCCATCTTCTTCCTAGTTACGGAATATTACCATCATCACCTTCTTCCTAGTTTCAGACTATTACCATCTTCAGCTATTTTCTAGTTTCGGTCTATTGCCATCTTCATCTTCTTCCTAGTTTAGGAATATTACCACCTTCTTCCTGGTTTCGGACTATTACCATCTTCCCCTTTTTCTAGTTTCGGACTGCTACCATTTTCATTTTCTTCATTGAATTAGACTATTACCATTTTCTATTTCTTCCTAATTTCTGACTATTACCATTTTAACTTTCTTCCTAATTTCGGACTATTAGGATCTTCATTTTCTTCTTAGTTTCGGGCTGTTATCACCTTCATATTCTTCTTATTTTCAGAATATTACCATCTTCATATTCTTCCTAGTTTCAGAATATTACCATATTCATCTTCTTCCATGTTTAGGAGTATTACCATATTCTTCCTAGTTTCGTGCTGTTATCATCTTCAGCTATATATATATATGTGTGTGTGTGTATATACATATATATACATACACACAGTTTTGTACTGAAATCGAAAAAACCGGGGCTTAAAAAGGAGCTGAGCACTATCTTGCTTACATTGCTACGGATGGTGGTGAAATAGAGAGGGTTTATACGTGGTGGTCCTGGTTCTCACCAGAGCACCGAAGAAGTTCCCGAAACGCGTCTACTCAGTAGTACAAAACGTGTCGATTTTACTAGCATCTGTCAAATAAGTAACATACGTTTGTGTGTATGTCAGTTTGGGGACGTAGAAATGTGTAAATAAGAGAGAAGACCCAACATTTGTTCTTCATCAAGGAAACATGGGTAACAAAAGAGAGGACGAGCGTGTTTGCCATTAGGAGTGGGGGGAGGGGGTTGAGAACTAAGCTTCGTGGCGAGTGAACAAAAATTGATGCCCTTATCTTATTAGCAGACATATATATATATATATATATATATATATATATATATATATATATATATATATAAATTTTAAATAGGATCATTTTTGGTCCCTAGTATTTAGTATGGACGATGACTTGAAGAAGTGGTTCAAAATGACTTCAATGAGTACAATCTTTGGAATGTAATAAGAGCTTCTTTTGTTTGGTATAATGTTTTTACAAATATGCGACCATTGTATAGGAAGGATATGATCTTAGTGACCATGATCGTCTCTCAAGGACGACAACTTGCATCCTCAACAAGGGAACGCGCATTCTTTAACGAGTTTTGTTCACACTTGTCTTCATGTGGATTACCTTAACTAGGACATCTGAAGTTCAAAAGTGAGGTAGAGGTTTTTCAGTCAAGGTAAAATTTTGTATTCAAGTAGTTTCACATCATTCCAAAGAAGCTCTATCTCCATGTTTTGTTCACTTTAAAATATCAGTTTTAGCGTGTTTTCCCTCTTTCTAGGAAGAAACCCCACTATGACATCGACCCGATAACGCAAGCCAGAAAAGTAGATAAGAAAAAAAACCGGCAAATCACATTGGCATGTTCACACACACAACACATATGTGTCGATTTGCGCTCTAAAGTCGTTTCTGGTTAAATTACATTTAGCACAAAAATGCTTTGTCTAAACCAAAAGGTCAAGTCCTCTACCTGGCGGAATTGACCCACCGGAGCACAATTTGATCGGCAAAATTCGCGGGAAACAGTTCGTAGCCCTTACGGATTTGTGCTAATGGGCTTCTAGGTGCACTTTTTATAAAGTTCGTGGTGAATGCAACCAACGCACTTAATAGGCGATGCCTTCAAACGTTTTCGAAACCTGGAACTTTTGTATGGGATATTCCAAAAAGATGAATTAAGGTGAAACTGTTTTCCCAAGTTTGAGGTTTGAGGAGTTTGGGGTTTCGTCCAAACTAAGATGATACATTTTGGAAACGTTTGGAGTAGATGAAGTATTACAAATCAAAATTATATTTTCCGTGACGGGCAGTTTTTGGAAATTTCGTATGTACTCTTAGTTACCTCTAAAGCGGTAGGCGTAAGTGGAAGGTGACCATTAGAAATTACCTGCAAAAAACGCTTAGATGTAGGTATATTTCCTTAGGATCGTCAGCTGAGAAAACGGTGCTTGAAGTTCGGAACGTTTGGTTCTGCTGAGCTTACCAAAGCTAGGATGACACAGATTCTACGAGCCAGACTTTTTTTAATACTAATTTTTAAGCCGGCGACCTTTGGGAACCACTTAGCTTCGTTTTATGAGTAAAAATGAATAATATGTTGTAGTTTCGACGTTATCTTTAAATGAATATTAGATTGTTCTTACAAAACGTTCAAAGATACTTATCGAGCACAACACTCCAGTTCATAAATATCCACAAGAAAACCTCGCATAAGAACAAACAGAATTTATGCATGTAAAATTTAAATTTTTTCTTATGACGGCCAAGAAGTGAACTTCGATTGTTTGCAAAAGAGTAGGTTCTGTCAACGCATGATGCCTCGAGCGGTTACCTTTTCCTACAACACTTCGTGTACAGGTTATGATACCTTTCTCAAAGCAATACAAATAATTATTTTTGAAATTATATTCCAAATTCCATTTTTTTTTCTAAAGCTCATTAGACATTGAGCGAAAAGCGTCGTTTTTTTTCAGATGAACTTCATAAGAATCTTGATACCTGTTTGTATTTATGTGGAAAACAAATACCTATGAATATATTTATATATATGCATGCTCGTGTAAATAACTTTTGTACTTACATTTTGTGCTGTCTGCAAGAGTGGCTGTAATGGCGAGGAAGAGGAGGAGGAGCGAAGGGGGCCCGGGACCCCTGAGGCCGAGACGCATGGGCGTCACATGGGGCTAGACCGCGGCGGCAACTGTACGGCCTCACGCCGTCTATTGATCTGGACTGTGCTCTCCTGGCGCGGGCCGCGTCTGCGCTTCGCACAGCCACAACTACCAACCCACTAATATCAAATATACCTCCTTCGATGTCCGACATATTTTAGATTTAATAATTTACATTCGATATGAAAAATCAATCAGTATTGCAGGAATTTTAAAGAAAACATGGAAAGACAATGAGCGAAAATATTTTTCTTTTCTTTTCTGCAGAATACAGAAATGTATCAATTGTTGAGGGGGGAGGTATTAATTTTTAGCGCGCTTTCTCTCTCCCTATTGACTCAATGAGGCAGTACAATAGTGTTGACGAGAATTCTTGACTTGCTTTATAAGCCATAGGATTCTATAGGGTTGGCAAATAAGTCCTTTCGGTTTTTGTATTCATGTTTTGTTTACAATATGTCACATTTATCTGATGCAATTAATCCCAACAGAGGATTGTTTATCCTATTTGTAATATGTAAACAGTTATGTCTGTCGACACTTGTTAAGATTAGGTCAGTATTGCGTTTGTGATCCAGCTGAGAAGATGGACGGTAATTTATTGCATTATAGGCATATTTTGCTGTATTATTTCAAAAAAGGAAAGCGAGCTGCAGAGGCTCATAAAAAAATATGCGGGGTCTATGGGGATAAAGCCTTAACAGAGCGCACGTGCCAAAATTGGTTTGCCAAGTTTAGGGCAGGGAATTTTGACATAAACGACGCACCACGACCTGGTCGTCCACAAGAAATTGAAAGCATTGATGTTAAGGCTATAGTCGATCAAAATCCTTCCCAATCAGTGCGAGACATTGCTGAGGCCCTAGATATATCACATGCAAGCGTAGAAAATCATTTGCGGAAGCTCGGCTACGTTTCTAGGCTGGATGTTTGGGTCCCCCACTCTCTGACCGAAGCCAACTTGGCAAAACGCATTTCCATTTGCGATTCCCTGCGAAAACGTCAAGAAAACGATCCATTTCTTAAAAGACTTGTGCCAGGGGATGAAAAGTGGATTGCCCACGACAATGTGGTGCGAAAAAAATCTTGGAGACCTAGCAACGAACCACCTGGAACCACATCTAAAGCGGGATTGCACCCAAAGAAGATAATGCTTTCTGTATGGTGGGATTTCAAGGGTGTGATTTTTTATGACCTGCTGCCACAAGGTAAATCAATCGATTCCACTCTATACTGCTCACAATTAACAAAATTGAATGAATCAATTCGACGAAAACGCCCAGAACTGGCAAATCGAAAGGGTGTCGTCTTCCATCATGATAATGCCAGGCCCCACACTTCGTTAGTCACCCGCAACAAATTGTTAGCCCTTGGATGGGATCTTTTGCCCCACCCTCCCTATTCACCGGACCTTGCTCCTAGTGACTACCACTTATTCCGGTCTCTACAAAATTCCTTAGGTGGAAAACGGTTTGAAAACGAACAGGGTGTCAGGGAGCACCTTGATCATTTTTTCGCTAATAAATCACAGACATTCTATGAGCATGGGATTATTCAGCTGATGGAGAGATGGGGTAAAGTAATAGAAAATAATGGACATTACATTGTAGATTAAAATAAAATTTATGTTCAAAATATACAATAGTTTTCTTTCAACTTAAAAAACCGAAAGGACTTATTTGCCAACCCTATATAAAAAATCAGTAGTTTAAATTCGTATATATATTTTTCTGTTCCCTAGGTGTGACAGTAACTTAGTGATTTTCTATAGCTCTTGACTTAATTCTGAACTATTTCTAGTTCAAACTCGGGCATGAACTGAAAGATACTAACTTTTAGTCATCGTTTGAGCCTCAAACTTTGAGGGTCAGGATCAGAGTCCCGGACCGCTCCTATCCCTCTCCAGCCTTCAATTTTCCATGGGTACCTTTAAAAGGGGGAAAATCAGGCAGTCGAAGCATAGTGCTCAAATGTGTCGTAACCTTAGGAACCAGATACCGCTATAGTATGGGAATGATGGCTTATTATGGGAATGATTTTAGCATAAATATGCTTTAGCAATGACTAAACTGAAAAAAAAGTGTCCGCTGGCGTTCGCGCATGCGCAGTGGCTATGTACGAAAAAGAAGACTGCATGTTATACTCTACATTACAATGGTTTGTCGAGTGGATCTAAAGCATATTTATGTTCCTGAATTTTTTTTTTTTTTTTTTTTTGTCTCTTAACACTCTTTTGAGGATTAAAAATACTATGGAAATTTGACAGAAAAATAATGTTTCCAAAAGATTCAAGTTGGCAAAACAACTCTTCCGCCGGATGAATGTATTTTCTACGAATTTCATGCAAAATAAATCCTAGTGTTTGTTGTTTACAGGCTTCCACGTTCAATTAATGTAAGAAAAGTTTCAACCGCTTCCTTAGTGACATTGAGAAGTAAATAGGTTGCCTTTTCATAAACCTACGTACCTTGTTTCATTCGGTGAGAAGAAACAGAGGCCATGGCTAAAGAAAGAGTCCGACTCGCAAGAACTGCATCATCTTAGCGCGGTTCCGTTCTTATCCATAGTCTCATTTGGAAAGATGAAAATAGAAACAGTTATTACTTTGGTTCCACCTTTCTTGAAAGGACTTGATTTATGATCTTACCGGGATGGGTCGGCCAACCCTAGAAAGGCCCCCGCATAGTCAAGGTCTTCGAATCTCTCTCTTGGAAACCTATATTTCTAACAATAAATTGTTTTTCTTATTTTGCTTAACCTGCTTTATTGTAAAATAAATTATCCAACTATAAGCAATTAATGAATAACAAGGAATAAAAACAGACAAAAAGAACCGTTCGAATAAAGGAAATCACTTATTTTAAAGTTTTAAGCACTTATTTCTCCGATTGACATCGCCTAATTAAAACTTTCTTCAGAATCTTTTAGCACTTTCCTCCGAAGGAAAGTAGCTATTGAGGTTGGACTCATGACGGAATTTTTGAAAAATTTCTTCAAATCTTTATCGATCCTACCTAGTAGACACCGAAAATGACCCCCGTTAAAATTTATATATATCTATATATATATATATATATGCATATATATATATATATATGTGTCTGTTAACACGATAGCGGCCAGAGTTTTTGTTTTTTCGTCACGAAACTTGGTATATAGCATTCAATTAGCAAACGATTGAACGAGTTCGTTAACCACCAAAGTCGGTCCACCGGAAGGGGGGGTTTACCCCGAACCCAAAACACTTATTTGACTATGTCAGCCGTAATATTTGTTATATTTCAACGAAACTTGGTATTCGTAGTGTTAATATAGAGAGAAAAGTGAGATATAAAAATGAACTAAATCGGTTCATTAGAAGGGGGGGTTTACTCCGGACCCACAATACCAATTCGCCACTACCAGCCGTGATGTTTGGTATATTTCGACGAAACTCGGTATTCGTAGTGCTAATCCACAGGTAAATATGTGTTGTAAAAATAAACGAAATCGGTTCATTAGGAGGGGGGGTTTACTCCGGACCCACAATACCAATTCGCCACTACCAGCCGTGATTTTTGGTATATTTCGACGAAACTCGGTATTCGTAGTGGTAATCTACAGGTAAATATGTGTTGTAGAAAGAAACTAAATCGGTTCATTAGAAGGGGGGGTTTACTCCGGACCCAAATTCCTAATATACTCATACCGGTCGTAATTTCTGCTGTATTGCAACGAAACGCTGTATACGTCGTGGGTAACTCATGAGAAAGAAGTGTTGTAAAAATGAGCTGAATCGGTCAATCGGAAAGCGGGGGTTTAATTTGTTATATATTTGAATAGAAAAACCGGCAGACGTAGGTTCACAAAGCCGCCGCAAGGAGCGCCTTCTACCACTAGTGTGACTGTATCCTGTTCCTGTGTTAGATCAAAATACGATAATATGAGGATTTTTGTATTTATTACGTAGTGTAGTAGGTAACATGTGTAAACATAACTCTGGATGCAAATTAATAATTGATCAGTTACTCATTACAAAATGAGAACTATTCACGTTTTTATTTTATTTATGTAGGATATTTTAAGCAAATTGTTCTGGAAAGCAGTCTACACTACCCAAATTCTGAGGAAAGTGCTTAGTTATGCAGCTCCTGCGTGACGGACTTTTTTCTAGAGCATTTAGTAAGCTTTCGAATGGTAACCTTCCGCTTACCAAGATTCTCAACCGTTTTCGAGATATTTAAGAAAGTATGCAAAGTTACCAAAACTTTTCATGTCGGGGTCTCCCGTGGTCTAATGGCTAGCGCCTTGGATTCATAAGCGGGAGATGGTGGGTTCGATTCCCAACCTCCGGCAGGAATTTTATCATCCCACGGCTCGCTGGTAAAATTCCTCGCTGCATCCTGGATGTCGGCGCTAATGACCTAGATGTAGATGCGCCGTAAGAAAAAAAAAAAAAAAAAAAAAAAAAAAAAAAAAAACTTGTCTGTTAATAAAATAATTTATTCTAACCCTTCCTTAACAACAAACGTAACCAAAATTTCAACAATTTTCTCGAAAACGGTTAAAGCTATCGCCTTAAAAATGGTTTCATTCGTTTTCCTAGGTCAAGAAGCGAGTAAAACGAGTACTTGCAAGCATATGAAGTAAGCGGAACGATTTTTTTCACGCAAAATCGCTCCAAAAACCATGTTCCGGTGGGCGGGTTCTGCTGGTTAACGAACTTGACCTTTAAAATTAGACGAACATTTGTGTACCAAATTTCATGAAAACCGGCTAGACCGCGAACATATATATATATATATATATATATATATATATATATATATATATATATATACACTCACACAAATTTGAACCACCGTTATTTTCATTCTCTAGGGGTTCTGAAACGCAACATTTTCTAGTCGGTACTTCCGGATTGCGTCAACCTTATAAGCGGGGTTCCTCCCTATGGAGAGAGGGAGGAACCGCGCTAAAATGTGTCGATTTCATTCCTTATTAAATAAATAATCAAGGTTTACGGACGATTGGAGAAGCTTAATGCAACTGACCTAGTAGTTTGGAACAAGGAGTCCTTAAATTGTATTTTATTTTTTTTTTTAGAGTATTTTTTCTGTCATATATAATTACAGCATAATATATACATATTCTGCTGATAATTAAAATAAAGCAAAACGTCTAGAAAAATGACAAATGGGATTAAATTTCTTCTTTATTTTTATATTCCAAATTGGGAGAAAGAGAAATTATTTGCTCATCCAGATAATCCTCCCAGGCGGATTAAGAGACAGTGGCCTGAGATAATTTTCCTTACCTGATCTTAAAGAGATCATTAAAATATTTAATTACACAGCTCTGAAAGTGCCAAGAATGGTTGGTTTTTTACAAATTTCCTATTGATTTTATTTTACTTTTCCCGTTTTTGTCAATTTGTACATTGCATATATGTATCAACAAACTTGATAATTGCAAGTTTATAATTTGTACAGATTTCAAATAAATAAATATTTCCTAAAAGTGAACTACAATTTTTCATACTTTCTGGATCCTACCAACAAAAAATATTCCTTTTTCGTAGACTTTATATTTGGTGCAAAAACAAATATATATATATATATATATATATATATATATATATATATATATATATATATATATATATATGTATATATATTTTATATATATTTATATATATATATATATATATATATACATATATATATATATATATATATATATATATATATATATATATATATATATACATATATATATATATATATATATATATCCCCAGAGTTCAAGTCCGTATGTCCAAATGGGTGGAATGATTGTTTTGTATATCGTTAGTTTGTTCTGTATCGATAATTTAGACGAGGGTCCAAGGAGTCGTCTAAGTAGTCCACGGACAGGAACTGGACAAAAGATACGGGTATCTTTTGTCCAGTTCTTATCTTTTCAGTCTCGTGTGCGGTTCCATGTCAGTCAGCTGTCAAGATATAATCCTAGATTTCGAACCTCGTTAGATACTGGAAGTGGAGTATTTTTTAGGTAGACAGCAGAGCAAGGTCTCCGGTTGGGAGTGAATGTTAACTGTTTGCACTTCTCCGGGTTGATTTTTATTTTCCACCTTTCACTCTAAAGTTGTATAGCGGAAAGATGTTCCTGCAGGTTTTGCTACTGAAGGATCAGGGGAAGTTGATAGGATGGCTGTGTCATCAGCATATGTTGTTAATAGGGTTTAGGTATGATTGGGAATATCGGAAGTGTAAAGGAGGACCCTGGAGTGTAAAGGAGGGACATAATACTCCCTTGGGGGACTCCAGCATTTCTGGAGCTGGTTGGGGAAATAGTAGTGCCTTTTTTAACTTGGAAGGATCTGTTTGACAGGTAGGATTTGAGGATAAGGAAGTAGGTGTGTAGAAGTATATTCTTTATTTTGTAATGTAATCCCGGGTGTCAAACACGATCGAATGCTTGAGCAACGTCGAGAAAGGCACTCGTGCAAAAACTCTTAAGTTCAAGCGAGGAGGATATTGCGTCTACGACTCGTAAGCACTGATGTATGGTGGAATGTTGGAGGCGGAAACCAAATTGATGGTTAGGAGTTTTCTTCGAGGTTTCTATGATAGGGAGGATTATTTTGTAACGGAGTTTTTCGAATATTTTGGACATTAATGGGAGATGGCTGATCGATAGGAATATGGGGAATCGGGAGGTTTGAAGGGTTTGGGAATAACGATAATGATTGAGTGTTTCCAGGGATTCGGGAAGTGGGTTGTTGTTGTTCTAATAATAACCTTATAATTTTTTCTATGGCTTGGGAATATCTCTCCTTAGTACTTTCCTCCCTAAAAACATCCAAGAAACATGGGCATATATAAGGGGGGCTGCATCCCCCCCCCCCGAAATTTTCATTTGATAGTAAATATGTGTCATAAAAATCTTAAAAATAAATTAAATAAGATCACTTAGTTAATAAAAAATAGTTTATTTTAAGTGCAATAGCGCTTTAGTTGCCTAAAACTATTCCAAGTTCTAAATTTTTCATATTCCATACCCCGGAAATGGTCTCAGCCCCCCCCCCGAAATTTTCCCAGCCCCTCCCGAAATTATTTCCTATATACGCCCGTGCCAAGAAAGACCGGTATTTTCGGGTACAACAAATGAACTTTGGAATTTGTTATAAATACACTTACTAACAAAAGTCTCTGCACACCCCCAAGCAATTTTTTCCATTATACAAAAAAATAATTAAGAACAATTTTGTTGACAATTTATGTAATTTTGAACAGTATTTATTAAAGAATTGTAAATAATTATTAAAGTTATTAAATTAGGTCCGTATACATTTTTTTTATATCAATTAACGAATATTGTGATGAAGTCTGAATTCACATAAGTCTCTCCACACCTTATTTTTCCGAACTTATATCACATCAACTGATATCAAATTTGTGTTTATTGAAGTACATTTAATGGCATGAATGCCATTAAATGTACTTCAATTTCCAGCAGAGCAGGGAAGAAGCAGCCGGAAGGAGATGAAGAAAGGGAACAGATGCAGATTCAACCTCAAGGAACTGGAAGAACCAAGTCTCCACCCAGGACTAGAGGAAGATATAGAAAGACAACGAAGTAATCAATTTAACGAAAACAGCTGTTTTCCGCAAAATGTGTTGGGAGTAATTTAAGTTTTTCTCCTTGTTGTTTTTCTTCGTTTATAATTGTTTTTCAATAATTTTCATTGTTTTAGCTTTAACACATTTTGTTAGATTTAAAAAGATATGCACAGATGTTCTAAGTTACATTTATATTGTTTTGTTTTTATCTTGTCAAGTTTGTATCTAAGTCATGTCATGGAGCTTATAGCCTGCGTTGCGGAGCTCCTGAATTAAATAAATAAAAAAAATAATGGCAAGACAAAAAGGGTGAATTTTGTTGCCAATATCATGTGGAATGCCTCTTTTTTGCACAATGGAAAACATTGCATACTGGTGTGCAGAGACTTTAGTTAGAATGTCTATGTTCTGCTTTGTTTCGTATAACCTCATTATCCTCCTGAAATTTAAGGTTTTAAAGTTAGAGCTCTCCGGACACTTCCACGGTATCGCCTCACTTTTTCAATAGTATACACAATATCGTAATGTTTCTTCAACATATTAGCAGTTGTTAAATCCTTTATTCTATCTATCAATTCAATACATCTACCCGAATCTGGATTGCTAACGAGAAGGGAACTTCGTATATTAAACCTCATCTATAAACGTACGGGTCGAATCCGACCCACAACGTGGAAAACTGCGCATATTTCCTCATACCCGCACTGGAACGTCAAAGGGCTTCAGGTACCCTCTCAGTCAATCCCGCGAATGCCACGGACAACGTTTACGTCTGTCAGGTAAGAACTATATTTTTTTTAATCATCTCTCAATATAAATTTTTCCCGAACCCGGGTCGGATACGACCCAACGTTTATGTTTGTGTCAACCTTAAACGTTTATAGAGAAGGGTTAAGATTAAGCTCTAGGAGTTGAGCATCAATTTTTAAATGGTCACTTCTATTCATTTCCTCCATTTTGTTATTCAATTCCGAAAGAAACGTATGATATTTTCCTATCCGCGAGGATGTATCTCATTATCTCTATCCTGAGTTCAATTCCCGTTATTTAATACGATTTCCGCCAGACGCGCTAGTATATTCTGAAGTGAGCTGCCGCCATTAATCTACAATCGAACTTTTTATTATTTTATTTAAAATTAAAATTTATTATAACGATTACTAAATGAAGGGTATTAATTAATAATACCAAACAGGTGAAGAATAACCCTTCAAAAATTTTTTCAAACTTTCCATTTATTCCTCCATCACAACGTTTCGGACACACAGGTCCATCCTCAGGCAATCTACAATAGTATATTAATTTCAGACATTACATCCTCCAAAACTATTTACTAAATTTTATTGTCATAATTTTAAACTCACCATGTCCTGTTCATTACTCTAGTTACACTAAACAGTCATACAATAAATAAACATGATTCCTGTAAGGAACCAAGTCAAAATTCCACATAATTAGTAATCGTTATAATATTTAAATGGAAGAAGAGAGGATCCATTTTAAAGGAGTAGAAGGAGTATTGGCAGATGATATTAATAAAGAAGAAGACAGGCATTACGTCAAATTATTAACTAAGCTAGTGTTAAAAAAGGGAAAATTGAATTGTCAGCTATATTATTTAAGAAAATGTTTAGAGTTAAACATATGTCCTAAACATATCTTTCATACTATTTTAAAAATTGATAATTTGTTCATTAATGAATTTCTGATTAAAAATTGCAAAGTTAATTTTTGTGATAGTCTTAGCAATAAAATAATTAAATTGGAGATGAAGCAAGCATTCTGGTTAAGGATGCTAATTTCAAAGAAAATAGATTTGGTATTAAATAATGTTAGACATAAATACTCTTTGGATAACGTAAATTTTAAAGAAACATTAGTGGACAAAATTAATTTAATTTGCCAGAAAGTGGTAGATAATAACAAGCGTAGACTGGATAAAAAATTAGAAAGGAAAATTAGGCCTAAATGTAATAAACCAGCTTTAAATATAAATGTTAAAAAATTAGATAGCAAATTTGATAATATATCATCCATTAAAGCAAGTAATGTTGTCCAGCCTTCATATATTAATAATAATAAAGACTTAAACGATAATAACATGCTTAAAATACTGGAAAATTATAATAAATTGTACATTACTTCTGATAGGGTTGAAAATTTAACTAAAACTAAAATACCAGAGAATGTAATAAATCTTCTGTCTTTGGGTGAAAATTTCAGTTTAGATAGTAAGAATATAGATAAAGATATTGTGACGTTAATCACTGATCTTGAGAGTATTTATGACAAAATTGACTCAACTGAGAGCCATATTAATGGTACTAGGAATCATATTTGTAATATAATTTCTAATTATATTACACAATGTAACAAAACTAACAATATAACAGCGCTTAATAAACAGATAAATAAAGATTTTGAATTATTTAAAAGGTTTTTAAAAGATCATAAAGATTTAATTGTGATTAAATCCGACAAAACAAAGAAATTAGTAATAATGAACAGAACTGAATATATGAATAAAATGAATATTTTGTTGGATGATAAAGCAACTTATAAAAAGGTGAGAGCAAACCCTGGTATAGAGTTAGCTGGTAAAATTAATAAATATGTTGAGAATTTGCATAAAAATGGCTATATCGATAAATACACTAAAAATAGATTAGCAGCCAACAATTATACAGAGCCAAGGATTCATGGTTTGGTAAAACTCCATAAACCTGGAAATTTATTAAGACCTATAATAAATAATATTAATGGACCTAATGATAATTTGGCAAAATTCATGTATTCATCATTAAAATGTTTAAATACGTTATATGATTATGATATTAAAAATTCCTATGAGTTAAAAAATAAATTAAATATGATTCAGTTTGATAAGGATAAAGAATATGAATTAATAAGTTTTGATGCAGAGTCCTTATTCACCAATATATCTGTGGATGAATGTATCAAAATTATAGAAAGTAATTGGGAATTAATTAAAAATCATACCCCAATTAAAAACAAAAAGCTATATTCTGAAGGTATCAAATTATGTACGTTATTTGGTTATTTTAAATTTAATGGTGATTATTATAGACAGGTATATGGTTTGCCAATGGGTGGCAGATTATCAGTTGTGTTAAGTAACGCCCTATTAAATAAGCTGATTTATGAACAACTTAGCAAAACTACTGTTAAACCAGTGTTAATAACTAAATACATAGATGACTTATTACTAATAACTATAAAAGAAACGTATCCTGAGCTATTAGAGCTGTTCAATTCCTTTCATAAAAGAATAAGATTTACCCATGAATGTACAACGAATAACAAACTGAGATATCTTGACATGGAGGTTAAATTCGAAAATAATAAAATAACAACAAAATGGACTAAAAAAGATATTTGTAGCTCCCGTATTTTAAATTTTAATTCAAATCATCCTAAAACTCAAATAATTAATACAGCTAAAAATTTGATTAACACAGCTATAAATATAACAGATAGTATATACTTGAAAGAAATAAAAGGGAAAATTTATAAAATACTAGTGGACAATTTTTATCCATTAAAGCTAATAAATAAACTATGGTTCAATAAAATTAGTAATAATACAAAGAGTAGTCCAACCATAATACAGGAATCACAAGAGAAACTAATAACACAAGCATGCAAATTTAAGGTGAGATCCAATGATAATAAGCCTAATTTAATAACTGATTATTTTAAACTATTAAACAAAACTATTGAAGAGAATGGAGAAAATACTAGTAGAGAGCAGTGTAATGTAATGGGTAATAATATAGCTCATAAATTAAAATATATTCCTGGTTTAACTGAAAAAATAAGGAAAGGATTAAAGAAGTATGACCATACTAATTTAAAGATTGGTCTTTATAATGATAATAAAATAACAAATGCATTAAGTAATATGAAAGATAGAATAAATAGTATAAATAAACAAAATGTGATTTATCAAATTAATTGCAAGCAATGCATAGATAAATGTTACATAGGGGAAACTTCCCAAAATTTAAAAAATAGGTTAAAACAACACATTTATAATTGCAATAATAGTAAAAATGTCAATACCACAGCATTGGCAAATCATGCTATCACCAAACAGCATAAGTTTGATTATGACAATGTTAAGATTTTAAAAACTGTTAGTGATAATAAAGCTAGAAAATTTACTGAATCAATTTACATTACTAAAAATATCAATAGAACCATTAATTTCAAAACAGATGTTAAAGGTATAGGACAACATTATGTTGACATATTAAATAAAATTAATTTTTGATGACAGTGTAACAGATTACTTTCACAGTTTAAATATCTGGGTTACATACCTCAGTGTATTGTATATTAAATATGGTAATAAAACAAATGTTAAGTAGAGATTACACAATTTGTCTGTGATATGTTATACATAATTTATTATATATTTTGACTAATTGAATTTTAATGTTTTAATTTAGTTTTTAGTTATACCAAATATAATAGGCCTAGGAAGCTTGATAAAGTCTAATATGGCTGTGATAATGAGTGTTTGATGTAGGTGGAATTTTGACTTGGTTCCTTACAGGAATCATGTTTATTTATTGTATGACTGTTTAGTGTAACTAGAGTAATGAACAGGACATGGTGAGTTTAAAATTATGACAATAAAATTTAGTAAATAGTTTTGGAGGATGTAATGTCTGAAATTAATATACTATTGTAGATTGCCTGAGGATGGACCTGTGTGTCCGAAACGTTGTGATGGAGGAATAAATGGAAAGTTTGAAAAAATTTTTGAAGGGTTATTCTTCACCTGTTTGGTATTATTAAAATTTATTGTTATTACGGTATTAATTTATTGTTTTTAAAAAAAATGTCTTAACAGTTTAGCTATGCTAAAAGTTCTGGCCAATACTAATTGGGGTTCCGACCGCAAAACATTGCTATCTCTTTATAAAACTTTTATAAGAAGTAAATTAGACTACGGATCAGTGGTGTATTCCTCCGCTAGTCCTACAGCCTTGAAGATACTGGATATGATTCATCATATGGGGATCAGAATATGCACTGGTGCTTTCCCAACATCGCCGACAGCTAGCCTTCTTGCAGAATGTGGTGAACCTCCACTCAACTTCAGAAGAGCGTATCTGTCTTTAGCTTATTATGTTTCATTAAAAGCAAGTAACAACCACCCAGAATTATTATCGGCACGGAACACAGATGATCCCGGACGGCGGCCAAACTCATTTATTTACAGAATATTTCATTTAATTACTTATTTTAAACTTAAAATTCCTGAAGTTCTCCAAAATTCTTTAGACACTAAACCTCCCTGGAATAATTTAAATTTTGAACTGGACTTATCTTTGTCAAAATTCCCTAAACAATTAACATCTACACTTATCTATGAACAGTTATACCAGCAACAACTAACAAAATATAAGGATTATGTTAAGATTTACACTGATGCTTCTAAGAGTGACGCTAGGGTAGGCTGTGCCATTGTAAAAGAAAATTTTTCCATCAAGTACAACCTCCATGAAGCCAATAGTATATTTACGGGTGAAGCTTTTGCTATTTGGCAGGCACTGCAATTAGTCAAATACTCAGAAAAATCTAAAATTTTAATCTTAACGGACTCGATGAGTTCATTAAAATCGATTGAAGACAGAACCTCAAAGAACCCAATAGCCCAAAAAATAGAAGAATCCATATATCAAATGCCAAATAAAACACTTGCTCTCATCTGGGTCCCTTCTCACCGCGATATTGGTCTGAACCAGAAGGCAGATGAGGAGGCAAACTCAGCTCGAGAACAGGTCGAAGGAGTAATTTTTATTGAAGAAGCCCCCGCTCCGGACATAAAATATTATGTCAAGAAAAAATTACTATTCCAGTGGTCTGAAGATTGGTTAAAACTAAATAACCACCTAAGGAGAATTAAAGAAGATGTAAAGGAATGGACAACGTCACACCGGCAAAACAGGAAAAATGAAGTGCTGCTAACAAGACTACGAATTGGGCACATTAAATTGACCCACACGCACATACTATGCGGCTTACATCCACCGACATGCGGCACCTGCCAGGCATCATAACCGTCGAACATATCCTCCTCCACTGTCCTGTTTTCCATAAGGAAAGAGAAGCCCAAGGAATACCGAAGACCCTGAAAGAGGCACTAATGGACAACCTCGACATAACACAAAAAATAATTGACTTTTGTACAATAATAAAATTACCAGTGTAAATAATTCATTGACCTGCCAATGACTCTTTTCGAGTAGAGGCAGTAAGTTAAAATAAAATAAAATAAAATATTGTTTTGTTTTCCAATTACTTCGCTGGACAAGTTGGGCGTCATATACAATGATTTATTTATTAGTTGAAATATATTTATTTAAATTTATTTTTAATGGTAAAAACGAAATAATGTCCAAGTTGGATCGCCATAATGAAATGATATTAATATTAGTTAAAATGAATATTAAAAACAAAAAATGTTTCGTCCGTTTAGACGGAAAAATATAACTCGGCACAGCAGTATAATAAAATTTATTTATGGCATGGGACTCCTAATCTTGGGGTGTCCGAAGTAATTCAACAACTAATACTTATTATGCTTTATGAATGAAACAACAATTTATATTGGAATATCGCAAAACTCACTACAATGAGAAAACGTACAATAAACAATTCTTACCTCTGTTAAAACTGCATATAATTTTCTCTGATGAATTCCTATGTAAATGGACCACTTCCGGTATCCTGCTGACTGCAGCTTCTTCTAGATTCATACACATTATAAAAACACTCAGTTTCATTAACTCAGATTGAGAAACCAGAAGAGTGAGAATACACCAAGAATCTTTTCTCAAGGCGACATCTTGAAGAGTGGGGTAAAATTGGCGCTCAACGTTACAATTTCTCCAGTGTTACCAACATACTAGAAACGCTGGATATGCAATAACAAAAGCTAAAAAACTGCCATTTCGTTCATTATAAATTTTCACAAAATAGTGAGTCATTTATTATACTAATCAATGTTTAAATTTATGTTAATTTGGATGTAAAATATAGTTATTTCAAAAAATTCTTGTTTATTTTCCTGAAATACTATTGTCTTATTCGCGCCTTTCGGTATTTCAAGGATTTTTATGTTCTCTAATATCATATCATATCTATACATGGGCGTATATAAGGGGGGCCTGAAGCCCCCCCCCCTCCCCCGAAATTTTGAGTTGATCGGTAAAAATGTGTTATAAACCCTTAAAAATAAATTAAATATGATCACTATGTTCATAAAAAATATTTCATTTTGGGTGTAATAGCGCTTTAGTTGTTTAAAACTATTCCAAGTTCTAAATTGTTAGTATTCCATACCCCGGAAATGGTCTCAGCCCCCCCCCCCCCGAAATTTTCCCAGCCCCTCCCGAAATTATTTTCTATATACGCCCATGTATATATGTATATATATATATATATATATATATATATATATATATATATATATATATATATATATATATTTGTTGCTCCAGCAGGTTCTTAAATTTGTTGATTTTCTGTTTTTTTACTGACCACCTTTTACAGCCTTTACTTAGGATGGCTACTAATAAAATTTATATTAATTACTAGCTGTTACCCTGCTACCAGCTTTGCCAAAACAAATAAAAAAAAAAAAAAAAAAAAAAAAAAAAAATCAAGACCTACTTGTGTGCCAAGTTTGGTCAAAATCTGTCAAACGGTGAGGCTTATTCATTAAATAACTTTGTCTCGTTTTTGAAATTTATTTTAATGTTAGTTGGAATATTTCAAGAATTGTGGTTAAGTAAATAATATTTTTATACAGATCTTCTGAATCCACAAAAAAAAAAAAAAAAAAAAAAAAAAATGATTACAAGCAAATTTTCTGTTTTAAATATTTACTAGCTGTTGCCCGGCGTGCCATGCTACACCTACATTCTGCATCTAGAATAGCAAGAATAAATTAGAAACCAAATAAGTAATATTACATGTGTGCGAAGTCGAGCAGTATGAGTTTGTATAAGGAACAACATACAGACAGACAGCTGGTACACTTTTGGCCTAGCCTACGAGACTTCCCGGATCAAGACCTACCTGTGTGCCAAGTTTGGTAAAAATCTGTCAAACGGTGAGGATTTGTATAATAGACAAACACCTGACTTTTATATATTTATATAGATAGATAAGCCCTAATGGATCAGCCCATTACCATTAACAGGAATTTGCCTTTTTGATTGAAGCTTACTAATTAAATTAGCTGTGGAAAATATTATGATCCATGTTGAGAACGTCAGAGGGTGAAGGAGAAAGGTAAGAGGTTAAATTACAGGTCAATTCAATCAGAGGTGCAAAAGGTTTATAAAATACGAGATTTCCCGGATGAAGACGTACCTATGTGCGAAGTTTGGCCAATATCAGTCAAACGGTGTGGATTTGTATAAGGAACAAACAAACATACAGACAAACAGACAGACACGTGATTTTTATATATATAGATATAATGGAATCAAACCTATAAATTAAACCGTAGTAAATGTTTTTATTTTACTTAGACCATTGAACATCAGAAAGGTAAAATAAAAGATAAAATTAAATAAAAGAAAATTTCAAACAAAATAATTCTATAAATGAGAATAGCTAATAATTTTTATTTCATAAATATTAATTTTATATTGTAAAAGCATAATGCAGTTTATCTACAATTCAATTTAATTGCTAACTCTAATAGCTAACTACTTATGTCTAATTATGTATTAATAATTAAAATATCACAAATCACAATGGAGATTAAAAACTATGCTTTTTTACAAAATATTATTACAAAAATAATTTAATGAAAAATAAATCTAATTTCATAATAACAACAATAAATCTATAAGGAAATAAAACTAAACAAAATAATAAAAAATATGAAGAGTAAAGCTTTATTAATTTATATTCTTCTAAGAACCAAAAAAAAAATACATAGAATATATATATTGTAAATAAGTATTATTTACACTTGTTAATAATAACTAATACAGGGGTCTCCCGTGGTCTAGTGGCTAGCGCGCCACACCAGCGACAGGAATTTTCTCATCTCAGGGCTTGCTGAGAAAATTCCTGGTTGCACCCTGGACGTCGGCGCTAATGGCCACGATTTGTCGATGTGCTGTAAAAAAAAAACAAACTAATACAATAAGTTAGTAATTTTTCATTTATGGATTAACACTATTTCTGAATGTAATATTATCAAAATCCTCTTTGACCTCCACAAAAACAACACATTTTAATCAAAGACTTAAAAATGCAAGAAATAAAAGTGTTAAACGAATTTATACTACTTGGAGGTCATCAACTAAATTTAAAACCAGTAAAATATGAGATCTAACTGAGATATCATCAGAAATCAAAATTCTTTGCAAGCAAAATAACTTACAAGTAGCGATAATAAACAATTTCAAAATAAGGAAAGATATTTCAAAGATTTAAAACCATAAATCTTATTAAAAAAAAACATTTTATAAGAAATAAAGTGAAGCAGATAGACCAACCTAATCTCTTAAAATTTGAAGTAGAACAAAGTAATACAATCAATTTCTACATTATAAAGAATCCAAGCTTTAGATTTAATTTATACATATTTTTTTTGTAATCATATCTACTATTTTCTTGCTTTAAGGTATAACCTCTAAGTGGAATCGTACTTCATAAAAACTGTATGTTTTTTCTGAATAGGCAATATTTTGTTAAACATGAAGCAGAGGAAATAATCATTTCTGTTATTTTATTAATATTTATAGATGAATAATGGCCTATAACTGAAATTTAAAAACAAATCATCATTTCATCTTAACAATGTCTTCTTTTTTTTTTTTAAAGATCTAAATTTATTAATTTCAAAAATGTATGTGCGTTCATATAAGTTTATAGCCTGTAGCGATATAGCAGATATTTTTTAAAATGTGATTCTTCAATGTTAAACAAAAATTATGAAATATGAAATGACTAATAAATATTTCTTCGATAATTTTTAAACTTTTTTGCTAAGCTTATTATTAGCTTTCACAAAATTCTGTGTTGAGACTTTTGGCATAAAAATAAAGCAACCTAAGAGCAATGTACTTTTTATGAATTCAAAAAAGTATGCCTCAACTTTATTGAACAAAGTTCACATCTCAAAATGGCCCAATATTGCATACAACATAGTTGAAAATCCCATGGACATATTTACAGTTACGATATCATTGCAATTAACAGCAGGAACACTAAGAAATAAGAAATAAATCAAACTGACTCTTTTGCTTTCTAGACAAGAAAAACAAGATAGGACATTCTTCATTGAAACATTCTCTAATAAAGAAAATGATAATTCATTTTCACATTCCCTTGCCTTAAAATAACTACTATTGAAACCACTAATAATAACTACTTTCCTTAATAAATCATAAAAACACAAAAAGGTGCTTTTTGAGATTTGTTCTCTTATACACTGGTTCAGGCATTATATGGTTTTAAGAAGCAATTATTTTCTTCAATATTCCTTAGTAGAAATTATAATTGCTTCTGGCCTACCACAATGAGGTTTTTTGATTGTATGACTAAACAAAAGAGGCCAATAATGGTCAATAGGAATTTGACATGGCACAAAATAAACTTTAAGCAAACTAATTGTCATGGACAATAAGATTCTCCTAATAGAAATTACCGTGAGGAAAGTAGACCATGAAGAGCAAGGTAGTGGAAATCACAGACAAAAACACCTGACTGGGAAGACAGAAAAATTATTTTGATGAATAGGTGAAAAATTATTTTGTCACAATCCTAACTCGAAAAGAAAACAACAAATTAAAATACTTATTTCTAATAAAACATATTTTAAAACTCATTAATATTGGTCAACAAGCAAGGAAAAAATGTCTGAAGAAGAGTTTCTGCAAACTTTATAGCAGTGAATTCATTTTCTTATGCTCAAGAATAATACAGAGAGCAAATAGAGTATTTTGAAGGATAATTTAATCATAAGATAGTTCCGTAGAAATTACTGTATCATACATATACCATTTTACATTATATATCGTCCCTACCATGTCAAACTATCGAATATGCAAATCGGAGCTTAGAGAACGAACAAATTCTATCCATTGATGAAGTAATATATTGAAAAATGGTCTTATTCGGTACTTTATTTAAGGCATTCAAGGCTATTCTATAAAGCGGTTAGAGTTGTGACAATTTTCGACAAGCCGTATCGTCCACAATCCAGGAACAAACTCTCGAATCTAGAAACGAGTTTTTGCATATTCGATAGTTTGACATTGTAGGGACGATGTATGGAATGTTTATATGAATAAATGTTATTATACATTTGATGGTAAGGATCTCAAGATTTTTCAGTATTTGACATACATTAACTCATATCTTGATAGGCCAGCTACATTTACAACGAAGGCCTATTACTAAACTAATCCTCTAAGTAAATGAGTAAAATTTCTATTCACTAAATTTCTATATTGATGACTTCAACAATATAACATTAATTTTGATTTATAAAACTTCCATGTTTAAAATAAACAAGAAAAATATTCTGTTATCAGAAGTAACTTAATTCTTATATATTCAAGAATTTTTACAAGCAACCAATCATAATTTACACAAAATAATTTAATAACATACGATTTCAATGAGTCTTTGTTGGGGAAAGTTCAAATCTGAAATCCTCCTAATAAAATGTGATAATTTTTATGTATTTATAACTAACAGCAAAGGGATTATTTTTTTTTTTTTATTGTTCTAATACAAATAGTTCCATTTAATAAATACAAGAATGATTCCCCCCCCCCCTAAACTTTCCTATGAAAGCATAAAAGAAAGTATTATTGTATTTTGGCAATTTTATTATAAATAGAAAGACCATATTTCGTTAGCTTTTTGCCAATTTTGAGAAAGCTGAAGTCATGATAATTTGTGATGGAGCTAGAACATTTTAAATGTTCTTAAATAAGAGTAGTCCACTGTAACATGGTTTTTGGGTGAAATTCAGACAAAACAAACCGTAGCGCTTACGTTTTTGTGTTACTAGGCTTCCAGGCACATACTTTATTCGTAACTGGACATGGGGAATCTAATAACACCATTTTCAAGGCCAGATCTATAACTGTTGCCATAGCTATAGACTTTTTTTGTGTTATTTTCAGATATATTCCTGGAAATTTCACAACCTGCTGGTAAATCGTAGTATATTTAAAGCATCTCTTCGAAAACTTATTAAATTCCTTAAAAATACAGTTCTTATGTGGTTTATGACAGAGCAATCTTATTCGGAGGAATGGGGTAATCTTCACTTAGGATACTGTCAGTTTCCTGATGTGGCACCTAAGAATTTGCTTTACTTTGAGATTTAATTTTACATTTTTACATGTGTTAACATTTTTCATGAAGGATTAAGGCAAAACATTAACTGTTTCTATTGCAAGCTTGTCATTTGGAGATAAGAACGGAAATGAACTAAGATGACGTAGTTCCTGCAACAGGTTTATTCAAAAGAAAAATCACTATCCTTTTATCACTATTTATTATTTATCACTATAATGAGAATAAACCCACAACCTTAGGCACTGAATGTTTTAACACTCACGGCCTCCTCTCTATAAGTTTAATCAGCTCTTATATCCAAGGTAAAATACAATTTCAATTGTATATTTCACTTAAGCAATTTTTGCCAGTTTTGGTACAGGAGCCTTGTACCTGTTAACTTTTGGCCTGAACGTATAGTTGTCAAATATAAAATAGTCAATCACAATTGTATAATATCTCTGTTATACGGACTGATAAAACTTCATAAAGAAAATAATCCATTAAGGTCAATAGTTAGTGGATGACCCTTTACAAAAGCTAGAATGTATTTTAGCAAATTATGTGAACCATTTTGTTCAAGACAACCCATTCTATGCTTTTAGTGCGGTAAGCTTTAGGCTCGTACTTATAGTACTACTTATTTTTTACTTATAGTAAAAAATGTTTTGTCTCTACAACGGTGTATTCCACTTAAAGGATTAAACAAACGGGGTTTATTAAAAGTCCTCTGACTTCAATTATTGAAATATTTAGATTTGAAAAAGTGATATCGCTCAAGCTGTATACCATCCTGTCTGTAAAATACTGGTTTAATAAATATTGAAATGGAATTATTCCTTAATCTATTAATAATACTGCTCCTGGTAAAGTTGCTAGGCTTTCCTTGAGTTTAAAGAGAAATATACTATGCTTGCTGATGCCTGTAGAGTTCTCCAGGCCTGTTCATGTACGCTGGATCAATGTGGAGGAAAGGGTGGATAGGTTCGCAGAGTGACGAGCTCGGATAGTGAGGGAGGTCCTGTCTTCCATCATGTAGCCTTTGAGTGTGTTCCGTTGACATCCTTGGATCGATAATCTGTTGTCGGTTGTCGATAGGCCTGGGTTCGTTCATCCTGTTGTCAATGTCCGTTACACGCGATTCAGTACTTCCAATACTGTTGTTAGCATCCACACTCCCTGTCTGACTGTTGTTTCCAATGGGCTGTTGCTGACTTTGATTTCCTGAGTTCACATTGCTTGGTTCCTAAAAAGTAATACATTTTATATAAAATATGCCGAATTTATTATTCATAAATACTCAGAAAGAACAAATATTTACACAGTCTTACTCATATACACGGGGGCGAGGTTAGCTCAGTGGTAGAGTACTGGACTCATATGCTGGAGGACCTGAGTTCAAATCCCGAGCAAGCACTAAAGATTTTTTCTTCTAGTGTCTTTGTTCATAGATTGAATTCGGCCTCCCTGACCGTCCCTAGGCCAACCCAGCCTTTAATTAATTTAATAATGGGTACCTTGGTGCTAATGACTATAGTAGTCGAAGCGGCAAGGGGACAATCAGGCGGCTAGAGCATAGTACTGACCACACTATCTCCCTAGTGTGCCGTATGGTCAAGAATCAGATACCTCTACAGTATCTGCCCCTCGGGGCCCTCGTGGCCTGTTACGGGACTGATTTTTTTTTTTTTTTACTCATATACACTTAAAAAACATAAAGAAATTAGTAACATAATCATTTAGATTAGACTTACTACTTCAAATCAAGCATGATTAGAAACGGAATACGTTAAATCGAGTAAAGTACATTTTGTACCTCGTGTTATAATTGTTGAAGATAGAATTTGTCAGTGTTCAGTTGTGGTATCTTAATAAAACTACATTTTTTATAAGCAAATGATTTTTTTATTTTGCCGACATTCTATATTTTGCCACCATAACGTCATGGGTGGTCAAAACTTCCCCCCAACCTACCACCCGCTCTTTTTCTCAAACTTATCACGGCCCACCACATTCAGAAATAATAGCAGAATTGTGAGCAGCAGTTCTCCTTCTCCTCATCGGTAAACCTATTTTCATCCTGTACTTATTAATTTTATACCTGTTTCTATGTTACCCATTTAAGTTTTAAATCTGTATTAATCTATCACTAATTTAGGCTGTAGCTACCAAACACGCACCAAATTTATCATTAACCCTCTTCCATATACAAAACTCATTTTCTTATAAAAAATGTAGTTTTATTAAGATATCACAACCGAACCCTCACATTTTCCCCAAAACTGGGATGCTCCCGCAGCAAATTTATTGCCTTTCATTTCAGAAAATGCCAACTGCCTTCCTCAGAATCCGTGTATGCTCTTGGAAAACACTTCCTGGAGCTGAGGAAGGACCAGGGAGCGATATATCTTCTTCCCAGAAGTCTCACCCAAGTCACTTCAACATGAAATGCATGTGCCAATATATTGGTACTCCATCGTGTGGGCCAAAGCTGCCCAACACCAATATTCTGGTACTTCATTGTGTAATGGTAACAGGTTAGCTAGCGTGTGGCAACGTAAGAGATGCAAATTTAAATTGTGGCAGCTTGACTTTGTTCTGAGATGGATTTGTTGAAAATATTTCCTGTTTAGAAAGTAGGGCTAAATATAGTCAGAGCAGTGCTAATGGCCATACAAAAATACACTGTTAAAAAAAAAAAAAATTATAACAAGTAAACTCAAAAACATGAGAAATTTAAAAAAGGAATAGTTGCTTACTACATTTTGCTGAGTTATCTCGACACCTTTCCTTCCCTTCTGTTTCCGTTCAGTTCCTGGTTTCAAATGCATAAGTTCCATATGTCGTCTCAAATTCCTAGATTGCCGAAGAGTAACTCCACAGATGCTGCAGGAAACAGGAAGATCAGATACCAAAGGCGTTCTTTTAGGGTCAGCTGCAACGGATAAATACAATTTCAAATTTCATAACAAATAATTGTTAAAAAATTATGGTTTTATTGAATTAAAAGTCATAAAACAAAAACCTTAAAATTGAACATTATTTTAAAGACTTACGTGGTTCCTTAGATGAACATGAACTTGATTCTCCCTCTTCAGTAAACGACGGGCTTGACTTCTTTCTTTTCTTTCTTACGGAAACAAATGGAGATATCATAGGGCGAGTAGTATTAGAATCATGGAAGGGGGCCATTAGGGGCTGACCATTTTTCTGGAAAAAAAATATATTTTTAAATAAAGAATTTTCTAGAGGATAATAAAACAGAAAATTTGCTTGTAACCATTTTTTTTTTTTTTTTTTTTTTTTTTTTTTTGATTCAGAAGATCTGTAGAAAAATATGATTTACTTAACCGCAATTCTTGAAATATTCCAACTAGCATTAAAATAAATTTCAAAAACAAGAGAATGTTATTTAATGAATAAGGCCACACTGAAGAAACTGGTTTCATGAAACCTATTTCATTAAAGTGTGCAGACAGAATGAACTGTTTTCCATCAGTTTCGTGATTGATTCTGACGATGTTCTTGTGTTGTGGTAGTGGCTAAGAAATAAAAAAAATAAAAACGCAGGTACTAAGTTCGCCCGATGATTAGGGATCGGCAACACATCCAGGGTGCAGTGAGGAATTTTCTCAACGAGCCGTGGGATGAGAAAATTCCTGCTGCCGCGCCGGTGGAGATCGAACCCACCATCTACTGCTTATGAGTCTAAGGCACTAGCCACTAGACCACGGGAGACCCCACCAATTCTATTGAGAATACTTTTAGGGAAGATCTTTAGATCCTAGTGAAGATGGAGATAGTTAGCTGTTGCAGAGATACGAAGACAAGGAATACCTTGTCTTCGGATCTTTAGATCCTTTTTTTCACACATAAAAATTACTCTATCCTGATGAAAGTTAAAAGTTTATTATAATTACTTACATCAACAGATAAAATAGAAGGTGAAAGAGCCTGTATGTTGAGGCATTGGGCCGCTTGAAGAAGAGAGGGTAGTTGCCCAGGATCGACACTAACTTCTCCATTATAGACAAATTGAAGAAGGGCTTCCAAGTCCATAGCTGTGATTCCAGCCAGCATGACAACCGGATGCTCACATTTAGTACTCTGTGCAGAACAAAAATTTCAAACAAATATATTTCATTATTCATAAAATTACAAAAATTAAATTATATTTAGAATAGTAAATAATAAGGCACAAGCAATTTTTCCTTACAATATAAAATTAGCAATTTTGAAGCATTAACAAAATATTTAAACCTGTTTAATTAATAATTTATCTTATTTTTTGTTTCTCTATTGCAATTGCTTTCAGGGTCCATCAGTAGTCCGCTAACATCGACACTGGTACCTCATTTTCACTGTCAAGATATCTTGGTGGGATCGTTTACCATGTTCGTCACTTACATCACCGCAGTAAGAACACCAAAAGGCATTGAATGTTTCTTTTTGTTTAGCCACTTAATCAAATTTGTTGAGCAAGTTGTTTAACTTAAATATGGTTTAATTTTAATTCCAAAATAATGGAAGTAAACAGTTCCTAAATGTTGAGTTATTAAGACATCTTTTGCACATATGTAGCAAAAATTGTCTGCGCTGTTAACACATTTATGCGACATAATGGAAACTAATTTTTCACTAAAAATGACAAAAAAAAGAAAGAAAATTCCACGTTTTAACTGGTAAACGATTACAGTCAGATTTAGACGTAACAAACAAATAAAAAATAGCCCTAAGTATTTGTAGTTATCATTAATAAATCTATCGAACTCCCTATATTATATTCGATATGGCACAAATAAACAATAAGAGCTAACTATGAATTTTATCTTCAGCGAGTGAAATACAATCAATATAGTATATTTTCAAGTAAAAGTGAAATTTTATGTATACCAGTGTTATTATTGCTATTAGTAAAAATAGCAATTTGGGCAAGGATAAACTTGTAGTTTTTTGCTCTTAAAAAAAAAAAAAAAAAAAAAAAAAAAAAAAAAAAAAAAAAAAAACAATAATAGCAATAATGATTATGATAAATTCATAATAAGCAATAATTGATAACAGCTCAGCAGTTGATAAGCCATTAAAAACCAATAAATCCATCCCAATCATGAACACTTTCTTCCCAAATTTAAAACCAAATAACCATTACGATATTTAACGAAATTATTTATGAAATGAAGAATACTCACTTTAAGTAATTCCATAAAAAGAGGGCTCGCTGCGCCCAAGACCAACTTATGAGCAGGAAATATCTTCCCACCAGCAGTTAGAGTCACGTCAACCAAATCCCCATGACACCTCAGATTTTGTAGAGTTGAGGAGAGTGAATGACTAAATTCGCCCCAAGTCAAGTTATACAGCTGATCGCCACCAGTACTTCCCATTTTTTTTTAAATATAGAAAATCCTAATAATTATTAAAAATGAATTAATATACTTGGTATGAGATTACAGTAATTATATAAGTATTTAAAACTTAAAGTAACTTATTTACTGTTTAATTTGTCATGCACCAATATTATATTAAAATATGAATATTTTCTTAGATTCAATATTAGAATGTAAATATAAACACTGAGAAAAATAAAATGGATTTCAAAATATTCAGAAAAAGAGAAGATAAAAGAACCATGTGTTCACAACATAAACAAAATTCCTAAGTCTGTTAATTAGAAAATACAAAAAAAAAAATTGTTAAAAAATACAACATAATGGCTAGATCTGTAGCCTCTTCCCTATCCCGAAAACCAGACAAAACTATAGGACGTATTGGTAAGATATCGAAGATAAATGTGTACGCACTTAACAAAATAAAGAAAACAAAAACTTCTCAGGATAAATTTTAAGTATAGATTTATTTTTCTTCTTTTGATTAATTTAGCCAAAGAAAAATAAAGGCACTTCCAAATAAACGTTTATTAACTAATACTACAAGTCATAAAACATTTGGCTTTTATAATTCAATTATTCAAAACTAAATATACACTAGAATTTACTATTAAAACAGTATTGTTTAAAGAATAACGAAAGACATAACCTCAAGGACAGAATTATTTATTTTATTACTAAGTTAATGCACAAACTAAAATCAAATTATAAGCAAAACTTTGGATGTTTTCATATGTAAACATTCTGAAATCTGCAAAAAAGGGCGAAATGTTGTCAAATGTATAATATTTTTACCCTATTGTAAACAATGTATGCCCTTGACAGAGATGCGCGCGACTGAGTAGTAACGACTTTAAAAACATTAAAACGAATATTTTCATTAGGTTTTTACGTTTAAATTTAAAAATTACTAAAATAGGATTGTGAAATATTTCATATCGTTTTGGGATGAGTTTGTAAAATAGAAGTCTAAGTTTCAATCTGGAAGTTTCTATATCATGAGTCATGGCTGTTTATATAAACAGATGTCTGTCAAATCGACGCCATTCTCTTGGTATACTCGAGAAGCTCCAGACTGTAGATATTTTACTGTTCACCTCAGGAAACTAAGGTAAGTTTTTACATTCAAATTTACCACTTTTACATTAATTTCATTATTTACTTTCAATCTTTGATGCTGTCACATCTTTTATTTGTGGAGAATAGTTTTTTTTTTGTTCCCACTACAGGATTGCACAATAGTCGTTTAGACATTTTATACAGTACAATTTTTACGGTTTTTAATGTTTATTATTTTTCCAGTTGCGGATTTACTGACTTCAGGCAACCATAAAGTCATCAAGATGAACCAACTTCAAGTTAATTACAAAGTATATCTTTGTGCTGCTGGCTATGAGCCAGAAATTCGCCGAATCACAATTGACAAGGATATTTCTCATAATTACTTTTATTTGAAACAGAAATTAATGTCCATTTTTCCTACTTTGAAGGATGGTCAGTTCACCATATCATGGAAAGGTATGTGGTACTTTTAAGATTATCTGTTTCATTAAGGATTACATTAATTCATTTATTTTTATTTAAACCTTATAACTATTATTTTACTTCTTCGTATATATTCATTGTTATTGTGTCAGCTTAATATATTTTTAACTCATTTTAGGAGTACGTATAATTTATAGTTCAACTAGTCTGTGATTCCCATGGGCTAACAATAGTCCTTTACAATATTTCATTAAAACTAACTCTCATTTGTAGAATGTACAAAATAATAATTATTTATGATTTCTTTCCTAACACTCATTAATTTTATTACATCATTCATGATGAAATTAAACATATTTTATAGCATGTTGTAAAAACTTACCAGAGCCTAGAATCTATTTGTCCATGCCTATAACTTGCATTTTATGTATTAATTATTCTGAAACTATATAATTTCTACAAACATATTTCTTTTTTAACATTAAACATTTTTGAATTAAGTAAGAACATTATTATATAGGTGTATAATTATATGTAGGACTCCAATTGTCGATCGCCTAATCAATCCAATTAGTATGATTAGTTTTTTGGGGTATTTCCTTGATGAGATAATTTTATAGAAATTATAATTTATATTAAATTTTTTACAATTAAAATTATGTAACAATAAAATATAAAATTATGAAAATATTTTGAGATATGAAACCATTTCTTATACTAAGAGCACAATTCATCTATTTGCTTTCTACTAATTTACCAATTACGTCCCTTAAAAATAAATGAAATGACAATTTCTCTGAGCTTTATTTAGCATTTCAAACTTTTTTTTTTTTTTTTTTTTTTTTGCTATCCTAGAATATTTCTGCATTATGCTCACCCATGTTTGAGGGGGTTGAGAGTTTAGGTAGTGTGTCAAAAGTTAGTTCATTTTGTACTTAGCAACATATTATAATTTAGAATTGTTGTGCCCACTCAGAGCAGAAGTACTGTTAGTAGGCAATAACATAGTTGATGCGCCGTTAAAAACGAAAAAAAAAAAAAAAAAAAAAGTAGGCAATAACAGCCGATAGATTGAATCATTAAACTACTATCTAAAAAACGACATTTTGAATCAAGTGGTGCAAATCGGACTACAATTGGTCAGATTTCAATCGTTGTGCTCTTTGGAAATAGGTTGTGGGGTATCATATTGTTATTATACAGCCTTGCTCATATTCAAAATGTTTATTTATTTAAATTTTAATGTCTACTTAAACATTACAAAGATTTTTGGGATGGGTTTTCTGAAGCAGGATATTGCTGTTGCGGTTTCTTTTTCGAAAGATAATCCATCACTCCTAGTTAGAATTGAACCTGCAGTCTTAAGTTTAGTAAAAAAAAAATAAATAAATAAATCTAGTATTGAAAACAATGTATTTTGTTTATTATGCTTCATTCTTTTTTATTTTATAATTCAAATTTAAATGTTATATACTTTTCATGCGGTCAGAAGAGGAGATATTGTGTCTAAAATAGGAAAAAAGTTGTATTTAATATTTTAAGTAGTATGTTTCAATTAGGATCTTGTTGAATCATTAATCAGTATTTTTCCAAGGATTGATGATCAGTAAAATACAAATTTCTTTGTAATTGCTAGTAACTCTCAAATCGAAAACCATTTGTCCTGAAAATATAGTTCAAACGGACATAAACTTCTTGCATTTACAATCCCTCATATGTATACATCACAGGACCTTGGAAGAGAGAGGGCGAATCACAAATTCCGGATGTTAGGAAATCAAAGTCCAAGTTTTATAAGTGCTTCAGAATAGTAAAGGCAAATGTTTACTCTATGGAATGCTGATTCTTAATCCTGATTACAAAAGCATGCAATTGAAATTCAATGTTTTAATTATATTTTTTTACGAGTGATTCATGGGTAATAAAATGCTTGGAGGTTAGTTTCAGACCTGGGGTTCGCCCTTGAAATAGGACATTTAATTTTTGATACATGATAGTTCTATTCACTTTAACTTGAAACTGTGGTAGAACTAAAGGCGAACCAGAGAAACAAGGCAAAGCGTCATGTTGCCTACATTTTTCTGACTAAGAAAATAAAATAAAAAAAAAGTTGATGTTTCTCTTCCAAGGTTCTCTTCAATATATACACTACTACTATTCTTTGGGTATTTGACCCAAAGTTGTGTATTATAATTTTTGATCACAGGCATGTGTTTCTCTTTATTTTATTTTTTTTTTAATCCAAATTAAAAAAAAAAAAAAAAAAAAAAAAAAAAAAAAAAAAAAAAAAAAAAAAAAGAGATAAAGAAAATGAAGTATTGACAATCTGATTTAGGTTGTATTACTTGAGGGAGCCATTTTAATAGATTAATTGAACTTTAAGAGCTTTATGAAAGAAATTTTTGCCCTTCCTGTTTTTATCAATTCCTATAAATAAAACAAGGAAGTAGCAAGTAAAGCGCAAACACAATTACTATATTTTATATTTATTAATGTTTGTGTGTTTATATATATATATATATATATATATATTTATATTATATATCAATTTTTGGAATATCCAGTCGAAATGTATAACACTGAAGAGAAATAGAATGTATATTTTTAAATGAAAATCAAATTTTTATTTGTTTTAATGATTAAAATATTTATTTTGGTATGAACCTTAACTGCTTTAGATTTGATTTGATGGTGTTATCAATCACACTGTAAACAGTGTGATTGATAAGCTTCAAAATAATAAATAAAATGGATTTTCTTCTTGTGAAAATTCAGTTCCCTCATATAATCCAGTTGCTTTGAAGTTTTTTAACAATTGGGGAACAGTTTTTATTTTTTTTCATAGGGAAGCCAAACTGTGCATCCCTTAAAAAAAAAAGTTGTTTAACTGAATGTCTTTTCCTTCTTTTTTTTAAGAGTACATCAATCACAATTGTTAATTTGTCATTATTATTATTTTTAAAATTTAAATCTTAAAACTTGCTCCATTTCAGTAATTCAGTTGTTCAACCTAGATCTTACTGGATGTTATATAACAATTATATTTAATTTTCAATTTAATTTAATTAAAAAATGGCGTGTGTAACAAATTTACACTTGGTCATTAGCGCCGGGCTATCTACAGGTTGCCACCCTTTTCTAATGCCAACAGCACGTGGTCGGTCACCCATTCAGGTACCGACCACGCCCGACGTTGCTTAACGACAAGTTTTTTTCTAATCATTACTGTTGTCATTGCGTATAAATTTGACTCTCAACCCGACCTCTACACTGTATATCAATTAGATACACATAGCGGCTTTGATCAGTAAAAAACCAGCACTATGTTTTATATAAATATATATACAGGGTGTCCCAAATAAGACGGCTCAAACTAATTTGGCGGCCAAACGGTTGGTCTGAGAAAAAAATGTCAGAGGCAAAAGTTGTAGGGCTTAACCTAAGCTTTCTAAATATGTCGATTATTTAACATATTGACCATGCATGTGCGCTCGGCTAGATGAAATGTTGAGGTTAGCAGATGACTCCTATTATTATGCACATCATTTTAAAGGGAATTAAAAAACAAAACCTTTGCTGCAAACCGCACTTCGATATCTTTAAAATCAAATCAGTTTCGTGCGATCCAAATTTTATTGTTTTAAATAAAAACGATTTTTTGGAAGCACTTACAGAGGTCGGTTATGAATGTGTGATACATGACTTTGAGGTATTTTTTCCCTAACTTTCTGAGAAAAATATGGGTGATCCTCTAAAAGAAATATTTTTCTTAATAACTTTAGTAAAATTGATGGATTATATATACAAAGTAAATCTGCTTAAATAGTGTGAATTCTTAGATGAATAAAAAGTAATTGCCAACAGCCGGGGGCGAAGTTAGCTCAGTGGTAGAGCACTGGACTCATAGGCTGGAGGGACTGAGTTCAATTCCTGAGCAACCACTAAAGATTTTTATTTTCTAGTGTCTTCATTCATTGATTGAATTTGGCCTCTCTGACCGTCCCTAGGCCAACCCAGCCTTTAATTAATTTATTAATAAGTACCTTGGTGCTAATGACCCTAGCCAAGAGAAAATCATGTGTCCGGAGTCTAGTAATGACCAAACTATCTCCCTAGTGTGCCATATGGTCATGAATCAGATACCTCTATAGTATCTGCCCCTCAGGTCCCTTTTGGCCTGTTACTGGACTGATTTTTTTTTTTTTTTAATTGCTAACAGCCATGGCCACATTCCAGTTTTTGTTGATCACCGAAGTTAAGCAACATCAGTACCTGAATGGGTGACCGACCACGTGCTGTTGGCATTATAAAAGGGTGGCTACCTGTAGATAGCCCGTTGTTAATAGCCCAAGTGTTGATACGCCATTAAACACACACAACAAAATAAAAAGTAATTGAACAAATTTTGGATATGACGTACAGGAATATTTCCTGATTAAACTCTTGATTCTTGATAAGATACTACTCCCAGAAGCACTTTACAAGCTCTTGAATTGTCATAGGAAATTCACAATAAACTTTTAAATTTATTATTATTTCTTGATTTATGTTCTAAAATAAAGAAATAATCTAACATAAAATATGAATAAACAATAATAATAGTACTTTTTTTAAAAAAACATTATTAAATTAGTTATAGACACATAGTAGTAAGATTATTGTTATATATTATGAATGCTTCTCAAATCTAAGCCTGATCTGGTTATGGGATTTTCCTTCTTTTTTTTTTTAATGCCTTAATATTGATTAAATTAAATTTAAATTTTAAAGGTCATTATAATTAACTCGGAATATTAGGACGGGTTATCTACTATAGGTAATCTTTTCTAGCCAGGATAAGGGTGATGCCTTTTCTTTTTTCCACAGAAAAGCCACTACCCCTAGTGGGAATCAAACCCGCGACCCACGGCACAGAGTTTTAAGTGTTCACCCCTTAACACTCACGGCCACTGGGCCTCTGAGTTTTAAGGAGTGAAAAGTAGATAACCCGTCCGATAATTTATATTTAAATTATACCTTAACATGTTCGGGCCCAGCGTCGTGGCATATGCATCTGGGAGATGTGTTCTGCGGGCCCAGCGTTGTGGCGTGTACGTCAGCAGATAGCTTGTCTTTCTTTCTATCCCCACTACTCCAGGCCTTCAAATCTTTTTCAAATCCTTTGGTCCTGAAAGTGTTAATATTGAGGTGTAATTTAACCCAATAAAAATGTTATATATATATATATATATATATATATATATATATATATATAGTTTATTTATTTATTTCTGATTATGGTGATTCTTAAAATCTGCCTTTGTTTCTCTTATAAAACTCTACTGTTGTAAATAATTGTATTTATCATTAAGTAGAATATAAGTAATAGTTATGAATAATATCCATGAATAATAGTCCATTTTGTTATTGTTACTAAACAATAAAATTTCAATCAATACAATTCATGTGTTCTAAAATTAATTTAGAAATTAGTTTTTTGAGTACATTTTAATGAAATGTTCATCTAAATTTTAAATTGAAGGACAGTGTAACATATTTTAATAGAGCCAAGAGCATATCTTTGCCGTTAAAAAATAACATTCTCGCAAGAGATGTGCATTTGAGAACCATATAAAAAATAAAAAAAGGTATAGCTTTCAAATTCTTAGAAAAAAACAAAACAAAAAAAAACGAATATATTTATAAGAAATAATTTTATTTATAAATGAATGTATTAATTTATTTTAGATCACGAGGGAGATACTGTCAGGATTTGCAGTGACCAGGAACTTCTGATATCCTTACACGAAATGGACGGCCAAACGTACAAGAAGATTTTTATAGCAACAACTCCCCAACAAGGTAAATTAACTGTTCTTAATTCTTAGATCTCAAAATATTCGTTCTAATATCTTCTTTAATTTGATAAGAAATTTACTTACCAGTTTCATACATACTCTCAACACTACTCTCAACGGTCACTCTGATTATTATTTTTTTTTTTTTTTATTTAAGCTAAGTATTATACTTAGAATGATTGATAATGGTTAAAAACAAAAATAAGAGTTTATTTTATAACACTTAATTATTGATTTTTATTTGAATTTTTGATGCAGGATGGCTTCTTAAAATGGAGTATTACTTCTCTTGTACAGCAAAGAGTCCTACCCCCAATTTAGCCAATGGCTATCCAGAACCTTTTCTTCCCAGCTCTATCAATACTGAAAGGTTATTTCATTGAACTTAGTCCGTTCCTACTCTGTACTTACCAGTTTACTGACAAACACAAAAATATCGCTCATAATTGCTAGCGATTATAAATTTTATTTTAAAAAATATTAAAAGTGTCCGGTTTTTTTGCTGCTGAGTATAATGATTTGGTTAGAAATATCATAACTGTAAGATACCCTTACAGCTTTGGGCATAAACTGTAGTTTACAGTATATATAAAAATGCTATTATTGTTTCTTTCTTTTATAAAATAAACAACAGTTATTTTATTTTCATTGGGGAAGAGTAAATATTACAAGTGTTGAATCATGTGAAAATAAAACATTTAACTATAATGTTTCAAATCAGTCGTAGTGTTTAAAAGATAATGAATAGTTAATCATAATGTGTTAAATACATTGATAATATTCAATTAACAATGTAAATTAGCAAAATAACTCTACATAATCAAATTTCATTACATTCAAAACAGACTGTTGATGCTGAATTAAACTAAATTTTATAATAAAAAAATCATAAATGAAAACACATATTTCATTAAAAAATTTAGTTTTATTCTACAATTATGACCAAACCCTGATTATCTTCATCTTGAGAATTTTATTACATTTATTTTGTAATGTGGTATAATTTTTACTATAGCATTGATATTTTCTCTCTTTGAGTTGTTATATATATATTATATATTGAGTTGAATATATGTTCTATATTTCAGGTTCAGAAGGACCATTGCATCCGAATATTTTCTGCGATAGTTGTGAACATCTCATCCAGGGCTTCCGCTACAAGTGTATTGTTTGCCCCGACTTTGATCTCTGCGCTGACTGCGAGAGAGCTCAAAATCACCCTGACCATCCAATGATCAGAATTCCGCTTCCTCTGTCTCCTGTAAGTACCATAGCTCCTTAAAAAGTTAATTATTTTGCAGACTCTTGTGTTTATTCAGCAGTGGTACCCACATGATCCCCCCCCCCTAAATTCTATAAGAGGCCTTTGAACTGAGAAAACTCCTAAAGTCTCATTTACATTCCTACGTTTCTTACAGCATCTTCAGGTTTGTTATCACTCTCAAACACATATAATAATTTAGTCACGGAACAAAAAAAGTGGTAATAAGAAAGTTGTTTTTGTTTTCCGATGATTTTTAGAGATTAAAATGGATAAAAAGTAACACTATTTGTTCACACCCTAATTTCTCTATCATTTATAAATTTCAAGTCAATGCAGACATTTGGTAAAAAAAGAGTGGTAATCTACGTCCGCTTAAAAAATATTTATTTGAGGCCTATCAGGTGAACTCCCCTCGACCTCAGTGCTCTGACTTTAGCTATTCTACCCTCATGCAAGTTAGGAAGGCTCTATTGAGGGAAGACCAGTGAAAATACTCGTCTTATTAGATGATCCTTAGTCATAACGTGGCCAGGTAGCAGAAGGTTTACCTATGGTTCTTTAGGCTGTATTTATTTTTGGAACTCCTCAATGTATACAAAACATGTAAACTTTTGCGTGCCTACACAAGAAAAAAAAATTGTAAAGATTTTGGGTTACTATTTATATTAGAATACATTGAAAAATGATAGGTCAGTGATTGTTTTAACCCCTTAATGGGCAAGGAGGGCCGCTTGAGCGGCCACTGCTTGCTGAAATTAAAAAATGACGCGAGTGAGGCGGAATTGGTTCCAATGCTTCCTGCTGGATGCCGGGGTATGCCAAAAAATAGTATTTGGAGGTCTTGGACCCGAGGAGCCGAGATATGACGAAGTTGACCACTATAGCGGTCCTTGCCTATTCCCGCACTCGTCTTGTGTCAGTGTTGGCTGTGCATTATTGGCTCTCTGGATCACTCATCTTATCCGGAAATCGTTCCATAGTATGTAATAATTCTTTTATACATTCTAGATTAGGAATTAATTGATATTAATTGAAATGAGTATATCGCTTACATGTTATTCATTGATTCGTCTCATAAGTACCTTACTCTCGTGAGACTGGAAGGAAAAAATACTTTTTTTGGCATTCCTAATGAAATGTTTTTCCCAATTCTGTCTTAAATGATATTGTGGGCTAGCATTAAACTATTATTATAACTTTTTTTTTTTTTTTTAAAGCCTTTTAATCTTAGGGTAACGCCATCGAATGAACCATTTTCATTTTCGGGATCTTTGTGACTTGGAATCGGGTGACGTATCGCGGGCATTGCATATCAGGGATTCCCGATGCCTGGAATGGGCAAGGGCCGCTCTAGCGGCCAACCTCTTATTTATGGATACAATTTTTTTTTTAACATCCTGGGTTCATATTTAGTAAATGGATGCCCCCCAGACTCCCAAATATAAATTAAAAAAATTCCAACATAGCTAGCGAAATGTGCCCGTTAAAGGGTTAATTATTATTGTATTTGTCGTTATGAAGCTTAAAACAAAATTAATAAATAAATGTTTTTACAAATTTTCCTTCCTCGTATTAATACAGAGTTGTATGTATAATTTTGAAGTTAATTATAATTTCTTCCTTTCTTTAGTTCTATATTCACTAAGTACTAGAAACTTTTCGGGAACCATTGCATTCAAGGTGGCTATGGAGATATTGTTAACATATTACGTTTTTAGAAGATGGTCTCTAGGGTTCTTTTATGGATTATTTATCCTCTCCTTCCCTGAATATCATAATTTAATTAATACTCTTATCTCAAATATGTTAATTTTTTTTTCCAGGAAATGCCATTTAGCCGACGTTTTGGAAGAGACCTTCATAAGATGTCTAAACATTTAGATCATTTGCTTCGCCAATCAGAAAAATGGTGGGGCGACAGTAAGGGAAGAGGAGAAAATAATTGTTCTCATCCGAGGAAACATGGAGAAAAAAAGCACAAACCCTGCCCATTCGGAGTTTATGCCCAAGCACCTGAAAGCTTGTGCAAAGCATTCTCTGAACTAATGGATGGATACCTCGCTTTCGTCCCTGAACAGGTAGAAAGGGCCAATCATGCTCCAGAACAACAATCATCTCCTTCAGCTCCAAGCCAACAATCTGGCCAGCCTAACTTTGATGAGCAGAAGAAATTTGTTGAAATTTTACGCCAAGGATTATCAAGCTTTATTGACCCCCTGGGTAATGAATTTACCAAGTTGTCATAAGTGTATAGAAGTATAAGATAATCTCTGCTTTTGTGTGTACGTGGACGTGTATATTTTTAACCTTGTGTAATGTAATTAATTCACCTAGTTAATACTGGTTATTTGAAATCAGCTTCAGATACATATGAAATTAAATAAAACATGTTTGTAATCATCGTTTTATGAATTAATTTTTGTCTGTAGTTTACTTTTGATATAAATCTCAGGATTGGGGAGGGTGCTGGATGGTAGGGGTCATCTTGAACTCGTTTGGTAGATATATCATGATCATTCCCAAGATGTTATATCTGAAAAAAAAATCTGCGAAATAATGCCATTAGTTCCAGGGTATCAGAAGGACATGTTTTTATCAAGTTCAACAATCAGCCACGAGTGGATTCGAACCCGCATTTACATAGAAGTCTGACAAACAAGTTGTCGTTAGCTATGTTAATTTATTTTTCACCCCGTTTTAGATATTTACATTTGTTTCAATTTCAAGCTACACAAGTGGATGGAATGGATTGGGAAAACGTCAATGAACGCCTATGCATTTATTTTCACTTTAACCCCCTGTTTTATTAGGATGGGTTATCAATAGGTTGGCTTCCTCTTCTAGGCAAGATGTGAGTGACGCCTTCTCTTCTTTTATTTTTATTTTTTTCTCGAGACAAGATTCACTTTTCCCTCCTAGTAGAATTTGAACCCTCAACCCTAGACAAAGGCCTTCAATATTTACAAAAGAATGATATTTAACTACATTAAATAAGTTTTGGCGTTCATAAAAACAATCAATAGTGAATTTGTTGATGTATATCCAACTTAAATAAATCATGTTGTTAAACAATTTTTTGAAAATTTAAATTAATTAATTGTTCATGGTTAATACAGAAAAAGGTCAACGAATAATATCAAAATAAATAAAAATATACGTAAATGGGTATTTCGGGGAGAGGGTGGATAAATGTATGCCTATAAATTCATTTAATACAAATAATTTATTTTTTTTCCTTAAAGTTCTTAATTTTACTCAAGGCAAGATATCCCACCATTCTTAAAGCACAGTACTTCCATTAGAAAATTCAAGAAATTGAAGGGAGTTGTCTGATATGAGCAGTTCTAATGTACATTTTCTCTTTTGAGAATGCAACATTTTTTTAGAGGATCATACCCCAAAAATGATATCTAAAATTTCAAATGATTTTAGTCCCTTGCTTTTAAGTGACTAGAGCTTTTTTTTTTTTTTTTTTTTACACTCTTCTTTGTAATCAAGCATCATCCATCCGTTTTGACTATTAGTATACTTATTAGTGCCGTATCAAATTCAATTTATTAAACCGTTACATAATACAAAGGTAAAATATATACATGTGACATACACAATGATTTCAAACCTTTTTTTTCTCAGTGAAGGTAATAAATTAATGAATTACTTTGCCGTTGTGTGATATGAAGCCCGATAGCATTATTAGCAATGCAATTGAGGGTAAAACGAGAAATTCTAGATTCATATCCTGCCAGGCAAGTTCATTTTCCTAAAAAATAAATAGTTGAAAATTTAGTCACTGACAATGTTTACTCTCTTGGGAATCATGCAGTGGGTTATTATATTGTATCATTATTCGGGTGTCTACTCTGAGCCTCTTACGATGAAAGTATTTTCTGGTCTTCTATCTGAACCTTTGGCTCCATTAGACGAATTATCTTGTTATGCTGTGATATTAATTCTAGTAATGTAATTGGCTAGAAAATTAATCATAAAACAATAGATTCTGGGTTCAAATTCCAGCCTGGCTAGTTCATTTTTCTAAAAAAAAAAAAAAAAATGAATGATAAATTAGTCGCTTTATTTTAGTACATTTCATAGGTGCAGACATTCCTACTCCACGCGAGGGAGCTGCAAGCAGGGAAGAACCCGCTCCCCAAGCTTCTTCTTCTAATGATGCTTCATCTTCTACAAGTCAACAGACTGAATACTCTACACCAATCCCTGAACCTTCTCAAGCCCAACCACAACCTCAGCCTCAAGCGCAATATCAGCCCCAAGCACAATTTCAGCCACAGCCGCATCCTCAACCCCAAGTGGTTAGTATTTAGTTTATTCATTAAAATCCTTCTAAATCAAGATTTTAAATGGTTAAACTGTCTCAACTATTATTGATTCATTTTGCTTGACGCCTAAATTGAATACACTGGACTTTTGTGGGTAATTCTACTTATTTAAGATTTTGTAATTATTCATGTTGATATTTTTGAGATGGCGGGATAACTGAGATGTAGGTAAAATCAAGAGTTTTTTTCCACCACAAATGTTTTATTCTATGAGAAAGTCGCTGTCGGAATCAATGTTCCATCATTAGTGCTCTGCTGACACATAAAACAAAACCAAAATGTACAATCCTTATTTTATATTAAGAAGAGTATATCTATGAAGTTAATGTTAACAGATCTCATTTATTCTGAACATTTCATTTCCAATTTTCTCCATCAAAATTTTCTGTTCTAGTCATTTATATAATATTAAAACCTTTGGAGATTCTTCATTAAAATTATTTTCTTCTGAGTTACTCCCAATCCAAATTTTCTGAAGTTAAAATACGTAAATTTTTTATTTTAGTATTTTTTTTAGTCAGCATTAATTTAGTGAATATTTATCCATGTGAGGGCTGGGTGACGCTTTAGATATTTCTATTTATCACTAGACTAGATGTTGGGAGAATATACCTTTTGCTACGAAGGAGCTAGAGATTCCTGGATCGGGCTCACCGGGTGTCCCTACTGCATTAAGGATGGTTTTGAGGGGTTTTTTTTATAAATTAAATTATAAGCATAAAAAGAGAGATTATTTATTTCTATTGTTTCATCAATTAATAAAAATTATTCTTCGTATTAAAAAATGTAGACTAAAAAATCGTTATTGGAGCAAATAATTACATAATTCAAATGGAATATTCAGAGCTATAAAGAAAGAGTATTATAAATAGTAAAATAAAGCTTCTGAAATTTTAGCACAGGAAATTTTACGAAAGGGTTTACACAGGAAAAGATTAGGGCAAGAAATATGTTGTAACAGGGGGGGGGGCAGGTAGTGAGATTGTCGCACTGCAGGGTCTGATGGCGCCCACTGCCAGCCATAAGGTAAGGGTTAACCCTAAGGAGACGGGAGTCGTATGACAGAGAGTACCTGGTGACCAGAGGTATTAGTAATATATATATATATATATATATATATATATATATATATATATATATATATATATATATATATATATATTCTTTAATTAGAGCAGAAGGGTACCTGGTGACCGAACATATTAGTAATATATATATATATATATATATATATATATATATATATATATATATATTCTTTAATTAGAGCAGAACCCTTTCCATGTAACCTTTCTACTACTGAAAGAAACCTTATATCCCTGGAAACTGCCATGCTTCGAAAAAGCCCACCATCTTCTCGAAATCCTAGAATGCTCTTCAATATTACTTTCTAGAGCTGAGGAAGGGCAATGTTTCACCTTCCAGAAGTCTCAAACATGTCTACTAAGAAATCTCACTAATAGTCTAAAAGAACTGGAGAAGCCTACCTCCCTTATTTTTTTAAATTTAATTTTCAAGCTTCGCAACATCAGTGATTTGCTCTTTTTAAATACAACAAATACAGAGTTATACAAAAATACAAACTTATAGAACCAAATACAACAAAAGAAAAGAAGTGACCGTCCTTATAGGATATAGAGTGAGGTGGCTGCTGGAGAAGCCCACCGTCAGCCAGCCACGGCTTTGTGCTGGCTGCTGGAGAAGCCAACCGTCAGCCAGCCACGGCTTTGTGCTGGCTGCTGGGGAAGCCCACCCTCTAGAAAGGGTTAATAATCCCGCTGACAAGGTGCCAGTTATCAAGTAAGATGGATGGATTGGGTTTTCGTGCAATCAACTTAGTGGTTATCATTGCCTAATTATCAAATAAAACCTTTTGACATTAACTGCCACCATATTGGTACATAGAACTTGAGCGTTTCAATACCAATTTATCTTTAATGTCTGCACAATTTCAATAATTTGTTATTTTATATTTCAGCAATCTATAAATGAAGAAAAACCCATGGATATTGACGCGGGAGGTGATTCAGGTGGGCAGAGAGAAGTGAGATTTTTTCAAGAACATGCTGGAGCTATACGAAAAGAAAGAGAAGAAACCCCAGTCCTTGACAATACATGGACTGTGATAAACAACCGCGAGAATGAGCAGACTTTCCGGGCAGCTGAGGCGCAGACTCTCCCTCCAACAGCAACTGCTGCTACCGAAACTAACGTTAACAGAGGACCTGAGCCTGGAAAGATCTACCCAGCTATCCCAGTAATGCCAATCGGCCCTTCTGGTGACTTGGGAATGAGTAAGTTTTTCTTTTTTTATCATATAAGGAAGTATAGGAAGGTCAGTTGTACAAGTTAAGACCTGTTTGCTTACCAATAGAACATAAAATTGTTCAACAAATCTATAATTAATCATTGATGTTTTTTCATTATAAACTGATTATTCCAGAGAAAAATAGTATTTATGTATTTAAAAGATGAATAGTTAAAATATTTTGAATGCCTTGTATCAATTACACCGATATGTATGATTCTGGGGTTTCCTTCGAAATAGGTCTACTTCTCTAAATTTGATGTGCTGATTCCAAAACTGTAATCGTTTTTTTTCTAACCCGTACCATTTTTGCACAATTATTAGTTACACCTAAAATGTTTTAATTTGGTTCTGTGCATATGGAACTGTAAAGAAGCCAGAAAATGAAGAAATAATACGGATAGCATTGTTGAAATTAATGTGTTTCATAACAATGTAACAGTGTAATAGAAAACAATAAATACTTTATTTTAAGTCTAATTTCTGCAAATGTAGCTTTAGGAAACATACCATAACTTAAAATTACTTCTAGAAAAAGCAAAATATGAACATAAGTGGCCAGTTTCTGGAGATTTAAACATTTTGGGCATGCTACCTACTAGGCCAGCAATCAGGCTGCACTAAAACGGCATGTTTTATTGTGAATGGCATGGTAGAGCCTGATCCGATCACTGGACAAGAAAAAATTGGGAGCAGTGGGACAGTCTCATGCCAGGAATAAAAAATGTAATTCATGCATGTCTTGTGGAAAAAAATATGACAGATACTGAAAAAACAAGCATGGATTGGTTTTAAGAGTGTCATCAAAAATATTCCGGGAAATTACAAAAATATTATAGAAATATACTTTCAAAGCTGGGCTGAAATATGAGTGTGAAAGTGCATTTCCTCTGCACTCTCATTTGGACTTTTTTCCAGAAAATCTCGGCTATGTCAGTGAGGAGCATGGTGAAAGATTTCACCAGGACATAAAGGAGATGGAAAGACCCTACCAGGGAAACTGGAATTCAAATAAGATATCTGATAATTGCTGGTCACTGAAAAAAGATGTATCACTTTCCTTCCATATTATCAAGACTCTTCTTTCAGGCAGTATGTAAAAAACGGTTCATTTCAAGGCAGAATGTAAAAAACTGGTCAAATGTTCAACGAAATAAATGAATTTCAAATAATTGAAATATAAAACCATTCAGAGACAATGTTCTTTATTGAAACATGTCAAAAATAGTGTGGCTGACGTTTATATTCAGGACAAAATGTTGACACTTTTAGCGTTCTATTTTTAATAATTATCTATTTCCATTTCGAGTTGGTTGGGAGTCTTGTTTGTTTGATATAGTTTTGACATGTTATAGGAGAGGAGAAGAGAAAAAAACTTTATTTAACAACAAAAAAACAAAGTTTAGTTTCCCAACTATATTGAGTTGCCTACTACACAACATACCAATCAACAGCAAAAAAGTCCGTCACGCAGGAGCTGCATAACTAAGCACTTTCCTCAGAATTTGTAGTGTAGACTGCTTTCCAGAACAATTTGCTTAAAATATCCTACATAAATAAAATAAAAACATGAATAGTTCTCTTTTAATTTTGTAATGAGTAACTGATCAATTATTAATTTGCTTCCAGAGTTATGTTTACACATGGTACCTACTACACTATGTAATAAATACAAAAAACCTCATATTATCGTATTTTGATCTAACGCAGCAACAGGATACATTCCCTCTAGTGGTAGAAAGCGCTCCTTGCGGCGGCTTTGTGAACCTACGTCTGGCGGGCTTTTCTATTGAAATATATTACAAAGTAAACCCCCCCTTTCCGATTGACCGATTCAGCTCATTTTTACAACACTTCTTTCCCATGAGTTACCCACGACGCATACCGCGTTTCGTTACAATACAGCAGAAATTACGACCGGTATGAGTATATTAGTAATTTGGGTCCGGAGTAAACCCCCCCCCTCCTCCTAATGAACCGATTTAGTTTATTTTTACAACACATATTTACCTGTAGATTACCACTACGAATACCGAGTTTCGTTGAAATATACCAAAAATCACGGCTGGTAGTGGCGAATTGGTATTGTGGGTCCGGAGTAAACCCCCCCTCCTAATGAACCGATTTAGTTTATTTTTACAACACATATTTACCTGTGGATTACCACTACGAATACCGAGTTTCGTCGAAATATACCAAAAATCACGGCTGGTAGTGGCGAATTGGTATTGTGGGTCCGGAGTAACCCCTCCCCCCCCTACTAATGAACCGATTTAGTTTATTTTTACAACACATATTTACCTATGGATTACCACTACGAATACCGAGTTTCGTCGAAATATACCAAAAATCACGGCTGGTAGTGGCAAATTGGTATTGTGGGTCCGGAGTAAACCCCCCCCCCTCCTAATGAACCGATTTAGTTCATTTTTATATCTCTCTTTTCTCTCTATATCACCACTACGAATACCAAGTTTCGTTGAAATATAACAAATATTACGACTGACATGGTCAAATTACTGTTTTGGGTTCGGGGTAAACCCCCCTTCCGGTGGACCGACTTTGGTGGTTAACGAACTCGCTCAATCGTTTGCTAATTGAATGCTATATACCAAGTTTCGTGACGAAGAAACAAAAACTCTGGCCGCTATCGTGTTAACAGACACACACACATATATATATATATATATATATATATATATATATATATATATATATATATATAAATTTTAACAGGGGTCATTTTCCGTGTCTACTAGGTAGGATCGATAAAGATTTGAAGACATTTTTCAAAAATTCCGTCATGAGTCCAACCTCAATAGCTACTTTCCTTCGGAGGAAAGTGCTAAAAAACTGCAATAATTATAAAAATATATCAAACAAGTAAAATCAATATGTAAATTAAAAACAAACTAATAAATCTTCGAAAATAATGGTAAAATTGATTGTAAAAATGTAAAAGAAAAATGAAAATACTTCTAAATATCAGAAATAAAAATTATGATAAAAAGAATAAATAAACCTAATAAATAAATTAAAAGACTTCAGCCATATATGTGATTTTGAATAATGGCCAGGGAATCAACGAGAATAGACTCAGAACTTTGGGTTTTATTTTTGTGATCTTGTGGAAGCTACTTTTACAAAAATTGAGTTTGATGATGATGATTTCACTTAGTGTTTAGTAGATGCGTTAGATCAGGTAGAATTAGAATGGAGACATAAACAAAGATTATCCTATAGTAGTGATGAGTCATTGGTTCTAAGAAACGTGCGGAAAAGAAAGCGTACAAGGTTTCTAGATAGCGCTGTGACCGGCAAAGTGGCCGTCTCGGCCCACTGATATAAAATCTACCAGTTCCCGCCAAGGCGGGGATGGGTGACCGGTACCAATGAATACCTCTTGCGTAAATAAATAAAAACATTTTCTTTACCCAAAACAATGTCATAAATTTAAATTACACCAAAAAAAAACACAAAACAAAAAATTGCAAGAAATTTTTTTCAAAAAGTTTAATGGCGGTTAATGTGTTAAGCAATAATGTTTCAATACTCAATATAATATCAATTAAGTGATAATGTGAAAAATTAGTTAACTTTGAACAGTGTTGTGTTGATAGTTATGGATTTATTAACTTATATTTAATAATGTAACATAAATTCAATAGAGGCTAGTATACAAATTCATATTTTACTATTTCTCGTATTGTGAAAAATTGGTACGTGATGGAGAAAAACTAAGTTCATATTCTGATCCAGCACACTCAAATTAGGGATATTGAAAAAAAAAAAAAAAAAAAAAAAAAAAAAAAAAAAAAAAAAAAAAAAAAAAAAAAAAAAACCAGGCCAAAAGTTAAATTTTGTAGACCAGTGTTATTTGAACTATTTGTTCATCATTAGGCAAGCTCTTATCTAAAAGCTGCTCTGTGTATTTTATTTGTTTATGGTAGAGTTAGTTCATTGTCTGATTGTGTGTGCATTTGTGCTGACAAGATCCATTTTCTCTAAGAAAGTTTGTCTTCCTGTGTGTGTGAATTAAAATTGTATCCATGTAGGCTCAGCCGTAGTTAATGTTAGGCCTTTGAAATGTTTTCAATATTTCTTAATATCCTTTTTCCTAAAACTTAAAATATAAGCAGAATATTGAGTAGAACTGAAGTTATGAATGCTTGAGTAATTTTAAACGATAAACTAAAATACAACTAGGGAGCTTAGGTCTCGGTTAGCCTAGATATAGGAAACACAGCCTAGCCTTTAGTATCCATTCGGCTGTATACTACAGCCCTTGATAACAATTTATGTAGCCTCTCTATGAGTACCTTATAATTAATGGATATTTGTGCAAGACAATTTTTTTTTTTAATATTTATTTATGAGCATCCGCAACTATAGCATTTTGTGCAAGACAAGGAACAGAGAGTGTGTGTTATTTCTTAATTTGCTCAGAGCATACACATTTTCTTTATACACACCCGATGTACCAGCTTGTCAATTCCAATCTTTTTAAATCACTACAACATATTATTTTTACATGTAGCATTGTTAATATCCTCTACTATTTTGTCTTGCAGATTTGGTTGATAGCACTATGCAAAAAATGCTAGCTATGGGTTTCTCTGATGAAGGAGGTTGGCTGCGTCAGCTAGTAGAAAGCAAACAAGGTAACCTCGAGGAAGTACTCAGATTTCTTTCTCCGATTCCAAAACCCACACCAAAGAAGCAGTAATCATTTGATAATACTATGTTATTAAATGTCCATATTGATGGGATATATTTCTTGTGTTTATAGATTTAGTTTTTTTATTAATACATAATATGCATATATTATCCATAATAATGCTTAAAAGTGAAACTTTCATTTTGATAATGGATTTAAGCAATCTTGCCTAATGAGAATCCTCTGATTTATACTATTTAAAAACCTGGACGTTTTTCACACTTTTTTTTTGTTCTTTTAAAAATGAATTTTCTTGTCGCTTTTACTATTTTAATAAAATTAAATAGTTAAAAAAATTACTCATCCATCTTTCGAGATAGATAATTTAATAATAGAAAAAAATTATTATTATTTTGTTTTCATCATATAAATTTAATAATGTAATGAGCAACCAGAGAAGCACTGATGTTATTTTCCATTTTGCAAGGAAATAAGCTTGAATCCAAGAATGGCAAAAATGAATAAGTTCATTTGGTGAGGATAATTATTATTTTAACGACTGTTGAATCAGAGTTTAATATTTTATTTAGTTTAAAAATATTATTCTACTGTTATTTTTTATAGATACTAGTATAGACTTAGGATTAATATTTCATTAATACATATAAAAATGACTATAAATATTTGTTTGTTTTCATCCAAATATTTCTTTCAACTACCATACGTAGTTTGGTTATGCATGTTTATATGTTGTCTTTAGCTCTCAGGTTTGAGGAGTATTATCGAAACTATATTTGGTGTTAGTTATATTATATGACAAGTTAATTATATAAATGATGTAACTCTTTCATGTGTTGACCTCTGTGAAATGGAGATTTGTGTTTTCGATCTAGAGAAATTTCTACATGTGGCTCTATTATTGTCCCGTTAATGGTTCTTTTTTTATGTCTTCTAGAGTTTTAGGATTGTATGTATGTGTGTATATATATATATATATATATATATATATATATATATACACACACACACACACACACACACACACACACACCCTCACACACACCCATACACTACACACATGAGCACACCCAAGAATCCTGAGGTCGGATATGTGAAGCTCTACTATAATATATCATATTAGATTGTCCAAAAATAATAATAATAATAATTGAAACAAATATTTGATGTATTTATAAAATCTTCTATGGCTCTGATCATGGGGCTGCTTAATTATTTTTGATGTAGAATTAATATAATTTAGTCTGTTAATATGTTGAGCGCCAAGCGGTGCAATCGTTCCATTGGTGGACGATGAACCCCAGGTATAGCTCACTCAGGTTGATATCAAGGTGTCTGGGATCCCTCTGGACCCGAGCAATTCTCTTATAAGCATTACATAAATGTAATTGGCCTTTTTTTTTTTTGTATGTGTGTTTTTAAATTTACATGCTGATTTTTTTAATGTGATATTTGAAGACAAAAATGTTTGGCCCGTACATAATTTCAGAATTGCGTCCATGGTGCTCAACATGTTAAAGATCTGTAATTTTAAATTTATTTAAGACATACAGAAAGTCTTTAATTTCTCAACTTCAGATTACCCAAGTTGACTATAGTACACATTTATTGTTTAAATAGTAAATATTGATGATTTATTTAGCACATTGATTGCCAACTGGCTATGAGGATAACTCATAGTTTGTGATATTGACGTGGATGACTCTGATTAATTGTGTTCGACTCCAGACTATAAAAAAATTCATAGTTGGCTGTTTTAAGACCTAGGGAAACCTATTCTTGCTCAGACCACCAAAAATTGAAAGGTCGTGTTAATTAATCAGCCAAATCCGCCAATTGCAAAAAACTATTATTTCCGCAAAATTTTTAAGAAAAAAAAAAAAAAAAAAAACAACTCATCCAACGTAGGAATCCTGAAAAATAGTGTGGCAATCATTGTGTTATCGATTTGCTAACAGCAAACAAATGTATTTAATTTCTTTGATCTTTAGCTTCTACAGTTCTGTGAAAATGTTTTCTTTTGGTGAATTGTGATTTGAAGACACAGTGTCATAACGTTTATTTTTAACTGAGAACATTCCTTTTTTTTATTTTTAATGAAGCTATCAATGTGTGAAAATGTTAACAGTACTCTATGCCCTTTCTTTTGAATGAATTCATTTATGTGTGTATCCCAATTTTCAGCTATATAAATATTCATTTAAAAAAAAAAATCATTATGGTTTTCTCCAAACTTTAGAAAAATTGTTTTATCAGTTTCTTGCACTGATACCTTCAATTATAAATCTTAATATTTTGTTATTAATCCAATCTGGACCTTTTTGGGTCAATCCATATATATAAGCTGTGTTATGTTGGCTGTGTCAGTTATTTGTATGTTGGAGGTCATTTGTGAATAAATATATTAAATAAATACTTCCTTTTCTTATTCATACTAATTTCCTATTTCTAATATCCCAATCCTGAGAAGCAGTGATATTTGAATCATGGGATGATATTATGAGGTGTTCATGTGTTATACATTCTGTTTACATGGTATAAGTAGCTATAGCATACAAAAAGATGTTAAGAAAAGTTACTATAGCCTGTTCAGATAGACGGAAAAGTTCAATTCCACATGTGCGAAATTTTGAGGGAAATATTCTCGACAGTTCCACCCTTTGCAAACTCACATTTCAAGGAATAACACGATACGTGAAACATTATAAAAACTGATTATGTCTTGTTTAAGACTAGGGAAGTCTTTGAGAGGTCAGACAAAGGAAATAGTTTCTAATATTTATCAATACATAGCCAAAGCTAAGACTAAAAATGTTTAAAACCTCCTGGTGATAAGGTTATAACAGAGAGAATTTTTACTGCCAATTCCTTCCATGAGGGACATGCCATACCCTTTTTCCTCCAACTAAACCATCTTTTTGAACAGGCTATAGCTTAATTTTTTTTTAGCCTTAGCTTTGGCTAAGTATTGATAAGTATTAAACACAATCTCCCTTGCCTCACTTCTCAAAGTCTTCTCTGGTCCTGAACGAGGCATAATCAGTATTTATTGAGTTTAAAGTAGCGTCTTGTTCATTTGCATTTCCATTACAATGAAAATATATGACCGTAACCTGGAGCTGCTAATGAGGAAGGTCAATATGTTTTAGGTCCCATAGGTCATGAAATTATCGGAGGTTCAAATTTGTATAAATATATGAGGAGTTGAATTTCAAAACATCTCTTGACAATTTTGACAAATTTTTGGAAAATCATAAAAATGTCATGGTGGTCTAGAAATGCCAACAATCTTTCCAATTTTTTTTTAATATAATTTTGTCGAATTCAAGAAGGTTATAATATCAAAACATAATGATAACACTATATATTTTTTAAGTTATTACACATTTTAGTTTGGACAAGGGATGATTTGAAACTCGAAGCTAGACGAGAGATGATTTGAAACTCAAAGTCTGACATAGATAATCAAAAGAAACCCTTTTCAAGGCAATATAACAATTTTTGAGAAAAATGGAGGAAAAACATTTTCTTGGGATATTTGTATATTATCTTAATATCTCAAAATCGGTTCAGAAATCTTGGCAATTTTAATGCATCTATTTAAAAGTATAATAAATTTCATTCAACGGCTCTTAAGCAATTTTTGATAATGATCTCATTCGGAAATTCAAAAGTGACGGTTATATTCCTTTTAATGGTTTATGTCTCTTTGCCAGGTTTTTAATTGCTTGTTATTTTTATAGTTGGAATTTTTTCATTAAAACACGATACATAAAAGAGAAGCCTGTTTGTATTGTTGTTGTACTAGCAGAATTCGGGGAGGAGGAGCAGGTAATTTCTGATTGGCTAATGTGTGTGTCCTGTTTTTCCTGTTCCACTTTTCATCCAGATGTTTTTGCAGGTGCCGTTTAATTTATTTTTTTTTTTTTTTTTTTTAGATATATAAAAAAGTATTAACTGTTTTTATTCAAAGATTTACAAATGACAACAAGAATAAGAATGGAACCACGCTAGGATGACACAGTTCCTATGAGTCGGACTTTTTTATAGTTGCTTGGTGCAAGAAATACAGATTGATGGTAATAGTTGTAATGATATTCTTGTAAACCGATACATAAGTGGATGAGTGAATAAATAATGGAATAGAAATAACATTAAGTTATATATTTTTAATCAAATAATAAAGATAAAACAATTTTATTTAAGTGAACTAACAATCGTCACATGATTCAGATGAATCATCTTCTCCCTTGACAATGGTGTTCTGCCTCTGTATTATTTTGATAGGTGCCTGCTGAGGAGCTGGTGCAGCATACACTGGTGGCTGTTGATAGCCAGGTTGTGGCGCCACTTGGTAGACATCAGGGCCACACTGTCCTCGCCTGTAGCATTTCTTCAAGGCTCGCCTCAGAGACCTTGGTTCAGGTTCAGCAAGGACCTAAAAGATTGAATTAGACCATTTTAATTGTGGAAAAAGAAATTTTACAAAATTGGAAAGCTTTGCTATCGAATATAGCTCCACGCCATTCGACAAAATTAGTCAGTACCGATTTTCAGATGAACTAATCAATATCTATACTGGTCTTACATAGGACAATATTATTGAGCTAACAAACATGAAGACATCAATGAGGGAAGTTCAAACCATTCTTTTTTACAAGCAGTTATAGTTTTCTTGTGTGAGCTTTGAACAGGGAACTCAAATAAACTGATTTAATCATTTTTAGCACTTGATAAAGAAATGTATCTATTGAGGTTGCACTTATGAAAGAATTTTTGAAAAATGTCTTCATTAATCCTACCTAGTAGATGCCGAAAATGATCCCCATTAAAATGTGTGTGCGTATGTATATATGTATATGCATATATATATATATATATTCAATTCCACGATTTTTGACCTTTATTTATGTATATTTATTTATTTTTTATAAATATGGCACAGGTCGAAATAATAGTACTCCATTTTATGTACTATTTTATTTTTGGCACGCCCTACGGGCGGGGGGTATGGGTGGCGAGCAAACCACACATGGGGATTTAGTGGCCCCTGAGGAGGTGGCATAAAGGCCACGAAACATGTAGGGCGTGCCAAAAATAAAATAGTACATAAAATGGAGTACTATTATTTCGACCTGTGCCATATTTATAAAAAATAAATAAATATATATATATATACATATATATATATATATATATATATATATATATATATATATACATATATATACACATATATATACACATACATACATACATTTGTATGTCTGTTAACAAGATACCCGCCAGAGGTTTTACTCCTGACCAAAAATTACTAATTTGCCAATGTCGGCCGTAATATTTGTTATATTTCAACGAAACTCGGCATTAGTTGTGGTAATGTAAAGTGAAAAGCGTATTGTAAAAATAAACTAAATCGGTGCATTCGCAGGGAGGGTTTACTCTGAACCCAAATTACTTATTTACTCTTATCGGTCGTAATTTCTGTTAGATTGTGAAACAAATTTGGTTTTACCTCTTGGTTATCCAAAGAGAAAGAATTGTTGTAAAAATAACCTAAATCGGTTCATTAGAAGGGGGAGGGGGTCACTTCGGGTCCAAATTCCCAATTTGCTAATACTAGCCGTAAGTTTTGTTATATTTAAACGAATCACGGTATTCGTTGGGGTAATCTACAGAGAAATATGTTTTGTAAAAATAAACTATAACTTCATTGGGAGGGGGGGGGGGTTACTCTGGACCCAAATTACTAATACCGGTCGTTATTTCTGTTATATTGTAACGAAACGCGGTATACGTCGTGGTTGAGAAAGATATGTTGTAAAAATAAAATAAATCGGTCTATTGGAAGGGTGCGTTTACCATTTTACTATGTTTAAATTAAATTAAGGTGCAAAACTTAGGTTGGTAAAGCTACCGCTAGGGGCGCTGACTCGCTGTATCTGTTTTCTACGTGATTTTATATCAGTTGCTTTCTTCTAACTTCTACCGTTAGGAGCGCTGAACAGAGCCCCTGTACCCGGTTACTTCGTTATTATTGCAGGATGTTCTTTTCTTACATGGGGACGCTTTTGATATTTATCGTGATCAATAGACGAAAATGTGAAGTTTTTGTCTATTTATTAAGTAAAACCGCGAATACAAAAACGCTAGAAGGATTCTTTATTTTATTTTAACGTCCATTTATTATTGACAACGAGTTTTAGGACAGGTTATCTATATATTACCACCCTTAGGAAATTATTTAAAGAAATAATATTTGAAACAGCTTACAAATGTAAAAGAGCAAAACTATTCATGTTTTTGTTTTATTTATATAGTTTATTTTAAGCAAATTATTCAGAAAAGAAGGCCTTAGATCTAGATATGGTCTCTATTCGTTTTGGCATTGCTATAGATTCTATTATTTTTTTCAAAAATACCTTGATAAATTTATCAGATGTCTTATATTTTAAAATAAAATTAAGACAGATTATTTAAATATTTATAAATGTACTTGTAAGAAGGTTAAAAACTATAATATCACCCAAAATTTTTAAAGTATCGAAAATCACAGGAAATACATAAATAATTCACATAATTATGACGGTAATAAAGGAGTAAAAAATGCAATAGTTATAGTGCAAAATAAATAAATAAAGAGTAAATTAAAAAATCTGAGCAAGAAAAAATCGTTCCGATTCATATGAATTATTACAATACATACATGAAACTACTGGCAAATTACTGAATTTTTGGAAAATGCTTCTATAACTATTTTAACAAATTAGTTTTTTTTTCACTAATAAACTGCCAGAAATGTAATAAAACAGACTAAATGGATTTGGGTACTTGTTTTTAGAAGAATGTATACCGTCCAAAGGGATGGCTCTTGAAGCCCCTGAACCCAAAAAAGTTTAACCCTAGGGTTAAAGTATAGCATGCGTCATAGTCAAAAAGTTCCATCATGATGGAAAATTAAAAAAAAAAAGTTATCATTATATGTTATTAATTAGTTAATCGCAATTGTATAAATAGTTTGAATTCACGAATTGCTTTGATTCGGTATACATACATATGCTATTGCCACAAAACAGACTGCAATGAAAAATGCTGCTCTGAGGACGTGCATTTCTGTGTAGCTACTGATGGAAGAAACAAGGAAGTTGTCATTTTCCTTCATATACCTTCCGAAACACTTGATTAAATACAAACAAGTTTCTACCTCTTTGAGATTCAATCAAATCAAATGAGGGTTAAAGGGGGGAAAAATATTAAATAAATATGATTTACTCCATTGACGGCTAAGTTCAATCGCCGTTCAGTTGCAATGCACGGTACTCTTACTTCTCCAGGACCCCTCTTGGTCTGGGTTAGATGTAATGCAAGATATTTCACCGGGACGCAGCGAAATATCTTGCTAATGGTACAACGTGTAGAATAGATCTCTGAAAAAGCATGTCGTCAGACAATATCAAGAAAACTAGTTTCATTTTGTTGACAAATGGTTCAAAATTACTTTCAAAACAATCTCTTATGTTAATCATCTCCAACGTTTTGCTGTTGTGGGGTAGGAAACAGCTAATCAATGTATTTCTTGCGGAAAAGAAAAAGAGTAAGCTACAACATAAAATACTTTATGATTCTCTAAGAGATTCTATGATGGTCACAGTGACCTTCTATACACATAATATTGATTTGTACTAAAAAAACAATTGTCTCAGAAACTGTCCAAGGTTTCACTATGGACACATTCAACCAGAACAGTCGACATTAAAACGAACTGCAAATTCGTTTCTGTTTACTAAATGGAGGATATTGCGTAAATGAGTCTTCGTATTTGTAAATGGACTATTTGCTCAGTTGGTAAACCTCCTCTGGTCCCTACATAAACAGGTGAGTTGGTTCATTGCCGGTCTCTTGATTCCGAAGATAAACCTCTTCAGCAATGCTACCAAGATTCGTTTTGATTTTTCTGTGCGTCATTGCAGCTTCTCAGGTAAAGGCAACCAATTATAATTAACCTGTTCACTACGGCCGGATATCGATACTAGTTCACCCACACTAATTCTGGTATTCTTTGGCAAAATTCGCTTGAAAAAAGTCTGTACCTACCTTAATCAGTTTTTGAAAAACTTGGGAATATGTAATTATATTTTTGTGGGGTCAAAAGGCCAGATTGATTTGAAAATGCGCTTACACATTCCACATTCAAACAAGATTAATTTTTTTTTTTTTTGTTACATTTAGAGAAGAGGAATCATTAAAAAAATTGAGTAACTTTCATGAGCAGCCTCTCATGAAAATCTCAAGATTTGGACTGCGCGGTCCAAAACTTAAGATGTTCCTCACCGTGAATGGGGCATCCTTGAGGCCAGACTGTTCTATTGTTGGACTGTACAGTCTATAGAATTAAGACCCCAATAGATTAACTTTACAGTTCAATGAGACTGTCCAGGCCGGGTGTGGACAAGAGGATACTGTACAGTCCCGTCCTTACGGTTTATTATCTTATCGCATGTGTGCTAGATCCGTACAGCCCAAACCTTGAGGCCAAACTGTGCAGTCCCAGCCTTTAGATTTGAACTGATCTTGTATGGCCACCTTAAAACGTTTCATATTTTATGTTAATTATCTTGAGTCTAGTTTCAAATTCGGCGTAAGTGGAAGGTGACCATTTTTAGTTTAGTAAATATCTCATAATATAGGTTAATGTGTAACAATCGTATGACGTCAACTTCATTTGGCGATCAATCCGATCCAGACGTCAGACATCCTTTGACGTTTTCAAATAATTCCTGAGATAAAGACATCAGCTATTTCAAGTAGGAACTTCGTGTAATCTTGTCCCCTCCATGAGAATGATTTTCACTTTTTACAACAAAGAAATGTTTATTATTTAACGAAGAATGAATTTTTCCAAATGTTTTGTTAATTAATGTTTCTATTTGTAGGGAGAACCCATCATTAGCGGCATTGTGAGGGCTGCTGGCAACCTCGTTGGAGGAGTGGTGGAAGGGGCTGGTACCATTGTTGGTTCTGCTGTTGGAGCTGTAGGGGATGTTGTTGGAGGAGTTCTTGATTCAGGGTAAAATGTTCTATGTATGGCCTTGTTGTTGACATCGATGTGCTTAAGCCCCGTTTCTATTACTACAAAACTGCCCTCAGTCCAGTTAACGAACAGTTATAGATGGAAATTTTTGGAACAAAATTTTTGACTTCTTAACTTTGTTTGGGCTGGATAGGAGGTGAACATATCAAAATTCCTCACCCGTAGCCTTTGTGCCGGGGGGGGGGGGGGAGGAGGGTTTAGAAGGTCCCATTTTTCGGGTTTTCACTTATATCTCGGAAACCATGCGTCCTAGCGACATGACCATTCTATAACAAATGAAAACTGCTTAAATATCCTACAAGTTCTATTCAATAAAGTTTTTCGAGATATCTTCAGTTTTCGAAATATCCGCTCTTGAAAGTCTGTCATTTTGGGGAAAAACACACTTTGTTCTATTCTCGACCGGATATCTCTTCAACGATGAACCCAAAAAATAAATGTCGGCTATGGGGTTGTAGGGGGGCGAGGTTAGCTCAGTGGTAGAGCACTGGACTAATAAGCTGGAGGCCTGAGTTCAAATCCCGAGCAAGCACTAAAGATTTTTTCTCCTAGTGTCTTCGTTCATGGGTTGAATTCGGCCTCCCTGACCGTCCCTAGGCCAACCCAGCCTTTAATAAATTTAATAATGGGTATCTTGGGTGCTAATGACTCCAGCAGTCGAAGCAGCCAAATCAGGCAGCCGGAGCAAAGTACTGACCACACTATCTCCCTAGTGTGCCGTATGGTCATGAATCAGATACCTCTATAGTATCTGCCCCTCAGGGCCTTCATGGCCTGATACGGGACTGATTTTTTTTTTTTTTATGAGGTTGTAGAGCATTCCATTCGCTTCAATAATATATATTACTTTATTATTTTATGTATTTTCTTTCAAACGTTATATAAGCACTCACAGGTTCTTAGCAAAACCATTGCCAATATAATGGACAATATCTTATCTAATTGAGTGTGAATAACTGGTCAGTGGGCCCAAAATTATATATTTTGTGCTATTTATACGTCCAATGCTCACTATATTTACATAATTGAGTATATTTTGGACAATACATTGACTGGAAATTGTGTGAAATTGAAAGGTTCATTAGTCGACAGTTGTGGTCAGATATCACGATGAACACTGTTTTGAAAACTTTTTTCACGTTTGAAGGAAAATACATAAAATAGTAAAGTTACATATATTCTTGAAGGGAATGTAATGCTCTACAACCCTATGAACGGCATTTATTTTTTGAGTTTATCGTTAAAGAGTTATCCTGTCAAAAATAGCAAAAAGTGTGTTTTTTTCCAAAATGACAGACATTCAAGAGCGGATAATTCGAAAACTAAAGATATCTCGAAAAACTTTATTGAGTTGAACTTGTAGCATATTTAATCAGCTTTCATTTGTTATAGAACGGTCATGTCACTAGGGCGCAGGGTTTCCGAGATATAAGTGAAAACCCGAAAAATGGGACCTTCTAAACCCCCCTCCCCCCGGCACAAAGGCTACGGGCGAGGACTTTTGATATGTTCACCTCCTATCCAGCCCAAACAAAGTTACCAAGTCCAAAATTGTGTTCCAAAAATTTCCACTTATAGCTCTTTTTAAGCATGCGTTGCCTGGACTGCCTGCGACATGTGCCGGGCACAAATCGCAGAATGAAAACCATTAGCAACAAGTCCCGGGCACAAGTCGTGCGAAATGTGCCGGGGATTTGTCGGAATGGAAAGGTACCTTAACCGATTAAATCCCAAGCCCATTTCTACTGGATTTTTTTTGAAATTTTTCGTTATTTGTTCCTGTTAGGAACTTAAAAGAAAGTATAATAATCAAAAACAGAAATCAGCAATTATAGTTTAGAAGAAAAAAAATGTTGCGTTTACGCAACTTTGGGAAAAGCTAGGCTTATCAGAAAATACCATGATTTTATTATAATATCGTTATTTATTTACTTTTTAAATTTTATATTACTCGAAACAATATTTTATGTAACTTTGGCTTCAGTTGAAAACATAATTACAATTTTAAAAATAATAAATTGAGTCAAAACATTATTTTTATGAAAATTTTGTGATTATTGCACCATCAAAATCCTGCTTTCCTTATTCCCAGATATGGCGAAAGAAACCATCCGATTGTCAAGTAAGATAAACAACGAAGAAGATGTCGCCAATACTAATCACAATCAATATTCATCTACAATAAATGTTAGCTGACTTTACGTGTGCAATGCTAACAAAATTTTGAAAAAAATAATTTTTTGACTCAATTTATTTTTTTAAATAGTAATTATTTTTTCAACTGAAGCCAAAGTTACATAAAATATTGTTTAGAGTAATATAAAATATAAAAAGTAAGTAAATAACGATATTATAATAAAATCATTGTATTTTCTGATATGCCTAGCATTCCCAAAGTTGCCTAAACACAACATTGTATTCGCAGGGCCACAGTATTGCCATAAAAATTTATGAACGAAATTACTTTTATTAGTTACATTTCTTATATGTTCAAGTAATGATTAGAGAAAAAAAATTAATTTCTTTAACAAATGCATTGATAGTTTGGGCAAATTTCTAACACACTTCACAAAGCAATATTAAAAAAAAATAAAAATAAAATAGCAAAACATTTTATTTGGGCTTAAGGAATTCCTTTTCTTTAAGGAGTTGCCTTGTTAGAAAAAACTATTCAAACTAAATTAAAATATTTATTTGCCTGAGAAAAAAAATCGTGAAAATAATGTTGCGTTTACGCAACTTTGGGACAAAATGGGTTAAGCAACATTTATAATCTTCAGACTTATATAAATTTCAATAGATGTTTAAAAGCAGTGCATATAAGACAGGACCATTGAAGAAGAAATGTTTAACCTTTTCAGATATAGTGACTACGATTACTACGAAGGTCCCTCCGATGCTCAACAATTGAATTACGCTGCTAGCACCCTCCGCCAGGCGGCAGCACAGAAGCAGCAAGCACCTCAAGTGGAAGTTGTCCAGAAGCAGAACACCTACACGGGTCGAAATAGGGGATATTGAGGAGAATATTTTATTCAGGTAGTGTTTTAAAAGTGTTGCAGTCGGGTTTAATTTCTCATTTATTGGAACAAGGGTTCAACACCAATAATTTCAATGTAAGTTTATATGAATTTATAAGCCTCAATGGAGTTCTTTATATAATTTATGATCATTTAGGTTCGTAGACCTTTTTTCACCGCATGATAACCAGGTGGGGGAGATTGGAAACATCAACCGCAATGTACAGGGCATCAAAATATTTTAGATACGCTTTCCGTATTTTTTGAAAATCCCTCGCCGCCTAGTATAATTAGAAATTAAAATAATTAATGTTTTTAGAGGCAACCTTTTACAATATTTTTTGTGTTTTTTTGTTTAGGTGCATCTACTACTAAGGTCATTAGCACCGTTTTTTACAATATTATTATATTTCTAATATAGCTCTGGGCTATCTGCAGGGAACCACCCTGCTAAACATCATGTTAGAACTGGGAAGTTTTTCAACGGACTCAGAAAATATAAAACTCAACCTGCTGCAGAGGGGGCTCGAATCTGCCGCTAGAGAATCCAATGCGTTAAAAACTGGACCTCTGGAGTATCCAATATTATTTTTACTTCACATTATAACAAGGACTTATGAAGCCGAGTTATCCACAGGGTACTTCGCATTTCTTTGCGCGGGGACCCCTTTATTGAAATAAAAGAAACAAGCACTAAATAGGAAACCAAACTAAATCTAAGCTCGGAGTGTCAACGCCTTAACAACATTCGCGGCTATCAGACATTCGTTTTCAAATATTATCTCATGTAGGAAGAAAAGATTTATTTAAAGAGCACTTATAGATAAACAGAAAGACTTTTAGGGCGGGGTTTCTACAGGTTACCACCCTTACCTTGACAGGATGGGGCTGATATCTATTTTTTTTTTTCTTTTTTTTTTTAAAGAAAAAGCCATCAACTCTAGTGGGAATCCGTACCACCTTAGGCACGAATGGCAACCACCATGGTGCACCAGTCCTCCGAAAAGAGAAGTAACAGTTTAACATATCGTCCCTACCATGTCAAACTATCGAATATGCGAATCGGAGCAAACTACCGAACGAACATATTCTATCCATTTACTAAGACATATTTTGAAAAATGGTCTTATTCAATAGGTACTTTATTTAAGGCATTAAAGGCTATTCTATAAAGGGGTTATAGTTTCGACAATTAGCGACAAGCCGTATCGTCCACAGTCCAAGAGCATAGTTCCGAATCTAAAACCGAGATTTTGCATATTCGATAGTTTGACATGGCAGGGACGATATGACTAGCACAATTTTTATTGTAATTTCAACTTCCACTTAAACAGTTTATGCACAGTAAATGAACAAAAACAAAAAAAGAGAATTCCCCCAGAATTTCGGAACGGCTAGCCACAGGTTACCGCCTTTTTCTAGTCAAGACAGGGCTGACGCCTTTTGTTTTTTCGAAATAAACATCATGACCACCCTTAGTGGGAATCGAACCCACGACCTTTGGCACGGAGTGCTCACGCCTTAGCACTCATGAACACCGGGCCGGTTAGCTATTACTACCATCTTCAATCATAGTTAAATTAAATATCCCTACCTAAAGTAAATGTAAATAACTCTACTCTCCGAACAGTGAATTTTTCTAACCAAAGTAAAATAATGCCTAACTAAATGACCCTTTGGCAAACATTTCCAATTATTTATAATGATGCATCTATTATTGAATAACAATTAGTTAATATTAACTTTAAACTAATATTTTGTTATTATTTTTTTCAGCGAATCATGACTTCCGGCTTCATTCAACTCTCAATATCTTTTTAGGTCACTACTCATGGAAACTTGATAAAGAATTTTGACGGAACATCTTTTCAAGATCAATTATAAATGTCTTCATTAATGTGTTTGAAAGTATTAATTACAAAATAAAATTATTACAGATGTATAATTACCCATTTTAAATAAAAATTAAAATGTTTTCAATAATTTAATTTAATAAAAAAATGTATTTCTAACTATTTATGTACCCAAGTATATTGATTTTGTATCTAACACAAACACACACACACACACACACACACACACAAACACACACACACACACAAACACACACACACACACACGTAAATTAATTTATTAAATTTGAAAAATAAAAAATAGGTTTGGTACAAGTATTTATATTCTACAAATGTAACAGTAGTTCTTAAATACACAACCACGATGGCTCTATAATTAAAATGTCTGGATATAGCAGGCATGTGTATACTTCAAAGAACTCCTCTGTTCTTAGCTCAAAAGTGACTTTGAAGAATCAAAGTGAGAAAATAATTCTAAACATTTTTCTAAGAAAGAACACTATTTTTTCTTTAATACATCTGCCTAACGATTAGAAAAATATAGGAATTGAAAATATGTTTATGTACTTTTCACAGAAAAGCATAAGATAATAACAAGGTATTTTTGTACCATATTTCGTCAAAATCGGACCATTTTTGAGGTTGCTCGAGCGCCATTTTCGATAGTTATTGTAAATAAAATTACTATAGTGAAGAGAAATAATAATAATAAAAATTAGAGCCGTCTGCTCAAATTCAGGAACTTAAATAAATATGCTTTTTTGTAACGTTTTTTCCGCTTTAGTCATCACTAAAGCATATTTTTCCAAAAAAGTAGACAGATAATATAGAGCTATAAGAACTGATTCGTTGGCTGATTCTTGACCATAAGTTACACTAAGGAGATCGTGTCTTCAGAACTATGCTCCGGCCGCCTGGCTGTCCCCTTTGTAGGTACCCATTAACAAATGAATTAAAGGGGGGAGGGGCCTAGGGATGGTCTGGGTTCCAGAATTTCATTATTACTATTATATTTTTTTTTTTTTTTTTTTTTGTTTTTTTACGGCGCATCTACTTCTAGGTCATTAGCGCCGACATCCAGGGTGCAGCGAGGAATTTTCCCAGCGAGCCTTGAGATGAGAAAATTCCTGCCGGAGGTGGGAATCGAACCCACCATCTCCCGCTTATGAATCCAGCGCGCTAGCCACTAGACTACGGGAGACCCCATTTCTATTATATTATTTTTCAAATCGTCTCCTTGCGCTCATTCCGGGAGGAGGAACCGCGCTAACATTAGCTTGCGCACTCTCAACATCCAGCAATAGCTAGTTTTTTACAGATGCTCCCTGATCTGATTTCCTAATTACCGCAGACGAGGGATTTGCAGTATTGTAAAACTAAATCGGAATGAAGATCAATAACACTTCTGTATTGGTATTGATTTATTTATTCTTCATAACTTTCATTCTCGTTTTTATCCTTGACGTAAGTGTTTTGAGTCATATGTATGACAACTTTTGGCTGTTGCTGTTGGCTCTGGGCGTAAGTGTTGACTGCGTCCTTGAAATTGTTCACTGCTTGTCTGTACTCGCCACACCTTCCGTTCCTGCACCTCTGTTGACTTCTTCTCGTTCCTCTGCTTCTTCCACCCAACAATGATCTCAGGAGAGGATCAGGCTCAGCCTGCAAACACAAATTGTGTTACACAATAAACCTTTCAACTTACTGTGTATTTTAGGCTTCGCAAGAAGTAACAGCATTTCGGAATATCCTGAAAATTTAAACATGACCCACAAGCAAAAACGTTGTGAATTATTTGTTAAAACTGAATCGATATGTTTCTCATACTCTGGAGGTTATCAACAATATAATAATACATTCATATAACAAACGATATCACAATTTTATGTATTAATTTAAAGTTTTCGGAATATGATGATAAATGCAAATACTTTAGATTGAATGAGGTAGATAGATTAATTTTAACAGTTCATTCACCTACGCATTTGGCCGAACAAATATGGAAATTTCCCTATGAGGTCCCGCATGCGCATATCCGCTATTTCCCGTATGTCTGAACGCGCTGTAACAATAATGCAAGATAGTATGATATAGCTTCAATTTTCCACACTATAAAAATTGTTTACCTAAATAAATTAATTATTATTGATTATTTTCTATGAAATGTTTCATATATATTAATATTTAACTGTGCAATGATACTTTATAGATCATAATAATATTTTAACTTTTGAATCTGTTTTGTTTTTATTAATTTTGTTAAAATTAGAAATACAACGCGATTGCAAATGCCATCCATGATTTATCAAAATCGAAATTCTACTAAGATACATTCGCAAAAACGAAATTGTTTATTTATCTAGAATTTAATAAAGAGTGAACAGCAGAAATCATTAAAAAAAAAACTCAAAGACTGAGATTTGCAAATTCCTCATTTTACCATACTCCCAACTATATATAACGCTCAAGTCCATCACACAGGAGCTGTAAAACTTTCGTCAGAATTCGGGTAGTGTCGAGTGCATTTCTGAATAATTTGCTTAAAATAACGTATATAAATAAAATAAAAACTTGAATAGTTCTGCTCTTTTACATTTGTAATGAGCAACTTTTTCAATTATTAATTTTGTAATTCATTTCCTTCCGGAGTTTCGGGTAAGCGTGGTACAACACTACTTAATAAATACACAAAAACTTCACATTTTCATCTATTGATCTTGATGAATAATAAAAGAAACCCGACACAATAACGACGCAGGGAGAGGATACAGCGCTCCTAGTGGCAGAATTCAGACTCTACAATCCACACAAAGTCATAACAAAAACCAAGGAGCTTGGGCGACTAACGTTTTGGCGGGTGAATTCTAATCAAACATAGTGTAAAGTAAATCCCCCGTTCTCATAGACCGATTTAGTTCATTTCTAAAACTCTTCTTTCTCATTAGATACCCACGGCATATAATACTTACCGAGTTTTGTGGCAAAAAACATTGGTGTGTATCGTGTTAACAGGCGGTGGCCATATTCGGTGTCTACTAGGTAGAGTCCACAAAGATTTGAAGATTTTTTCAAAAATTCCATCATGAGTGCAGCCTCAATAGCTACTTTCCTTCGGAGGAAAGTGCTAAAAGAGGGAATATTAGGATATATAATGCATAGGATATATTTATAAATTATTGCTGCTGAATGTAGTATGGGCGACCAGCTGAATTCAATAAATCGCTCTCTGCGCATTCGCCCTTTTAGTTGTAAGTAAAAATCCATAAATAAAAATCCATAAAATTACACGGTCATCCAAATTCTTTAATTAACTCCCTATCATCACATCTAATCCCAAACAACCCTATTCGCCGCCTGAAGCGTAACTGGCCTACAGACCAGCTCCAGGAGTAGTTACTACAATATTACACTCTGCCTTGTGGGTACTGCAACTGTGCGGCTTCCCTCCTCACGAGCTTCAGGATATATTCACAAGTATCATTTTACTAGTCATGTATTTTTACATTGTTGTAAATTCTGAATAAATAAATAAATAAAAATGGCACAGCTATGGTTTATTAAATTGGTAAGTAAAAAAGAAATCAATTAAATAAATACCTGAGTAGAAGCAATGAGAAGAATGACGGTAAAAATTGCGAATAATAACCTGACGAGAATCATTGTCGAATAGTAACACGTACATTAGAGATAGAAATAGGGGTTTACGTTCGATTATATTCATCTGGGCATATGGACAAATAGATTCATGTTTGCTATTAGTGTTTGCCAAAAACAACGGTCGAGACACTTACGTTATTGTGTGGTCACTCTGCAATTGGATTCGGATGTCAGTTCCTTTAAACTAAGTTGTGCATTTATAAAGATATTTTTTACCGTCATACTTATATATTTTTTACCGTCATACTTATATATTTTTTACCGTCATACTTATATTTTTTACCGTCATAAGGCTACAAAATGGTTAAGTAAATTTTTTAAAAGAAATTTACAAATGGAGAGGACATAGACGTAGAAAAGTCCGACTCGCAGGAACTGTTTCGCTACAAAAACCGCGTTCCGGTGGAGGGATTCTACTGGTTAAAAAACGCGACCTTTCAAATTAGGCGACAGATTTTTGTACCAAATTTCATCAAAATCGGTCTATTTTTGAGACGAGTACTATGCGGTGGGAGAGCGAACAGACAAATATATATTATATACACAAATTTGAACCACCGTTGCGGACCACCGGATTGCGTCATGAGGTCAACCACATAAGCGGGGTTCCTCCCTATGGAGGGAGGGAGGACCGCGCTAATAAAGATATTATAACAATTAACATTAACGAAGTTTTGAACTATAGGGCAATACATACCCTCTAAATATGAATAATTTACATCTTCTGGGTGTGTTATGATCAGAAGGCCTTCAAAACATAGAGTAGAATGGATAGTGTAAGTCCACAAAAACTACTGTAAATATGAAATTAAAAAATATGTTTAGATCTGCATGTGCATCACGAAAAAATAGGAAGAAAAATATCACTGTTTACTCAACAATTTGTAATTAGCTCATTTTATACTTTTTTTTAGTAAGCAACTGCAAACGGAGTTATCTTTAAATTTTATATTGGTTTATTAAACGCTCAGATCACAATTAATTATATATAATTAAATCCTTATTATTAATGACGATATTACCTGAGAGTAAACGAAACGTAAACAATTAAAAATGCTTAGATTTTGTCAAGCCTTTACCAGATCGCTATTGGATTATGGTCGCATATATTCATTCATCTGCCAGTTCAAGTTCTCTGAAAGAGTTAGACTCAGTGCACAATACAGAAATTCGCATAGCTTCATAGGCGTATATAAGGGGGGTGCTGAGGGGGCTGCAGCCCCCCCCACCGAAATTTTGATTTGATCGGTAAAAATTTCATAAAACAAATTAAATAAATAAATAAAATAAGATCATTTAGTTTATAAAACATATACTATTTTGGGTGTAATAGCGTTTAAGTTGGCTAAAACTTTTCCAAGATCTATATTGTTAGTATTCCTACACCGGAAATGGTCTCAGCCCCCTCTGAAATTATTTTCTATATACGCCCATGAATAGCTTTCGGAGCTTTCAGATCCAGTTTTGTGCAGAGTCTTTATGCTGAATCGGGTGAGATTACACTGGATAATAGACGCCAAATAAAAACGTGAAATTTTCCCTTCGGCCCATCCGGATTGCTTAATGAGGTCAACCTCATAAGCGGGTTTCCTCCCTATGGAGGAAGGTAGGAACCGCGCTAAAAAAAAATTAACATATGGTACCTAATCTAAATAATGTAATTGAAATGTGTTTTGTTAATTGATCCCTGCCACTGCCGTAAATAATTGGATGTTTCGATATTTTTTTTTTTCATTCTTTTCGGAATTCGCTTCAGTAAACATTAATTTAAGGATTAGACTTTCATTCTGCCGGTAACAATGTTATATTGTTTGTTCTTTAGAGAAAATGTAATATTTCTTATCACTGAGCGCACGTGCCGCAAATTTAGCATTATAAATTTCAAACAATGTTTGTGAAGTTGTGTGCAGCTGATATATATATATATATATATATATATATATATATATATATATATATATATATATATATATATATATATATATATATAAGGGAATATTGTCTTATTCGGCTTAATATTACAGAAACATGGAAGCCAAGGCAACAATCTTACTAGCTCTTTTCGTCCTTACAGTTTTCCAGGTGCGAATATTTAGTTTAAAGGTTATTAAAATTTATTTTTTCTTTAAAATTTCAAGCCTCTGAAGTATTATTTGGTTAAATTTAGCTGTTATTATCTATCACTAATACAATGTATTTTTGTATTGTTAGTTCCGCAACATTGGCCATTGACTCATTGGGACGACAGAAGAAATGTCCGTTTAAATATTAGTCAGTTTGTCATATTAAAAAAAAAAAAAAAAAAAAAAAAAAAAAAAAAAAAAAAAAAAAAAAAAAAAAAAAATAAAGAGAAAAAAATCAAAGGGAAAGAATTTTAACAAAATGGTTATATTAATTTTTTTTTTTATTTGGGTGCCTCGACTGCTTTGGTAATTGGCACCTTTGAAAATAACTTCATTTTTAACGTAAAATGAAGTAGTCTTCATAACTTACTGCCGCTCTAACAATTCTACTGTTCTTACTAATTTATATTTTAGGGATTGTTATTAAAATACTACTATTGTTTAACCTACTTCTAATCTCTGAAGCTAATGGTAATATGTACAAATTGTGTTAGTTCCTTTAAACATATGATGGAACTAACTTTTAACCTAGATCTAAGCCTAAAGGGACTATTTACATATATACATTACGTGAAATTGTACACATACGCGGACACATACTCTCTATCTCACACACACACACACAATAAATACATTCACACTCACACAAAACGCACTCAAACAATAAATATATACATAAATAAATTTAGATGTTTGTACATATTAAATATGAACACAATACTAAAACTGTTATATCAGATTATAAAGTTTTAGGTCTTTTAAGTATCTAATTATTTTTTCCACAGAGGCTTCATTTTTAGATAAAAGTTCTTTTAGGACATTCGGAAGTTGGTGTCGCGTCCTGGCACCTTGAAATGCTGGGCAGTCTACCAGAATATGCCGAACATCGAGATGCCACAATGCTCACACTGAGGCCGGCGTCGTCCCACCAGATGATGCCCATGCGTGAGACGTGTACCATATGACCGATTCGCAATCGGGTCATTACAACGTCGTCACGCCTGTGCAAACCAGCAGTAATACTCCCGGACGTAACAGAATCCTCGATGTTCTTTATGAATGTATCTTTGATGCTGTATTGTTCTTGCCACTTATTTTTAAGCAGACTCTTCAGGAATCGTTTAAATAAATAAAATAATAAATCGTTTAATTAAATAAAATATTACGTACAGTTATACCTTAGAATATAAGTGTGTTGCCTATATTTAGACAGTAACAGACTTCTCCGTAGGCTGTCATAGGCTTTCTCTAGATCTTATGTTATTTTCGGGTCTAGGAGTGTGGGGTAAGGAAGAATGCATTGGTCTATAACCTTATTGAAATACTGAGAGCAGGTTATTGTTTTCTAAAAAGCAAATTATTCTTTTAATTATCATTTTCTCCAGTACTTTGCCAGAACAATTCGTCATACTCGTGGACCTAAAACAGAAGGGCAAACTGCTATCTTTGTCTTTTGGCTTTTTTTATTATTTTATTTGTTGGTGTATCGCTTCATGTTCACCTTGTCAGAACATCTGATAGCACTAGGTGAGCTCATATTATTGAAGTCACTATGCATAATATCAAACTACATTTACGGCCAATGACTACGTATCAAGTTTTTTTACGGCCAATGACTACGTATCAAGCACTCATATGCTGTAAATATATTTGATAATATCAACCAATCGAACTGTTTTCTTCTACTCATCAATACTTTAACTTTCACATTATATTATAAGATGGTGACCCTATTTTTTTAATATATTTATATGTGGCAGATGGTCTAAAGAGACCTTCTGCCACATATAAATATATTAACTTTCACATGATTCTTTCTCCCAAATTATCTGTATCCTGAATTCTATATGTTCTAATTCTTCATAATTCTTTTAAAATCCTTCCTTCTAATAATAATAATGCATTAAATCTCAGTAAACGAACTCAATATCCTTAAGGATTAGTCCATTATACTTTTACATTTTCTCCCTCTTGATTTTAATAATGATTAATTACGAATAATTCGTTTGCAGGTGAAGCCTGGACATTGCAAGCCCCTACAAGGTATTGGTAATGCACTTGACGATGCCCTGACGGACCTTGGGGACGCAGCTGGAGATTTGCTGGGAGACCTCGGCGGCGATTCTAGCGATGAGGATACCGCGCAAGGAGGTTCAGTTTTAGTCTCTGGGGCGAAGGGGCCCGAAGGCAAAGTACCATAAGCCTTGCAAAGGGTTCCTGGATGAGGTAGAACTAACAACGTGGATTATTTATTTTAGTATTTTAGCCCCATAACCAGTTATTTGGTTTTTTGCTAGATAATAGTTTCATAGTTAGGCTTATTTCTGGAAACAATGATATAAGAAGAGCTGAAGTAATCTGAAGAAATCCAGGTAGAAATTACAGGAATATAAAGACAACTATGTCAAGGAAAATACAAAATAATTTAAGAATATAAACTTTACTTGAATAAATTAAATAAATACATTCATCATCAGCTCAAAAACAAAGCGAATCCCTTCAAATATGTTTATTTCTGCATAACGATTTGAAGAAAAACACCACAATATCACTGTTGGAGCATAATATTTTTCAGTAGATATTATCAACCATAGCCTGCTCAGATAGACTGAAAAGTACAATTCCGCATGCGCGAAATTTTAAGCGAAATATTCCCGACGGTTCCACCATTTGCAAACTGCCACTTCAAGGAACAACACAATAGGTGAAACATTATAAAAACTGATTATGTCTCGTTAAAGACAAGGGAGGCTTTGAGAGGTCAGACAAAGGAAATATTTTCCAATATTTTTCAATACTTAGCCCAAGCTAAGACTAAAAACGTTTTAAACCTTCTAGTGATAAGATTATAGCAGAGACAATTGTTACCGCCAATTTCTTGCACGGGGAATATAGGCCACACCTCTTTCCCTCCATCTATTTAAATAGGATAAGTATTGTAGCCATAGTAAGTATCAATGTTAAACACTATCTCCCTTGCCTGACCTCTCAAAGCCTTCTCTAGTCCTCAATAAAACATAATAAGTTTATATTGAGTTTAAAGTAGGGTATTGTTTATTGTAACGGGAACGCACGTGGCGGAACTGCGGGGAATATTTCTCTGAGAATTTCGCGCATGCGGGATTTGAATTATTCTCTAAAACTAAACAGGCTGTGGCACTGATGATGTGGTTTTTGCCTTGAAACTACTCTACGCAAATACAAATCAGTGAATTGCTTGTCCTTATTATAGTTTTCGATCTGTTATGACATCCTGGGACCAAATTCAAAGCGTTACACCAAGATAACCAATTAAACCAATAAAAATGACAATTTAGAGACATTTTTATCATGAAAAGCTCTTAATACCTTTTAGAAATTTTACCAAAGTAAATGTAAAAGGTTTAAATCTTTTATATTACAATTTTCTTTATATGTGACACTGGGTTACAAATGATTCTCATAAATAAAGGAATTGCCAGGCGAATCGCCTTTGTTGCGGATGCTCACAAATAAATACATTTAAAAAAATAATAAGTTTCAGAAAAGTAAACTGGACTTGCACTCCTCAATTTAATTCCTTGTGATCTCAAGGGCACACCGAAATAAACTTTAAAGTTTTTCACTTGGCATATTTTTTGTAGAAGGTCTAGTCATTACAACTAAATTATACAATTTAGCTATTTTATCGTCTTCCTTTTTCGTTCTTTTATGTGTTTTCTAGTTCTTGGTCCTTACTCAACAGTTTCTTTTCACACCGAACCTAGGGCGTTACGGTACTTACGAGGCTCATCGTACGCCATGGGCGTATATAGAAAATAATTTCGGGAGGCTTGGAAAATTTCGGGGTATAGAATACTAGTTAGCCAACTAAAACTCTATTACACCCTCAAAAAATTATTTTTTCTGAACTAAATGATCTTATTTAATTTATTTTTAAGGTTTTTATAATATATTTTTACCGACTAAATCGAAATTTCGGGGGGCTCAGCCCCCTTATATACGCCCATGACTCCACTCACGATGAATGTTCGAACTAGACTCTTGGGCGTATATAGAAAATAATTTCGGGAGGGGCTGGGAACATCTCGGGGGGGGGGGGGCTGAGTCCATTTCCGGAGTATGGAATACTAACAATTTAGAACTTGGAATAGTTTTAAACAACTAAAACGCTATTACACCCAAAATAAAATATTTTTTATGAACATAGTGATCTTATTTAATTTATTTTTAAGGGTTTATGACACATTTTTACCGATCAACTCAAAATTTCGGGGGGGGGGGCTGCAGCCCCCTCAGCCCCCCCCCCTTTATATACGCCCATGACTAGACTGGCTATGATCAGGCGATCCAACCGCACTGCCATAGAAGAAACATTTATTTTCTTAGTAAAAACACAACTACTGTATAGGTATGTAAAATATTTTACATGCACAAGATGTGCCAAAAATGGCACGCCTTGTGCTGAAAAATAAACGCACTTGCCATATGGATACTATGGTAAAGGGGAAAAAATACACACAATTTTGAAAATAGCAGCCCCCTCAGCCCCCCCCCCCTTACATACGCCCATGTCGTACGGCTTATACTTGTCATATCCCCCTCCCCCTTACAGATCATATCATGGCAAATTACCCGCTCCACGCTTAGGGACTGTATTTGACGAGTGAATTTCTTGAAATCTGTCAGTTCTCTTCCAGCTACCATTTAAGTCTGCAGATTAAAGTATGTAATATTTACTCGTGTTAATTAGTTACTCGTGTATTATTTCTCATCCCTTACCATTTGATCAAGTTAACCTTGGTATAACCTCAGTAGTTGCATATCGTTGGAAATCTTTTCAAAATATATTCTAGAAACTAGGTTAAGATTATTCAGGATTTTAATATTACTTACTTAATAGTACGACTATAAATTTAACTACTTATACTTTACCTTAAAATTATAACAAATTTTTTTAAATTTTTTACAGAAGATATCTCCTAAAGAAGAAATAGACTTCTATAGAAGCTCTACAATTTAAAACCTTTGGATACAAGAACCTCTTTAATTGTGAATAAAAAAAATAATAAATTTACATTATTTTTGAACCAGTTTTCATATTTATTAAATGACAACTCTCATTGAAATAGTGTGGTAAATAGACCATACATTTGGTGTATTCAACGAAAACAGCTGAAAATTCTATTTGCAGAAACTGTGTCATCTTATCGCATTTCCATTTCATCTTTATCCTTAGCGTGTTTAAAAATCTTAGAATAGAAAATCTTAATATTGTCAAGGTTGAAATTGAAGCTTTCATCAGGGCTCTAAAACAAGTAGGACAGAGTTAATAACTAACATATACATACAAACAAAAAATCTAAGAACAGAAAAACTAAAATGGATTCTCTGTAATACTGATTGTTTTTCTTAGAAGACATTTGGCGTATTTACTTAAACATGTACACAATGGGCAATGATGACAATCATCGAATATTCTGTAAACAGTTTGATCAGGTGTTTTTGTCCAATTTATAAAAGGGGAAAACAGATTTCTAAACCTGACCAAAAGGCAGAATAATGTTGATGCGTGTCTCGTTGCTCCTTGCTCTAGGGCTAGTAGCCTTCTCGCAGGTATAATTAAATTTGAAGATATATTGTATTGTATTGCCATAACATATCTATAAAAGGATTTTTTTTTTTTTTTTTTTTTTTTTTTTTTTTTTTGAGGCCCGGTGGCTATGAGCACTAAACACTCCGTGCCAAGGGTCGTGGATTCGGTTCCCACTAGGAGTGGTGGCTTTTCTTTGGAAGAAAGAAAAGGCATCAGCCCTATCCTATCTAGAAAAGGGTGGATACCTATAGATAACCCGTCCTAAAATTCTGAGTTAGTTATAATGGAATTTTTCTAAAATCAGCAGATAAGGACCTGATGAACCACGGGTTGCATTGACCCTTCAACAAGTGGGCTTATGAAAATGTAATACTGTATATATCGAAAATATACATATTTAGTACGCAGGACTAGTTCACTTTTTAAAAGGGTTATTTTTATGAAATATTTAATCAATTAATAACGTTATTTTTTTCTAAAGTTTTATTTATATTTTTGGTTCTTCTACAATATTTATTCATTGAGATTCATTTTATTATTTCCGGATTTGATTTTAATTTAAATTTTCATTATTATTATCTTTTATTCGATTTAATTTTGGATTGACAAATTAGATTTGGTTACATATAAAGAGAGGTATTGTAATTTAAGCTCTTCTTCTGGGATTCCATTATTGATGTTAAAATTTGGGATCTTTCTCTAGCTTTTGTTGTGGTTTATATTTTATTTATAGTGACGAAATTGAAAGTGTACTTGACGAAGTCACTTTGGGATGTGGGTGACTAACCCACAATGAGAACAAACTGAGAAAATTGGAGTTAAAGTTAAGAAGAATCTGAAAAAAAAAAAAAAAAAAAAAAAAAAAAAAAAAAAAAAAATTAGTGTTGGTGACAGAAATTGGACGAAATAAAATCATTTCTGTCACCAACACTAATTTTTTTCAGATTCTTCTTAACTTTGACTCTAATTTTCTTACTTTGTTCTAATTATGGGCTAGTCACATTTTGGCACTGAGCTCTTCTTCAATTGTCACTGGATCCCAACGCGACTTCAGCAAGTTGTTAAAAGTTATTTTTATCACAGACCTCAACAGCCAGCGAAGAAAAAACAATAAACAGAGAAAAGCCGCCTGTAGTGGCGGCTAAAAGGGAGGGGGGGGGGGGTTGGCCCTCCCAAATGAAAATTCACCATCTTTTTCGGTTAAGTTAGAAAAGTAAATTGTTTAGGCAAATTAATAGTAATAAGTTCTAATTACTGTATGTTCTTAGTTTATCAAATACTTTCTTAATGATTTCCAAGTGCCTGGTTACAAAAATTCGATTCTACACCCCCAGGTAAGCCCGTACTAAAATAGGTCCCCCAGAAATGTTTGTCTAGAGCCGCCAATGATCTGATGAGAACAAGATTCTCTTAGCCGATGTGTGAAAAAATAAATTTATTTTTGTTTGTGGATTTTTGATGACTATAAATGTTCAAACCAAGGATATGTTTTATCTGCTGCTTTTGGAGAAAAGTATAGATAATGTGCCCCCAATAAAGGTATGATGCTATCAGGCGAACATATCGCACTAGTATTTCTAAAGTGACACAACTCAAAAATCGGTGTTTTTCAGTTATGACTATGAAAGACATGGTAAATATCTCTTTATCAACCATCAGAACTGTATGTACCTAGCTTCAGAGTTTGACACACAACTGCCCTACACCAGAGGGCAAATGTGTCACTCTTCCTGTCTTAATGCTATTCCCCCTACATAGGCAAGAGTGACACATTTTCAGTTGAGTTTTATTTTATTATTATTATTTTTTTTTTTTTTTTTTAGTTTATCACTTTAGAAATACCAGGAATAATAATAGCTATTGTTGTGAATCTAGGGAAGTCCAACTCCTTTGCTGAGAAAGGTCGGTGGTCTGGTTGGTGGTCTTGCAGGAGGCGTTAAAAGCGTCGTCGAAGGAGTAGGGAATGGCGTAGGTACTATCGTAAAAGGGGCTGCAAGCGGAGACTTGAGCGAAGCATTCTCTGGAGTCGGCGAGACTGTGACGGGAGTCTTGGGAGGCGTTGGAGAAACGGTCGAAGGTGCCATCAGCGGAGTGACGGGTGTCGTAGAAGGAGTTGGAGACGTCGTCGGCAATGTTGGAGGTTTGGTAGGAGGAGTCGGAGGAGCCACGGCGGAAGTGAATGCTGATTCGTTGGCTAGTGCTGCCAAGTCCTTGGAGACCATAGCCAATCAGGGACCAACCAAGATAGTCATTGAGCAAGTTCAGAGTGCTGATGTTTCTGACTAAATTCCTGCACTTGAACTAATCTGAGAGTATGTTTCAAATGTTTTGTCTGCTATGTTTAGAGATTTATTTTGTTGGCATTCCTAAATTACGTCTTTTATAAAAACACAAAAAGGAAGGAATGTTAAAAACTAAACATTTTATTTGTTTATCTTATATTTAATATTACAATAAAAAATATGACAAAACTTTGTAAGATAAATACCCTTGTCCCTGCCTCAGCCACCATAACAATATTGCCTTTACTAAATCATATTACACATTAATCTATTCGGGTAACAATTGGCGTCAGCTGATTTAACTCATATGCTCCAAATATGACGGCCAAATAAAAAGTACGCAGAGATACGATGAGCTTGAGTGATAACACGTGAGAAATCCATGCCTAGAGTTAGAGGTTGGATTCCCACTCGGGGTGGTGACATTTCTTTCACAGAAAGAAATGAAGGGATCTGGACAAAATAGTGCCAAGCAACATTTTTAACAAAAAATAAGTGTAGCTGCTATACATATGTCGGATATTATGTGGGCCTCTCAGTCTATGATGCAAATGCTACTAAAATATTACTACAAGCTATGTATGCTATATAATCTTGTTGCCAATAACCATTTCAACTGATTGTCCCACATAATATCCTACATATAGCAGCTACAGTTAAGTTTTGTTAAAAAAGGTTTCAGCGCTATACTGACTAGGAAAGTGCGGTCAACTTTAATAACCCTTTAAATAATAAAATACACATATATTTTGAATTTGTTAATTACAGTAACTAATACTGGGTTCAGGAGGTGGCCATTAATGAACCCCAACCATACATTAACCTCAAAAATTATTATTTTTACCTAGATCACGCACTTGAACACATTTTTACAGGTATTTATATTTAGAAAACAATTGCTTTACCTTAAATTGATACTGATGGCTACGCTTGTGAAACTCACTGGGATTCTCGTGAGCCCGTGTGTGTTTGTTGTGGTAATTAAATATCCTATCCCTCATAAATAAGATTCTTTTTTCTTTTTTTTTTTTCTTTTTTTTACGGCACATCTACATCTAGGTCATTAGCGCGATAGTGGAGGTCCGGTGAGTCCAGGTGTCATGAACCCACAAACGTGATCACTACGAAATTGAACATGTCATACATAACATAAATAAGATGTACATAGTCCTGTAAAAATGTGTTCAAATGCGTTATCTAAGTAAAAATAATAATTTTTGAGGTTAATGTATGGTTGGGGTTCCTTAATGGCCGCTTCCTGGGCCCAGTATTAGTTACCTGAATTTAAAAAATTCAAAATAAATGTGTATTTTATTTACTTACTGTTTTAGGATTTTTTTTTATATTCGTGGAAGTATTTTTTTTTTTATTGTTTTATGTAAATATTTACTTAATATTTATGTAAACATTTATAAAAATAAATATTTCTCTTCAGCAGTTTGAATAAACTGAAGAAGAAAATATAATTTTCTCTTCACAGATCCATGTTTTTTTAAAAACTTTTGTTCTTAAATCGTTCACATACTTCAATAACACAGGGTTGTGATAGATGAATGGAAAGCTGGTTAAATGAGGAAGTTTTTCTGAAACCCGGAAATCTCAGATCCTGCACATTGAAGAGTAACGCTGGAAAGAAATATCAAGAAAATTTCAGGAAATTTAGAATAGCTTTCTTTTGGTAAGATATACATACTTACATTCAATCATTTTTACGTTTACTTCCAACTAGTCTTATAGTAAATTTACTCAGCTTTCGATTGGTTTCACTTCCTTTCTAGTAGAACCACCTGGGACGGAGCTACAACGACTATTCTTCTAAAAAACACGTTTGTCTAGATAAAGCAATAAAACGACGTTTTCTCCCTTATGGGCGAGAATTCGGAAAATCGTCATAGAACATTTTTTGTTCCCCTAAGGATCCTCTATCACCTCTCACAATATGACAAGACATTTACGGGACACCCTGTATATATATATATATATATATATATATATATATATATATATATATATATATAATGCAATGGCGTCATTTTTGTTTTTTGATAAGAAGAATGTTTGATACAAATTTTCAAACATACAGTCTTGAGAGCAACCTGAATATCTACGTCCTTCGGAATGTTCTAAGTATGGAAAACACTCATGAATAATATTTCATTTGTTTTTCTTATTCTTTTAAAACTTCATTTCTTATTATGATCTACTAATTAGTGATCTACAATTTACAATATCTAATTGTTGTGTAATGAGCTTTTGTTCTTGGGGCACAATGAGAAGTACCCACGTGCTTGTTTGTGTTCAGCTCCATTAATTAAAAATAGTGGTTCTTAACTTTTTTTTTTTTTGCTCTCTTTTTACTTTGTTTAACTTATAACAATGCTCCTTATTTTATTGTTATAAATAGGGTCATTTAATTCTGTCATGTCAACAACTTGATCAATACAAGCTGTGGATCAGATAATAAAGGCTTTATCATGTATGTCATCAATGAGAAGCACCGACACAAAACTGAGAAAACCTAAAAGTTTAGTACTATATATGTGGCTGATCCCAAAGGAAGACAAAGGAATTGATCCATGCGCCATAATAAATCTGAAACGAAATATACGATTGAGACCCTTGTTATCAACTGAATCTTTCAAAATAGTCAGCTGGTCATATATAATAAAAACTTCAATTTCTTATTAATTTCTTTTTATTATGTGCTCTACATGTTTCGCGTCACTTGACGTCTCTTCAGGGGCAATTTAAAAAAGTAAATTTCACTTACCTTCCAGAAGACCTTCCGCAGGCAGTGCCACGTCTATACTACTAATCTAGGGTGGTTTTTTGACCATTTGATTTTCGTATATTTTCTCAAAATATCTGTAAATTGGCCTTTGAGAGGTAGGTCAAAAAAATCTTGATTGCAGTCTAAAAAGAAATACAAAAAATATATGGAACTTCGGAAGCTCAACTAAAGACATACTAAACATTAAATCATACTTTTATATAATTTTTCGTATTTATTTTTATAGTGCAATTTAGCTTTTTATTAATAGCATTACTGTCCACTTCCTGTTCGCCCTAGTTAACTTTATGCTACTTTCGGTCACCTTCTTGCCAATGCTCTTGGGCCCTGTCCACTTTTGGTCCGCCCTAGTTAATTTCATGCTGCCGATCAATTTCAAACAGTTCACTCTGATCTTCTCCATCTCTTCCTGTACCATTGTGTTTTTTTTTTTCTAATCATAAATGATATTGGAAGTAAGCTTTACTTGTTTATTCATTTAATTGAATTAAATTTTTGTATTAATAAGCAAATCTCTAATATGCTTTCTTAATTAAAAATTTAAGAAAATAAGTGCTTTCTCCTTAAAACCTTTTCGATTTTCGATAAAATATTTTCAAATAGTTAAAAAATAAATTTAGGGGGAGGGAGGAACCGCGCTAAAAGTAAAAGTTTAAAAAATTAATTTCGTTTAGAGCCTTTTGTCCAAATTCAGCAACATAAATATGCGTTAGGTCCACCCGACAAACCTGTGTAATGTACTGTATAACATACAGTCTTCTTCTCCGTACATGGAGCATGCGCGAACACTTTTTTGTAACGTTTTTTTTTTTAGTATAGTCATTGCTAAAGCATATTTTTTTTAAAAAAGAACTTTTATACGTCTACATACAAATATAAAACTTTTACTTTTAATCATAAAAGTTAAATGTTTAATTCGATCCATAGATGAAACATTTTTTAGCGAGACATTTTCAAATTTAATGAGCAGAAGAGGCAACGGGAGGATACATACTAAATATCTTTATAGAATAGATTAGTCAAAACTCTCATCCTATCAAGCAACTAGGTGAAAACAGTTCAACTAAATAAGATTAGTTGACATATTTTCAGCTAAATATAATAATGCCCGTGTCACTAAGCAGAGCTGGTCATTTGAAACATGCATTGCTACAGAAGTTAGATATGTCTTACCTAAAATTATTTACATGATCGGTGAGTTTGAACAGCTCAGCTGAAAAAGACCTATTAGAAGACAATCATAGCGACTGGTCGATAATCGCAACAATAAAAAGAGAGTGTTTTTTTACGGCACAATAACTTTCATGGTTATTATCGCTTTTATTTGTACATAATAGTTAAACCGCACTATAACAGGAACGATACTAAAATAACGAAAAATATCTATATTGCCGAAAACGATTTATTAGGGAGGAACCGAAAATGCTACACAGAATCAGTAACTAAACCGTCCTTACTGCTTAGCAGACATAAATAATGGACAGCCACTGAAAAAAAGGATTGTTATCAACAACGGCAGTACCAAAGGCACCAAACCGACACTGGAATCTTTAGTGAGTAGTTTGTTTTTTTACTGAACATCCTATTAAATAAATATGGCAAATTGGTTGTCATCACCAAAGCAAGTTTAAACTAAATTTTCAGGAGAAAGGGTCTTGTGTTTGAGAATACTAGTGATTCCGTTTTTGAAAATTACATATTATAGTCCCCCAATTAAATATAAAATAAATCTCTGAAAATATTGGAATCCCTTTTATTCTCAAACGCAAGACCCTTTGGGTTTGAGAATAATAGTGATTCCGTTTTTGAAAATTACATATTTTAGTCCATCAATAAAATATAAAATTAAACTGTTGTTTTGGTTTTTTAACAAAGAGCCCTCTGTAGACACAATTTCTTTACTTCTGGCCATTTGAAAATTATGTAATAATAGAATTAGAATATTAGGATCATGATATTAAAATGAAGTTAATCGAATACAATTTAGTGAAGTCAATACTAAATTTAATTGTATTATTTATTCAGAATTTACCACGAATTATCTAAATTTTTGAACACTTCTAGCGCAATATGGCACAAAATGTATTTTATAAAGTATCATAGTTTTTTCAAGAAGGCCCAAAAACGAGCATAAAATGTTCCCAAGTGTTATGGCGTCAAAATCTGAACTTAAAGAAAAGTAGAAAAAATTGATGTTTTTTTCGTAAAGTTTCTTCACAACCACTCGGTCGAATTGAAACGGGTTAGTACTCAAACGACGCAGAATTTAATGATCTAAATGTTTGCTAATAGTAAACCTTCCGATTAAAGCTTTGTTTCAGAGGAAGTCCGAAAATATTATTGCTCTAGCTCAACTCAGAAATTGGATGAACATCATAATATTGATACTTGATGCCTATTTTAATAAATAAAACCGTTTCCAGACTTCCACGCATTTTGTTAGCAGCAACTATCTAATTTGCTTGGTCTATACTTCATTCTAAGTAGTTACAGCAATTCTAAGTTACAGTATTTGGCTAAGAAGAGATCAACATAATCTTGTGTTACACCACCTGCTTAAACCCTCAACTATGTTCAGTTACGACTCAACTTCCTAATATGGGCCGATATTCCATTTCAGCACAATTTAAAGGACCATTAAGTTAAAACCCGCAATGAAAGCCTCAAAACCAACGAACTGTAATATTAAAACATGTTTTAATATTGTAGTTCGTTGCTCCAAACTGTTATTATCCCGAGTTGAGAGGGAATACGAAGACAGTACGGACCTACCTTAACAATGTCTGCTCCGTTAATGTATGTTAGGGGGTAGAGTGGAACAATGGTTGGAAGTTCTATAGAAGCATCTTCTCTATTCATTATTGGGGACGGAGGCCCGCCAAGACATTTTATCTCATGCTTCATCTACAACTTCTTTAAATCGATAGAAACATTTAGACAAAGTAACTCCAGATTGGAGTATCAAAGCGCCTCCAAATGGATTTCAATGAACAATAAATATCTCGAGTAATAAGGCTCATCTAAAGAAAGTTCCAGAATCAGAATTTATAACAGAACTATTCAGATAAATGTAGAAGGGCTTATTTTATAAGAATTTCACAGTGAAGTGGTAGTTCTGCATATAACAGGTAAGAAAAACTCCAGATGTCCGCCATAATGATGTGACCATGATTATTTTTAAGCGTGCCACCCGCCTTCAGTGACTCGCTAATAATGCAGGTATAAAAGCGTCGCTTTGAGAATTTAATAAATTGGTTGTGGCAAGAACTGAGTTTTTTCAGTAGTAGTAATCCGCTTTATTGAAAAGTGCTCAATCCAATCTAAATGATAAAGATATTTACACACTTATAACAGATTTTTCTATGAGTTCCAAAAAGCTCTTCGATGCAAAAGACTTTCCAGGAAATCAAAACTCTTACTATATAAAACAGTTACAAGACTGGTTGTTGAGTACGGCAGCGAAGATGAGTCCTAAGGAAGCTTTTGTAGCTGTTAGAGAGCAATGTTTGACCATAGTTGCAGGTTCAGAAGCAATGCCGAACTAACGGATCTGAGCGTCACATGCTCTATGCTATTAAGAAAGTCCGTCACCCAGGAGCTGCATAACTAAGCACTTTCCTCAGAATTTGGGTAGTGTAGACTGCATTACTGAATAATTTGCTGTAAATAACCTATATAGATAAACTAGCTGAATACCCGTGCTTCGTCACGGCAGATAAGTAGTTATTTTATTGCGTTAAATAATGTTTCATTAAAATTACGTTACTATACAATTCTGTGCAGTTTATTACAGCACGGTTCCCGTCATACTATATTTTATTCAATGGGCGTTAAAATTTAAAAGTTTATATTTCCAAGAAGTCATTTGGTAACACCCAATATATTTACGAGTATTACAAAGGTTATAGGCGAGGAGGCTGTGCAAGGGTTCCGAATATTATTACCTCGCCTGGAAAACCTAAGGATATGCCATACATCACAGTTTGACCGGGACTGTCCCGGTATTTTGCAATTGTTTCGGTGTCCCGCCCAGTTTTATCGATGTACCGGAAAAGGCTGTAAGATGTAAAAAGTAATGAATTCATGTTTATAAGAATCTTTTTTAAATCGGTTACTTTTCTACAATTAACATTTTTACTACTGCTCACAGTGTCAAAGTAATCTAACTGTAAAACGCTGGAACTACCTGCACAGCGCTGCCAGCTGCCAGACACTACTATTTGGCTGAGAGATTGTTTTAAGAAAATCAAGTAGCAAAAAAAGTTCCCTTCTTATTTTTAAGGTTTGGGTAGACTAACAGTTTAGGATTCCCCCTTCCCGTTAGTTGCTAGGCTTAAAACTCACCAACCATTTTGCTTATAATTTGTACTCTTTTTATCCCCCCCCCCTTGGTATGCCCATCCCATATTAATGTGTCTCGGTTTAACTCTCCAAAAATATGGCAAGCCTATCTGACGGGGAAAGGCAGAAAAGAAACGCAATTAAAACTCTATGAGGGACAGTTAATTTCTAGTAATTCAAGGTCTGCCATCATAGTAGAAATTAACCTCAATTAGAAATAAAACTATGAGATAGATAATGTAAGGTAACAGCTGTTCTTTATCGTCCTAGCAACGGAGGCTGCCTAGGCTTGCCTTCTCTAACCAACTCAAACTTTAAACCCCCCTAAAAATGCTTAAAAATACGAATATAAAAAAATCCTTTCTTAGCGAGCGCCTACGTTATATAGGGAGTGTCCATGCAAAATTTCAAAATTTTATGTCGAGCGGTTTGGGCTGGGCGTTGATAGATGAGTGAGTGAGTGAGTGAGTGAGTGAGTGGTATTTGACAAATACATAGTAGATAAAATAAATAGAAACATAAATTGTTCTACTCTTTTGCATTTTTTATAAGCAGCTGTTTCAATTATTAATTTTCTAATTAATTTCCTTTCAGAGTTTTGTGTATGCGGGGTACTACACTACGTACTAAATACACAAAGCTTCACATTTTGATCTATTGATCTTGATGAGTTTCGCGATCCTACGTTTGGCGGAAGAATTCAATTCAAACATAGTACAAAGTAGCACCTCCCCCCCCCCTTCAGATAGACCGATTTAGTTCATTTTCATATCACTTCTTTCTTATTAGATACCCAAGACGTATAAAGAGTTTCGTTACAATACAACAGAAATTACGCCCGGTATAAGGAAATTAGTAATTTCTGTCCGGAGTAACCCCCCCCCCCCCCCCTCCACATGGACCGATTTTATTGGTTAACGAACTCGTTCAATCGTTTGATGGAAGAATACTACATTCCAAGTTTCATGGCGAAAAAACAAAAACTCTGGCCTGTATCGTGTTAACGGACATATATATAACTATATATGCATATATATATATATATATATATATATATATATATATATATATATATATATACATACATACATATACATACATACATATACATATATATATATATATACATACATATACATATATATATATACATACATATACATATATATATATATATATATATATATATATATATATATATAAATTTGAACGGGGGTCATTTTTGGTGTCTACCAGGTAGGATCGATAAAGATTCGAAGATTCCAAAAATTCCGTCATGAGTGCAACCTCAATAGCTACTTTCCTTCGGAGGAAAGTGCTAAAAGTAGACTACGGTGGTTAGAGGACGTGGAAAGAATGGAACCTTGTAGGCTACCTAAAATGATGCTATATGCTGCACCTGGGGGGGGGGGGGGAAGAAAGACAGGTAAGCAAAGGCAAAGGTGGCTTGACTACCTGTAGGAGGAGTTGCGGGCGCTTGAGATCCGAAATTGGAGGAACCTAACATCAAACCGCGTCGAATAGAGCAGACTGGTGGCAGATGCCCAGGTCCTACAAGGATTATAGCGTCCAATGGTGAGTGAGTACATTCTGGAGTCAAATAAATATAATGCTAAGTTTGTTTCCATTAGATAAATTCACTTTCCATGCTGTGATATGAAGCTCGGTAGCCTAATCTGGAGGATGTCCTAGCGTAAAACGAGACGACGTCGGTTCAACTTACAGCTTGGTGATTTAATTTGTCTAAAAAATAAAAATTTGAATATTAAGTCCCTTATGGTGTATATATCCCTTTGTGGCACACAGTGGATTTATAAAAATTTAGATATATTCTGTAGGGTTTGCAGCATTTGAATCTTGTCCTGGAAGGACTAAGTTTGAAACCAGGACGCGCACTAAATATTTTATCTTCTAAAATCTGCCGCCCTCTAGGCATACCAAACCTTTAATGGGTACCAGGCAAAGGGGAAAATCAAGCGGCCGTAACATAGAACTGCCCACACTACCTCCCTAATGTGCAGTGCGTTCTGGAGTCACATAACTGTTCTAGTGCCTCTGTCCTCAATGTCGCCTTCTGATGATCGAGGTAAGATTCCTTGGAACGGAATTATTTTACCTGGAACTTGTTCAACTTAATCTTAATCTCACTCTCTCTTCTTGATCTTAATTTCTACTTTCAAACTATGCCAACCTAACAAACGAAATACTGTCAACCCTTTTTAACAAACCGGATAATAAACGAGACATTAGTCTTAATGGTAACTACATTCAAAACATTGACTGCATTGTGCATCAATAATGGTTAGTGATATATAATTACGTCATTGATTGAACACTCCCCTCTCGAACGATGGCTATAAAAGAGAGGTAGAAGAAGGGATGGATCATAGTGCCTTCCTCGCTGCTCTACAAAGAGGTAAGTCGCTCTTCATTGTTGAGGACCGTTAGCCTTCTAATGTCCAATCAATAGCTACCAGTTCATTGTTTCAATGCTCTTTGAGTTCCTTTTACTCCGGATTCATTTAGTTAATATCTAATAAGTGTTATGAACCTTGATAACAAATGAAGAATGTAATCCATGTTCGTTGGGTATTATCACAAAATCCCGCGACGATCAATGAAGTTTTTAAAATTTGTGTCTCGGTCGTCCATCAATCAAGCGAAAGGCCTTTAACAGGAAGAGTGTATTTACATCTTTAGAGAATAGATACATGTTCTTAATCAAAAAGGTAATGCATGAGAAACATAGTCTGACTGTAATGACAAAGAGGTCTGACTAGGAACTCCCTTCTTTAGGGGCACCATTTTTCATCGAAACACTGAGCCAGTCTCTTTATTTCTATGTACTACCCGCGTTTTGTACCACAGAGTATTTAGCCCTGGCCTCCATCAAAGAACTACTAAACGACTAATATTTTTGTAACATGGGTCATGAAACGTCCCTACGTCTGGTAGATATCATCGTCCGACCTCATATACCTTACGCAGAGAGATTCAATGTGCTAAAAATAGTTAAAATGTCTTCAAATATTTAATTACTACGCCATTTTCTTATCAAATTGCCACTTATGTAGGAATATCTTATTCAACACAATTCTTACAGCCGTAATTATAGCCTGTCTTACTAGCCATCAGCTAAAGAGGGTTATAGCTCCTGCATACCTCAAGAGAACACAACAACGTCTGATGAAGTCCATTAGGAGATTGGCGAAATATAACGGCCATGGAACGAGCACCGCTGGAGAAAGAAGCCGGGAGACAAGAAAGCTGAAGAGGGTTATGTTTATGACAGTAGTAGATGTCTGTGTGATTATGTAGGATATGCTATGAAGCAGCCTTTCTGGTTAGAGATAGATCAGCATTCATATCACTCCTTGAACCTCTAATTTTCCTGTAGCAGTGAAATATTTTCAATACACGAAAGAAAATAATTTCTACTTATTTGTTTATTTTTCTTTTTAAGGTCGGCTTAAGAAGCAGAGCTGCCTTTCATTTGGATAAGGTTGATTACTGATAAAATCAGTAATGGATCCTGCTGATTTCAAGGAGTTAGCAAAGGATGCTATCAATTTCATTGTTGATTATAATGATAACGTTAGAGACAGGTTAGTTCAATTTTAGTAATCAATTTTTGAGTAATTTCAATGTTTATTATTTTTGATAAACACTACAAGAAATTTCTGAATCGGAGAGAAGGAGAATAAATATTACTCTTTCCCAAAAATATTACTTATTGAGCACTAGGTCTTTCGAGAAAGCTATGTCATCAACAGATACCTACAAGCGAGAAGGGCTGCTATTGGTAGGCAGACAGTCCACTGCCTAGAGAGATAAAATAAGAAATATTTACATGGATGACTAATCATATTTCTTTAAAAAAACAAAGGACAACCCTATAAATCGGCTTCATCTATAAATCGGACAACATCTATAAATCGGCTTCCTTATGCTAATACCTATAGTTAAATTGTTAATAAAATGTTGCATTTTTGACTAATTGGTTCCTTATCATTAAGTATGGGTGTGAGTGGGTAAGACGTCTTCTCGCTTATAGTTGCTTGTACCATGTTTCGTTATATTGGCAACACATAGAAGATAGAACTGGAGAATAATAAATTTTAAAAAATTCAGTATTTAATCTGCCGACTTTGAAGCTAATGAAGCAAGGTTCAAATACGTAATCTCAAGAGGATCATTTATATTTATAATGCTATAGTTATATAGAAATATCTTAATGTGGTTCCAAAGCATCCATACGCCTGGTTTGAGTTGAAAAGTCTAGAAAATAAGCAACAATTTTGCTTTCGGAAGACATTGTTTTCCATTCTGGTAAAAACGCCTATATTATTATTTGTTTCTTTCTTTCTTATTTTAGTTATTAGAGTAAGAGTCGTTAGAACCTAGCAGTCGAATTGAACTCTAAATAGAAAATTGTTTCATTTTTAACATAGCGTCCCTAACATTTCCAACTATCGAATATAAAAAAATCACGTTTCTCAGATTCGATACATTGCTCTTGAATTGTGTACGATGCGGCTCGTCGCAAATTGTCGCAACTCTAACCCTTTTAGAATAGCCAGAAATGCATTCAATAAAGTATCGACGGCGCTAACGGCCCTGATTTGTCGATGCGCCGTTATAAAAAAAAAAATAAAGTATCGAATAAGAACATTTTCCCATTGAGTTAGTAAAGAATGGAGAGTAAAAGAAATAGGCTAAAGCCTAAAATTGGCCATTTTAGTGTGACCAGTGACGTCGAAAACTTGAATAATGATTGTAAACAAACAATGAACTTAAACAAATATATATATATATATATATATATATATATATATATATATATATCTTATTCGTATTGATTTATATTTATATATATGCATAAATATAAATCAATAAGAATATGATATATGCATTCGTTTAAGTTCGTTGTTTGTTCACAATCATATATTTATTTTATGAGCTTTTCGCAACTATAGCGACTTGCTCTGTTCACAATCATAATCAGATTCACATTTTCGCGCGTCACTGGTCACACTAAAATGGCCGATTTCTGACCTACTCTTTTTTAGCATTGGAAGATAAATCTCCCTCCACTATCTACTAACTCAATGCATTTTTACTTCTTCAATGTATCGAATATGTGTTCGCTAGTTTGCTTCGATTTTAATATTCGATAGTTGGACATGGAAGAGACGATATGATGAAACATTTTTAATAATTTGCCGCTATTCTGAATTGTTTTTTGTATTTCCTATTTACGGAATTTTTGGTTTATGAAATTATCTATCTATTATTTAATCTGAATCTAAATTCAACATTGAAATTCCTTTTCTTTTTAATCAGAGACAATTTTTGGTAGTCGATATGTAGTGGGGATGCAGGATCTACCACTGAAGATGATGCCTGCCTCGCCAACAAATCGGCTTGTCATTTCCTTCGAAATTCGCGTGTCCTTGCATTCAGATAAATACAACAATACTTCCACTACTCGTCATATTACTTAATAATATTAATATGACCATCAGAAGTCGATCTCTGGTAAATTTATTTTTAATAAGCGACTAAAGAACTGAGAAAATCGGTAAACAATAAGAAGTTTTGCTCCTGAAAATTTCCACATTTCACTAGAGCTATTTTTATATGGAGCAATGCTGCACAGAAGATTCTGCTATAGGGTCAATCCATTAGAAATCACCATTGAGTTAGTAGATAGTGGAGGGAGTGTAATCTATCTCCCAATGCTAAAAAAGTGTAGGTCTGAAATCGGCCATGCCAGTGTGACAAAAGTACCAGTAGTGACGCGCGAAAATTTGAATCTGAATATGATCGTAAACAAACAATGAATTTGAACGAATATATATATCATATTCTTATTGATTTATATTTATACATATATATAAATGTCAATTTATACGAATACGACACATAAATTCGTTTAATTTCATTGTTTGTTTACAATAATATTCAAAAATTCACCTTTTCGCGCGCTTTTTGTCACACTGGCATGGCCGATTTTAGGCTTCAACTTTTATCGTTTAGACTCCCTCCCCTCCCTTCTAACTCAATGGAAATCACCCAAATTGAATAAAATTTGTTGCTCGACATTTTTTATTTTCCTATTTTTTTTACCAGTTATTCCCCTATACTAGGTGAGTTCAAACCTGCAGTAAAAAAATTTTCTGGGACAGTTTTTTTTTTGCCGGCCATTTTAAATTTGCATTTTAACTACTTTTTGTTCGAAAACAAGTTTTATGTTAATGTATCTGACTCTCTTAATTACATAGATATAAAAACAGAACAAACACTAAAATTATCAGAACAATATGCTCTTGATTTTTGCTCCTGCATTGTGTTTTGTAAATAGTGTGGAAAGTGAAGAAAAAAATACGGAAATTGATTAAAATTTAACGTAAACGGGAGTTTTAGAACTTAAAAATTATTAGAAGGAATAAAGACTCACATAAAGATGTATTATATGACTACTTGCTGCAGAAGTTTCAAGCTTGAGAACTATTTCCATTTTTTTATACAATTTTTCAAAGTTTGCCATAATCGTCTTTTTGGCAATATTGAAGTACAATATCTCAAAAGGGCCTGAGTCGAAAATTATGAAATTTATACTGATAAGACCTCTTTATGACATAAACAAATGATATCAATTTGGTGACTGAGATTCAACTGGTTATCAATTTTACAGTGCATCAAAGTTGGGCTAAAATTACATTGTACACACACAGAATCTAATGATAATTAATCCACGTTGTAATGTTAAATACTAAATATTCTTAGGACAAATATTATCAATATTATGATGATGGTAATGATCCGAGCAATCGATGCACCAAAAACTAAATAAAATAAAAAATGGAACAATCTAATTTCTGTGGAAATTCTATTTCATAAAATAGAATTAAATTAAATTAAAAGCTATACCACAAATTTTAACAGTCTATTTAAAGAAATTCGTTGAAACACATTCAACCAATTAATGTATAACAAACATTTAGTTACATGTTATGAATCGGCCGCTCATTTATGTATTTTTTCAGGAAAGTACTACCCAGCGTGGAGCCTGGTTACCTCCATCGTTTGATGCCCAGTGAAGCTCCAAAAACACCCGATGATTGGAGAACAATTTTGCCAGACATTGAGTCACTCATCATGCCTGGGGTATGATTATAGACAGCCTATGATCATAAGGAAACCACAATTAAATCTTTATTGACTTTGGGCTTTTATGATTCAGATAACGCACTGGAATTCTCCAATGTTTAACGCTTACTTCCCAGCTGGTAACTCATACCCAAGCATCATAGGGGACATACTCAGTTCGGGGATTGGCTGTGTTGGCTTAAATTGGGTAAGGCTTATACTCTTAGATATAGTTCTATTAGGACCAATACAAAATATTCGATTATGTATTCATGAATAAATATAACATATGTATTATATACACCTATCTATATTTTTTTTATAATATATTATAAATACATGCCTTGAGGGCCCAGAGTGGTAGATACTGTAGAGATATCTGAGTCATGACCATATGGAACACTTGGAAGATTGTGTGATTTGTATGCAAGATTTAGGAAGCAGGATGTGATTCCTGTAAAATAAGATGCTACAAAACTACTGTTGACGTCAAAAGCCTTACTCGTAACAAAATAATCTCCAGCAAAGACACCTTAAGCAATATATATATATATATATATATATATATATATATATATAGAGAGAGAGAGAGAGAGAGAGAGAGAGAGAGAGAGAGAGATGTATATAAATATTTATAAAAAAAAAAAAAAAAATAATTACTTTTTTCTATGTGTATTTTAAGTAACAGTTATTATGTTTTCAGCTGACAAGCCCAGCTTGTACTGAGCTGGAAGTTATAGTAGTTGATTGGTTGGCAAAACTGATGCATCTTCCTGAATGCTTCTTGGCGTCCAGTGATGGTCCAGGAGGGGGAGCTATACAGGTCATTAAGCTAGCATTAGATAACCTAATAATATTGAAGCATTATTAGATTATTAAAAAAAAACCTAAAATATAGCCTGAAATATCAATCAATTTTCATAAGGGTGATAAGATTGATTGGGTTTATTTCTCCATCCGGACAGAAAGCACTATTGTCCTTTTATGAATGTTCTAATTTGTTCAAAACGTAATACTTCTGAAGAGCCTCAGGTCATCTCTCATATTAGCTGATCATCTCTCATATTACCTAATCATCAAATCTCTTTTTTATCGACCTGTCCAAAGTAAATGAGTTATGTCCCCTCCAATAATTAAAAATCAAATACAACATTTATTATATGATATGTAATATTCAAATATTTATTTGTTAATTTAGAGTGCAGTTAGAGTCTTCAGATATGATAACCAGAAATTCACTCTAATCGTTTCTAGCTACCTCCTTAATTGATAACGTCTCAGAATTAATAAACGATTTGTTATGCTTGATTCTATGCCAGTCTCATAGCTGAAGGCTCTCACTCACACTCAGGCAAACCTGTTGGGCCTGCTTGCACTTGTCAATCAGAATTTGATTGAGGAGGTGATTAAAACTCCTAACCAATGCTAAATTATCTATTTTCTGCCTGTGCAGGTAAGCAGGCATGTGTAAGATAAATCCTATGTACGTTGTGTTTTCTTTGTTACTAACATGTAATCATTGAACGAGCCGCTTCCAGTGCGGACTGATCTCAGTTTGTTTGCCCTCTCGAGAAATTCAGTTAGCCTTTGTCAAGCCTAAATGTGCCTTTTTGGGCCTTGACAAAATTTCTCTCCCCTCCCACCTTTTAAGAGAGAGAGGTGGTCTTTGCATAAGGTTCATGTCCAATTCATGCTGTAATGGACCTTGTCCTTCCAATTAATTGACTCTCAAATTACCCTGGTTCCTCATATCCAGTTCTATTTAAGTAATAATTTAATATTTCTTTGAATTTTTATATTTTTAGAATGTTTTCTTCACATTTTGACATTCTAATAACAGAATTTTACCCATCTCCTGCATTAAATTCATCGCTGCTTAATTTGTCGACTACTTTACAATCTACCCGTTGTGCCAGCAAACATCAGAGAGAATACGAGAAGCAGAAAGCTTTTAAATTATCTAATCTACTAATTTAGTTACAATACATTTTCTAAAATGGGTTTCTTAAAGTAAGAATGAAACATTTTCCTCCACCTCCCCTACCTTCATAGAAAAGTCCTGAGATATGCTGAATTTAATACTTTTTAGTAATTTAGCAGGCATGTACTTTTTTTTCATAGCTCATAAAGATCTTTTTGCTTATATATATATATATATATATATATATATATATATATATATATATATATATACACACACACACATACATACATACATACATACACATATATCCTCGTATTTTTCTGCTGAGGTTACTCTTCAACTTTCAATGAAATCCTATTTACGTAGCCAATATCCACAATAAGATATTTTTATTTTTTATTGCAAGGCTAAATTAAATTTAAAAAAAAGATATTCAATTACTTTCATGTACCATTGTACATAATTTTCATGTGTATTCATTGCAATTTCATTAATTGTTCTAGACGTCAGGCAGTGAAGGAATTTTATTTGGGCTTTTAATAGCAAGAGAGAAAATGGCCAGGGAGATAATGGAAAACAACCCCATGCTAGATGTGGGCTCTGTGAAAGGGAGACTTGTTGCATATTCCTCGGGTAAATCTGAAACATTCTACACAACTTACTTACAATCATCAATGCTTAATTTAAAAATTGTGCTATAATTTAAAAGAATAATTGTTTTCTGTAATGTGCCTCATGAAGAGGATTTACATTGCTTTAAACATAACAAGATTTGGTTATTGTATATAATCTTTCAAAATGAATAAATAAGTAAATATATTAAGACAAATTTGAATGATCAGTTTTTTTCGTGACCTAGGACAGTTAAATGTTGACATTTTTGTCATCAAGTTGACCTCCTATTGGGTTTTCCTTCCTAAAAACATTTTTTTACCTTATAATTCTTAGACATTTTTTGTATTAAATTGATAAAAGATCAAATTAGCCAGAAGTTCAATAATGCTTTAACATACACTTTCACAATATTCCCCTACATGTCTCACACAGTTTGGTGCCGCTTCAGAGAAATATTTTATAAGTACAACTGCTTCAGCATCAACTTGAGGATGAGAACCTTCCACTAGTAGGGCTAAGTCCATACTCTACTGGAAGGTTTTCCTCCTCAAGTTGACACTAAAGCTGTTATATTTATAACATATTTCTTTGAAGAGGCACCACATGTAAGGAAGTTATGTAAATAAATATTGTGAAAGTGTATATTGCATTATTATTGGCCTTCCGGCTATTTCGATAATTCACTAAATTTGAGCAAAGGATCAGTTAATGATTGATTTCTGAAAGGGACAACAAATAAAAAAAATATATAAATGAATAAATAAATTAGTGGCTTTGCATTAATTCATTTTAAAAACATTTTGTTCTGAATAGAGTAATGAAAAGATCTCAACGGTTGACCCGCCTTAAATACAACCAAAAAAAAAAAAAAGAAAGAAAAAAGAGTACTTAAAAGTCTTAGAAATAAAGCAATTTAATTAGATAAGCCTGTGGTTTGCACTTATTTTTTTCTCATTTTACAGAAGAATCAAATTCTGCAATAGAAAGATCTGGACTCTTAGCGTCGATGAAAACAAGGCTCCTCCGTTGTGACCAAAGAGGGAGATTGACAGGAGAGGTCCTAGCTACAGCCATCGCTGAAGACAAAGCCAATGGTCTCATTCCCTGTTGTGTAAGTTTTAAACTCATCAAAACTTTTTTTAATCAATATTTTTTTCCACTGGAAAATCATTGTATCATAAAAGCTTTTGTAGCAGCATGTATTAATGTCAAATATATTAATCTTCCAATTTCACAGCATAATGATACTCTCTTAACTAATTTATTGAGTCTGTATTGACCCCCCCCCCCCCTAGCTGCTCAGTTTTCATAGATGGCCACACTGGAGCAGATTAAGATAGGTTAGGGGACAACACTGCAGACAGATTAAGGAATTTTAAATAGTCTGTGTTTTAAATAGCACTCACTGCCTGTTGAGTTACAGTGCTTGTGCTCCGTAAATTAGCCACATCCATATAAGGCTAAAGGTCTTTATTAGTTTTATAAAGCAAACATTTGGTTTAATGTTTGAATGAAGTCAAAGAGAAAGGCTTCTTAGAAGTAATGGTGAGGATATGACTTAGAGGCACAGTAATTTATGTATCTCTATACAAGTTACTGATTGTGCTGGATGGTGATGGTACTTCATATTGAATGTAGTAGCACAAATGTGAGGTGTCCACCACAGAAGCTCCATTATCAGTGCATGTGTGGCAATGGAATACAAATTATTAACGATACTATCAATTCTGATTACAAGATTTAAAATGTATACGAATAACCGTAAAATTAATAATAAGTCTAATTCATTAAAAACAATAAATCATTTAAAAGTAGGGAACAACAAAAGGGAACGATAAAATACTCAGGCAAAGATATATTTTATACATTATTTGTCACCATCTATAAAATAAAATATTGTTGTCAAATTGCGATCATTCCTTAGGTGAAAAGTTTAATATATACAGATTGTAAACTATCTTTTCCAGGTCATAGCAACGCTTGGGACCACGGGAATATGTGCCTTTGACAACCTCACAGAAATTGGGCCAATTTGCCATCGAGAAGGAGTTTGGCTTCATGTTGATTGTGCTTATGCTGGTATACCATTATTTAATTATTTTAAATTATAAAATTTAGCATTATTTAAAAATATACATATACACCAACACACAGTGGATTCCTATTAAAACGGGGGAGGGGTGTCTCGTACATTTTTGATGTTATAAGTGGCTATCACTATACCTGGAACAGATAAAATAAACATCCTTAGTTTTTTCTTTCTTTATGTATTTTTTTATTTTATTTACAAAAAAACACAAGAAAAAAAAAACGAACTGAATAAATATTTATTGAATTTTTATGTATGCGTAATGTATCTGTGCTTAATTATACATACATGTTGCCTTTTAGTAGAGGGAGGGGGGAAGTGAATTTGAAAAATTAATGAATGTAACAGTAAAAAAAGAAAAAGGTTCGTGGAAACTTGTAAAATTTGTAGAATGGATTATTAACCCTGGATTGACACTGCGATTGACATCTACTTTAATGGCACCGTGGGGTAAATTTTACCCCATACTTTGAAAATATATGAAATAAATTAATTTCAATTTTTTCTTTTGCTTTTAGCGCGGTTACTCCCTATCTCCATAGGGAGAACCCGCTTATGAGGTTGACCTCATGACGCAATCCGGAAGTGCTAGAAACTTTCACGTTTCAGACCCTATAGATCACGAAAATATAAGTGGCCCAAATTTTTATATATATATATATATATATATATATATATATATATATATATACATATATATATATATATATATATATATATATATATATATATATATATATATTTATATATATGCTTGTCTGTTCGCGCTCTAGCAAGTTCAACAATGGTCTGATTTTAACGAAATTTGGTACAAAAATCTGTCATCTAATTTGAAAGGTCAAGTTCGTTAACCAGCAGAATCCGCCCACTTGAAGATAGTGTTTGGGGTGAAATTCGCGCAAAAAAAATCGTAACGCCTACGTTTTTGAGTTTATATGCTCGCAGGTACTTGTTTTATAGGTTTCTTAACATAAGTAAACGAATGAAACCATTTATAAGGCGATATCTGTAACCGTTCCTGAGAAAAGTGGATTCAATGTTTTTGTAAGTCATTATATTTTTGTGAATACTTAGAATCGCGGGATTCAATTGAAATATTTTCTACAACTTGGAAATTAATCCTAACTAAGATGTTTAAATTTTGGTTATATTTGGAGTTAAGGAAGTATGCGAAAAAAAAAATTTTATTAATAGACATGAAAAGTTTTTGGATCTTCATACATTTTTCGTAAATATCTCGATAACGGTTGGGAAATCGTGCTAAGTGGAAGGTGACCATTCGAATGCTTACTAAATTCTCTACAAAAAAGGTTCTGAAGCAATATTCGATGGGGCAACGTCAATCAGAGATATAAGCGCTTAAAACTTAAAAAATGTTTGTTTTGTTGTTTAAAAAGGGGGTTTCTCTTTGTTTATCTCACTTTTTAATTGTTTTTTTCTTGTTTTAAATTGAATTTATCAGTAAATTTAGTATAGTAATAAAATAAGCTAAAAAACGGTGAAAGGTATTGGTAATAATAAGTTTGGAGTGGCTGTGGTAATCAAGATGGCTGTGGCTAATCATGATGACGTAGTTTGTTTTGAATTTTGCTGTCTATATAACCTTCCTCATAGCCTCCAACTGAAGTTATCGTTATTTCTTATTTTATAGAAAAATTTAACCCAAGACAGAATGGAATTTTATTCGCCATGAAGCACATATTTACAGTTGATTATAACAGTAAGACGAATTTGCTAGTAAAACAAGATACTTAAAATGACAACGAATTTTTGGTTGTTGAGAATAGAGCCTTCTCAGCAGTGGTCAAAGTGTAAGTACGTTTTCAGTACATAATTGTATTGACTTATACAGATTAAGAATTATCTGCTTCTGTGTAAGTTGGCTACTGTCAGTTTCCTGTGATTTGTGATGCTAATCTATTCCATTTCTTCGAGATGTATGTAACCGCGCTAAGATGACGCAGTTCCTGCGAGTCAGACTTTTTTATACAAGAGCAATGTATAGAGCAGGAATATCAAGAAATAAATTCAAACAGGAATAAATCTACCGCATATTAATTAAAATTCACAAAATAGCTAGGAAATTCTAAAACTCCATATTGTTCATACTCCAAATAATTATCCAGTAAAAATTTTACTTAACTGAAAATATTTTTTACGAACAATAAACTAGAATGATCAAAAGCCATAACAAATAGGAACTTTAGAAAAATACAATGTTCTGTCCAATCGAGGCTCGTTAAAATTTAACACATTTTGGTGATCGGTGTGCATGGCCCTTCTACACACAGAACATAGCGTTTTCGTCTTCCTAAATGTTTTCTGTTACAAAATAAACATTTCACGGGTTTGTCCAAGTTAACGAAAGATGTTGAAGGTCCATCAGGAGTTGATTCATCTTCCAAAACAACAAGCATCAGTACCTTCAGTGGTTTTGGTATGTTCTCCAGTTAGGCACTAACTGGCACATGCACTTTTGCCAGTTGGTAGCCCAAATCAAAGAGAAAATATTTTCTGGGCAGTTTTCAGGCAATTTTGTCACGTGGAAAGCCGCAACATGAAAGTGATCGACTCGTGAAGATTTGTCAGATCAGCGAAAAAGGCATACGTTAACTACACCATGGGGTAAAAAATACCCCATACACAACTGGCGACCTTCTCATGCAGTGATTAGCTGACAACTGGTGTTGTTTATATTAGGTCAAACCAGATAATACACTTCCGATTATTTAGGAAGAAGGAGGGAGTCTCTATGATTTACAGAAGTTAAGAAACACGCCATAGAACAAAGTATGGGGTATTTTTCACCCCACGGTGCCAATCCAGGGTTAACTATTGTATAAAGGATTATTAACTACTAGCCGACTACCCATGCTTCGTCACGGCCGATAAGTAGTTTTTACGTTGCGTTAAATAAGGTATGATCAAAATTAACGCACTAAATAATTCTGTACAGCTTATTATTGAACGGACATTAAAGTTACCCAGAAAACACAATGTGGAGGTGCTTGTTTCCGTTGGGGGGAGAAAAAAAATACAACAGCCGCTTAAAGAGTTAGGTAAACAGAGAAAAAATACACGTTGAAAAGAATAAAACTAACATTTTTGAAGCTTTAAGCACTTATCTCTTTGATTGACATCGCCCCACCGAACATTACAACAGAATATTTTTTGTAGAGAATTTAGTAACCTTTCGAATAGCCGCCTTCCACTTAATATGATTTCCCAACCGTTTTTGAGATATTTTAGAAAATATACTGAAATTTGAAAACTTTGGATCACCATTAATACAGTTTTTTTCCATATAGTTCTTACCTCCAAACGATACCAAAGTTTAAATATCTTAGATTAGATGAATATCAAATACCTGTAACAAGTTTCAAGTGAACCAATCATCGTTTCTGAGTACCCAAACAGAAAATTAGTTTGGAAAAGTATTTCTATCAATTTTTCTCATAAACGGTTACAGAAATCGCTTTAAAAATGGTTTCATTCGTTTTCCTACGTTAAATAAACTATATAACGAGTACCCGCAAGCATATGGACTCGAAAATGAAAGCGTTCCGCTTTTCTCGCGCAAATTTTGCTCCAAAAACCATGTTCCAGTACACTGACTCAGCTGGTTAATAAACGTGACCTTTCAAATGAGAAGATAGATTTTTGTACCAAATGTCATCAAAATCGGACCATTTTTGAGCCGATGAGGAACTTCTTAATAATACAACCCCCCCTAGAAGTACTTAAACATTTGAATATCAAAAAAAAACTTTCTTAGTGAGTGTTAACATTCTAATCGGATTGTCCGTGCAAATTTTCAAATTTTTGTGTCAAGTGGTTTGGGCTATTGTTACCTCGGATGGACCATCACCAGGGCGTAAACTCTATGAGGATAATTGTGATTATTTCAAATATGTTCTTCTGTCATCTTTCACGCTTTCCAAAGTGTCTCCTAATCCTTAATCTGAGCAAAAAGTGTGTATACCTAATGTTGGAAGGATGGGACATCACCATATTCGCGTGAAATTAAATAATGTGTTCAGATTGGCTTCTTCAAGCTACAGCAAATGTATTGGTTTTGACTTAGAAATCAGAAAAACTAGACTTAAATAATTTTTGTTTTTAAAACAAAAGGGTGCAATTTTAAAGCTTATTAAATAAGGCAACTTTTGAGGCGGAGGCAAACCGCTAAGTCTACAAATAGCAGATTAAGAAAATATTGAAGGAGTTAAGAAAACCCTAATAACAATAGTTCACATCCATATGGCTGTTAGTGTAGCTCCTAATTTACATGACAACATTTCAATAACGGATGTTTCTTATTTGAAATTTAATGTAGATTCTAAAAATGTGGTCCTCATTTATGATACATAGACCAGAAGTCCGGAAAACACTGTGTTTCATAAGAAAACCCAGTAGTTTGGAAGATAGACAAAAGTTTGAATAGCTCTGCTACATGTTGAGATAGGACGCTCATTTCTGCATCCCTGAACTACAAATGAGGTGCAGAATAAACTCTTAAAATTATGACATCTCAATGTGGGACACCCTGTATAGTAAATTGAAATTATGTAAATTTGTGTTGTTTTTTTTTTTGTCTGGGCTTAAGGCGTGTCATTGAGGTCATTAACATCAGTTAGTGGTATTTTACAATAAACACATTTCAAGATTAAACAAAAATTTATGATAATTTACTTTATTTTAAAACATTGAAATATTTACAGTTATGAATTAATATAAACACTTAATTTTGAGGAAATAGTATGTATTCTAAGAAAATTCAGAGAAGTCCTCACCTCCATCTAAAAGGTGAAGTGACCTTCTGTTTAGTAATTAGGTGTAAATAACTCGCACAGATTAAATAGTAAATAGCATCTCTTTATTACATGGCTGTATCTCACAAACTGCTGGAAAACTACCTAGTGTCTTTTGTTTAAGAATGACAATCTAAGTACCATATGTTTTACAAGCGACTCTAGCGGGCCTTATCTGAACTACTCACTACACAGTAGATAACATTGTACTACCAAACACTCCCACCTCAATTTAGCTACCGATAGTACAGATTCAATATACATATATACAAATTTAAAATTACATAAATACAAAACTTCAATGACAAAACAGAAAAATAAATGAAAAGAAATATCTTAAGAAAACAAAGGTGGGAACAAAAAAAAAAAAAAATACAAAACATATGGCCTTAGAGCTCCTAATATGAACTAGAAAACATTAAAACATTTTTCTTATTTGAAATTATACTCCTTGAAGACTCTAATATGAACTGATGTTCTCCTGTAGACAGCACCGGTTTCATCGTCTCTGATCAAGTAAGATCGCGGTTCCTTCAATCTTCTATCTATCTTGCCTGTACGCCATTCCTCTTGATTCCAATACCACACTCTATCACCAACTTAGAAGGGTTTTCTTTCCTTGGTAGCTGATCTGTCATAATGAACCTTCATCTTCCGTTTGTTCAAATCATCTATCTCTTCAAAAAGCTCTCTGTCAACTATCTTGGGCATTAAAGAACTGGAAACCATAGGAATTTCTGACCTTAGTTTCCTACTCATCAACATTTGAGATGGTGCAAGACCTCCCAAAGACTGCAAAGGAGTTGAACGGTAATGCAGCAACGCTCTCTGCCAATCCTTGTTTCTTCTGAGAATCCTTTTCGCTATGTCTACTCCTTTTTCTGCCATACCATTCGACTTGGGATATCCAGGGCTTGAAGTTACCAGTGTGAATCCCCAATCTCGACCAAATTCACGGAATTCGAAGCTGTTGAAAGGACTGTTATCACTTCTCACAAATTGTGGAACGCCATGAGTGGCAAAAACAGGTTTCAAACTCCTTATAATGCACGCTACTGACTTTGAAGCAATAGGAATTATTTCTAACCACCTAGAATAATAATCTTCTAGAACCAGATATAAATCTTTGTTTTCCTGGCATATATCTATACCAACTTTTTGGAAAGGGTACAATGGAAGCTCGGAAGGAAGTAAAGGCTCCTTCACATTTCTCGAGTAATGACTGTTGCACACAAAACATCCCAGCACATATTTTTTCTATTTCACTTCCCATATTTCTCCAAAAAACTACAGTTTTTGCTAGGTTTCTGGTTTTGTTTACGCCACAATGCGAGCGATCGTGAATTTTTTGTGGCGTAGCCCTCTGAAGAGCCTTCGGGATGACAATCCGATCGTTGAAAAAAAGTACACCTTCTTTTATAATCAACTCATTTTTCAACTTATAATAATATTTAATGTCCGCACCTAAGTCTGGACGATGCATATCCTCCCAGCCTCCATCAACCATTCTAATTACACAATTAAGGATCTCGTCTTTTTCAATTTCTTCCTTCAGCTCTAAGAGAAATTTTTCACTAACTGGGAGATAATCGCAAAGACTGACCGAATGTACGACCTCCAGTAATGATGGGTCATCTGAGACATGCTCAGAATTCGGAATCCTCGACAAAAAATCGGCTATATACATCTGATTTCCTGGCCTGTATTGGACATCCAGCTGATACTTCAAGAGTTTCAGCTGCATCCTCTGTATCCTTGCCGTATTCTTCGTCGGTGTGGACAGTTACTGGATGCCCATATATAAATTGATGCTATCGCTGTACTCCATAGCAGATACCCAACAGCTCCTTTTCAACCATGGAATACTCTGCTCTGTTGGTGTCAAACTCCGAGATGAAAAAGAAACAGGTTTACCATTTTGTAGGAGGCACACGCCCAGTGATCCCTTTGAAGCATCACACTGTAATGTAACATCCAACTTGGGGTCAAACAGCTGCAATATTGGTGTATTACATACCAACTTCGTTCAAAAGATAGCTGTTGTTCTTCCCCCCAACACCATTTCACGCCATTCTTCAAACGTATGCGAAGAGGCGCTGACTGCTCAGCTAAATTTGGAAGAAAAGGATTTAAATAGTTGACGACTCCCATAAACCTCTGTTTCAAATCCAGAACGGAATAAACAGTACTGCCAGCCAACTTGCAGGTTAGTCCTTCAACTGATGGAATTTCAAAATGTTCACGCCTGACAAATTTATTCAAGTCCATAGGATTCAAGCACAATCTCAGTGAAGAGTCTGGTTTCTCAACAATTACTAAGTCATTCACCCAATCAGTTGGCTCCGTCACCTTTGCCACCACACCTTGGTCCTCTAAATCATTTAACACACCTCTCAGTCTATCCTTCAAACATTCAGGAATCCTCCGAACTGGCCGAACAACAGGTACAGCATTATCAGATAGTTTAATACTATATGTATTAGGGAGTCTTCCTATCCCCTCAAATACTGCCTTATGGCGCAAAACAAAATTCTGTTTCCAAGGCTCCTCAATAATTGACTCAATTTGGGAAATTAATTTAAGGTTGACACACGTTTGAAGAGATAGAATAGGTGTAGACTCTACGTCAGCTACTACAAAATTTATATGACACGGGGCTCGCCCTTTAGGCTTACAAAAAAGATCTACAGATCCTTTAGGTATTATCTCGAACCCCCCGTAGGCATATGTATGTTCTCTGGTTCCCAATTGGGAGCATGGGTTCGTACCCCACACCTGACACCATGTTTAGTAATTAGGTGTAAATAACTCGCACAGATTAAATAGTAAATAGCATCTCTTTATTACATGGCTGTATCTCACAAACTGCTGGAAAACTACCTAGTGTCTTTTGTTTAAGAATGACAGTCTAAGTACCATATGTTTTACAAGCGACTCTAGCGGGCCTTATCTGAACTACTCACTACACAGTAGTTAACATTGTACTACCAAACACCTTCATCACTAAAAGTAATAAAAAATTAAAGCTGACATTTATTGTGTATCCATTTTATGTGAGGAGTTTCACCATAATTGGCATCGTTATTTCCAGACAAGTTAGCACAGCGAACCATTAGAAACTAAACATTGTTTTTGGAAGGAAGTGAATACATGTTGTCAAATAAATTTGAATACATAATAAATCAGTTTCAATATTTATTTAAAAAAAAAACAAAACAAAAAAAAAAAAACAAAACTGAACCCCATTTTCATCTATTATATTTTGCACTGCACTCACTTTTTTTTCCCTGTTACTTAAATTATCCATGTATTAAAGCTTCATCCAGTCATCCAACATACTTAAAATCATTTGAAAACTGTTGTACATGTAATGTTCTATCTTTTTTATGTTAATCAATATGCAGACACACATGGTACATTACACAAAATTTAAAAAAAAAATAGGTTGAATCGCCTCCAATACAGAAACCCATTTATATAAATAAGTAAATAAAAGAAAATATATTCCTGAAGATTATGTTATATACAGGTGCTGCATTCATCTGCCCTGAATATCGATATCTCATGAGAGGCATAGAATGGGCCAACAGTATCAACACTAATCCTCATAAATGGCTCCTTGTGACCTTTGATTGTGCTGTCTTTTGGTAAGTATTTCTGTCTGATAGATTCATTGCTTTGAATTCCATTTCTCTATGGAGGAAGTACAGTATTAGTGTTCGAAGAATTCTTGTTGTTTTAGCGCGGTTCCTCCCTCCCCCTTAGGGGGGAACCCCGCTTATAAGGTTGATCTCATGACGCAATCCAGAAGTGCCGACTAGAAAATTTTGCGTTAAAGAACCCCTAGAGACCGAAAATGATGGTGGTTCAAATTTGTGTGTATATATATATATATATATATATATATATATATATATATATATGTATATATATATATGTATGTATATATATATATATATATATATATATATATATATATATATATATATATATATATATATTGTAGATGGAGATAGTTAGCCGCTGTAGAGATACGAAGACAGGTATAGTTGGGATTCGGCTAGGAGAAAAACTTCAACTTTCAAAAAGAAATCTGTATTTTGGACGTTTCGACTGCAACAATGGCAGCCTTCTTCAGCTAAAAAATATATACAACTTATAAGTAAAGAAAATGTACAAGTAGTAAGTAAAAGACAGGCAGAAATGAGCGGAGTATATATACCAATACAATAAATTTTAACCAATCTTATTTTTATAGGCTTCTTGGGCTAGGAAAATGAATGAAACAATTTTCAAGGCGATAGCTTTAACCTTTTTCGAGAAAATTGGAAAAATAGTTTTTGAATACCGCTTTTGGTTTGGGTACTTAGAATCATGGGATTCAGTTGAAACATTTTCTGCATGTTCTACTTTCATTAAAACTAATATGTTGAAATTTTGGTTACGTTTGGAGTTAAAGAAGAGTTAGAATAAAATATTTTATTAACAGACATAAAAAGTTTTGGTAACTTTGTATACCTTCCTTAATATCTCGAAAAAGGTTGAGAATCTTGGTAAACGGAAGAATACCATTAGAAAGCTTACTAAATGCTCTACAAAAAAGGTTCCGATGAAAGTTTTGATTAGACGATGTCAATCGGAGAAATAAGTGCTTAAAACTTTAAAGTAATTGATTTCGCTTATTCGAACTGTTCTTTTTGTCTGTTTTTATTCCTTGTTATTTTTTAACTGCTTATAGTTGGATACTGTATTTGATAATAAATCAGGTTAAGAAAAATAAGAAAAACAATTTAATCTTAGAGATATGGATTTCCAAGATATAGCTTTTCAACTGCCTAGCGGTGTCGTTCCTAGGGCGGGTTGGCCTATCTAGGTAAGATCGTAAATAAGACCTTTCTTGAAAGTAAAGATGGAACTGTCAACTTTGGTCCTCCTCTGCCTCCCGGCACTTTCAATGCTGATGAAGGCTACCAATGAGTAGTCCTAAATATAGATTTTTTAACAAAAATCGTATTGAGGTTTCTTTAGCCGAATCCCAACCATTCCATCTTTACTTACACCTCGACGGCTAACTATCTAATCTTCATGCTTTCTAGAAATGTGGACCCATAATAATAATAGCTTCTATTTTAATAATTTTAAATGAGTCTAGAGATAAGAACGGAACCGCGCTAAGATGATGCAATTCCTGCGAGTCGGACTTTTTTAAACTGTACCTCGAAGCAATTTAAACCTTATATATTTGTATTTTGTATATTTTTGGGGGAAGGATCCACAAAGCCAATTATAAATTGATTCATGCTACTGATTAAGATTAAAATCAAATCAAATGGTAATGAGTAATATGGAGTGCATTCTGAAAGTAATGTGCATTTTCTTGATTTATTGATCCTATTGCTACGAATGGTTAAAACTCTTCAAAATAGTCCCCTTGTACATCAATACACTTGTAGAGACCAATCTACCACACCTGGAAAGCACCCTGGAACTCCTTAACAGGAATGCCCCTCAGAAGCCTTGTTATATGAGCTTGGTGGATGTTCTCCACAGACTCCCAGTGCTTTCCCTTCAGCTCTCTCTTCAGTCAAGGAACAAAAAAATCACTCGGAGCCAAGTCAGGGCTGTAAGGAGGCTGGGGCACCAAGGGGGTCTTGCTCTGGGTTAGGTAGTTGGTGCCGACGAAGGCTATGAGGCATAGGGGTGTCATTGTGAAGCTTGAAGACGACTTCGATGTCAGGCCTGACGTGCGTGTCCTGGTGTTTCTGTCTCTTGAGCACGTTTAGGTAAATACTTGAATTGAGAAAATCGTGTTAGACGTCTCATTGGTTTGGGCTGTTATTGGGCATCCAAAACAGGACTCTACATAACCTTCTCCCGGCCCTCCTAGAAGGCCTTGTGCCACCTCCCACGTTGAGATCGTGAAATTCATTTGTCCTTAAAGGCGTCTTGAAGCATTTGATAAGTTTCCGTTGCATCCTTCCTAAGATGCACGCAAAAGTTTATCTCGTACTGTTGTTCCAGTAGACACTCAATCATGCAGTGACATAATAAAAAAAAAAGACCTTGTGAGAAAACAAGTCCTACTGCTCGGGGCGAACTGAGACCGTCCCCCAGACATTTTTTTCCAATCTGAGCATGCTCTGATGGATAGTCATGTCACAATAAAATCATGCATATTATATTCAGAAGCACCCTGTATAGGTAAAATATAATAAAACTATAGTTAATTTATTAAAACTAATTTGTTAATGTAGGCACCCTCCCCGTTATTATAATTTTTCCCCTAGAAGTTCCCATCATCTTTGACCAACAATCTTTACTCTAAACATTAAATTAGTGTTAATCATAATTGGCCATTTTCTCAAATTTAAAATTATTCCTAAGGGGCATGATTCAGGAAATAAGAATGCAAAATAAATTGAAGTGAATTTCTTGGAATGATAGTAAATAATTATAAAATTAATATATTTCAGGGTTAAAAACAGACACCACTTACTGGATTCCTTTTCTGTAGATAGATTGTATCTTCGAGGAAAAGAAGAACCCGATGAAAGGTGGGCTCCAGACTTCAGGGTAAGATATTTATATCCATCTCATCATCATCTAAGACATTCATGGATGGCAACTTAGTAACTATATACCCTCCTTCCAAAATTGTTTTATACTTTCAGAGTAATCATTTAAAATAAGAATTTGAAATGTATTTCCCTAATATGAAACTCACCATGACAGGAAGGCTGTAGTGCCGGACTCCCACTTAGGATATGCAGGCTCAAATCCCAGTTTTGTCTGATTGAGTTTTTTTTTCAGTGTTGGACGAGCTGGAAAAATGTTCTGATACATCATAGATGGTTAGAAAGGGTGGAACCTGTAGGCAGCTCATGTTATAAGATTGATTTTTTTTATTTCAAATTAGCTTATGAACTTGTAGTTTATGTCTGTATAAAGCAAATTTGAGGAAGCAGAAAGTTGGTACCTGTTGACCAACTTGCCGAAAAAAAACCTTTACACGTCGATCGGAACAAACAAATTAAAAATTTGTGAAGTTGACTGTCTTATTAGTATTTTAGGTAACAGAAATAACACACTTTCTCGGTTTCTTTTCTTCTATGAACATTTAACAATTTTGTAGTAGGTATTATGCCTCATAAAGAAACCAACTAAGCTTTTAGCAGTGGCTGTAGTAGACAGAGCTGACTGTACACTCGATAAGGACTGTGTTTTACATCCCCTCCCTGTTTACCATGGTCTACTCCACTCTCTTGCAACCACGATCTGAGTTTTTATTTAAAATTACTCATGCATTCATAACTTTGACTCTACGAAATATTTTGTTTTTATTGAAGGCCATGATTTAATTCAAGTATACTTAGAAATACTGATGAAACTGCTAAGGCTGGCTATTAGCCATAGCAGAGTCTATAGGGTATATCAGGGCCGCCACATCTCAGAGCCGGGCCCGGGACCAGATTACGGGCCCCCACTTTTCACAGCCAGAATGAAAATTCTAGTACTTTGCTATAGGGCTTTGGGCATTTAAAAATTATTTTCATCTTGAGTTTTGAGCAAAATGAGAATAAAAGCCGACAATCGGTGCTGCAAAGGTCACTTTTAGTACTTTTTTTCCAATTAGCGAGGATCGGCCCGGGCCTCCACGGTGCCCGGGCCCGGGACAACTGTAACCGGTTGTCCCCGCCATGTGGCGGCCCTGGGGTATATAGTCATGAACAATATTTTATTGGACATACAGAAAGAGAGATGGTCATCAATTTCTTAAGGGTGGATTTTGAGGCTTAGATGTTTCATGAATTTTTTTTATTTACATAAATATTTAAAAATTAAATTAGTTCTTCATGAAAATACAATGGTAAAATAATATTCAATGCTACAAACAGGCAATTTTTATTTGTTTCATTTGCAATATATATATATATATATATATATATATATATATATATATATATATATATATATATATATTTATTTGTTTACTCAATATTTCTAGAACTGGGAGATCCCATTAGGCCGGAGATTTAGAGCACTGAAGTTGTGGATAACATTAAGACTTTATGGGGAAAGCGGACTTCAGGATTACATAAGGAAACAAGTCTCTCTAGCCAAGCAGTTTGAAAGCCTTGTCAAACAAGACCCAAGATTTGAAGTGATTGCTCCTGTAACACTGGGTCTAGTGTGCTTTAGAATCAAGGTATGTTTTAGAACATGTATTTGTTACTCTATTATGATTAAATTGTTCATTAGAGAATCTATGGCTTTGAGTGTCAAGCCGTTGTGCGTTTGATTTGCACTTGGGAAGGTGGCTTTCCTTTTGAAAAGAAGTCTGCCATGTAGGAGCTGCCTAACTAAGCATATTTCTCAAAGTTTACAAAAAAAATTGGTTAGTTCCTGTGACATTGCTTTAGACTGTGCTTAAACTAACTGATAAATAAATATTAAAAGTTTACCTCTTTTTTTTAAGCAGCTGACCCAATAAAAAAACACTTTATTCCTGGTAATCTTCTGGCCTTCTTTAACTCCTTATTTTCAGAGCTTGTTTCAGAGATTCTCAATACTACAAAGCTTGTTTCATTGAAGGAGAACAAAAATATATTACTTAAACATAGTTAAAACATTGGCAAAGGCTCTTAGTTCGAAAGTAATCTCTTGAAATGAGGAAAACATTATTTCTAAATGTTTTTTCCCCATTTTAAACTATTTTATTGGTTTGTCATATAAATCATGGGGGGGGGGGGGAGAATGTTGTGTGATACTCCAGTGTTATTCTTAGCTACTGTCAAATAAAAAATTATTTCTCAAACTGTGCTTTTAGGCACGTGGTAAACTCAATTATCTTTACATTTAGCAGGGTCATTTAAAGGATCTACAATCTCTCCACAGTTTTATAATATGTTTTTTATTTTAGGGGGATAGTAGCATAACAAGGGAGCTTCTGAAATCCATAACTGAAAAAAGAGCATTATATTTGAATCATGCTACATCTTGTGGCAAGTATTTCTTACGCTATGCTATTTGTAGTAGACTCACTGGCCCAAACGATATTCAGTTTGCATGGGATATTATAACATCTCACACTGATTCCATAATGTCCAAACAGTTGAGTGAAATAATTGTGAGATCTGGAGAAGGAAAATGCAGAACACCCTGGGAGAAAAATGTCGAAGACACTATCATCTCTTCTAAATCTTAAAATTTAAGTTTATATGCCAATCATGGAATACAAGAATGTTATGCTGAACTATCAGCAATAAGTTATATTTGTGTGTACAAATTTATGTCATACTGCTCTGGTGATAATGTTTATTTATAAAAAAATAAATGTATGCTCTTTTTTTTATCATAATCCTTTGACTTGTATAAGCAATGCTCGTTCCTCGAAGCATTCCTAACCTTCTAGACTCTTAAATTTGTACATACTTTTTACAGTTCTCTTCAAGAGTTATCTGCTTATTGTAGTGTCACTCCTCCCCCCCCCCTTTTAGTTCTTACATGAGCATCACGAATCTATAACACATGTATGTATACTTATTATTAGAACCTGCCTATCTTGAGAAAGTTGAAGAGTCTGAAGAAACCCTTTAGGAGATGGGTGAAATATCACACCAATCTTCATGGCACCCCTGGGGATAGAAGCCGGAATGTGGAAAGACTAACTGAATTCCAGCGAAACTGTTCAAAGGAGAATAATTATTAATATTAAATAAGTATAGGTAGTACGAGTGACACAGAAAAACGAAAATGTTCTAAATGAGTAGTGATAGCCATGGGATGGTGGCAGCACTGCGGGTTTTTGACAGTTAGTGAGAAGTCATAAAAACAGCGCACATTAGTCATAAAAATGTTTTTTTAAAACCAATGATAGTTTAGTAGCGGCAAATAAAGAGTTACAAGGTTTTTACGATTTAGGTCATCATGATGCCGTTCCATCAAAATAAACAATAAAATGCTGGGTTAATAACTGAGGAGACTGGATCTTCCTTCAAGTAGAACCAACTGGACGACCAGCAAGTGTGCTTGTTCCAGCGAACATTGATGTCTCTCCCTACGCGCTGCTAGCAAACTATCTTTGTTTTTAAAGAATATTTTTATGACTAACACACACTGTCCCATTCCACTGATCCATGGTTACTGAAACGGCAGACTGTCTACTCTCTAACTGTCACGAACCCGCAGTGCTGCCACTAATCATTTCAAATATTGCCGTTTTTCTGTGTCACCCCTGTATAAGGTAGGTATGATTATTAATATAAAGTGAGGATAAATGTTATATAACATAAGCATAATTAATAATTTGTAGACAGGATAAATGGTATACAGAAGGTATAATTTCAACATAAAGGAAGTATTTACTTCCTTGACTTATTAATGAACAAGGTAATAATGGTTTAAATATATACAAATTTGAACAACTGATTTAATCATGATTTATGGGTAATGAAATCAGCACTCTGGATTGTGTCATCACAATAGGGAGGGAGGAGGCACACTAAGTCTTTACAGCAAAGGAATGTCGCAGCGGGGCACTAATCTTCCAAAGAGAAGTAGTAGGACATGGAAATGACTGGTATACTTGACAAGTATCTCTATCTACAGGTTCCTGAAGCACACCTCTAGGGCCGTCTTTTCAACCCTCTGAGTCATAAATTACCAAAACTGTAGGGTGAATTTCCTTTCGAGACAGGAGAGCATTTTAATTTTTAAAAAAAAAATGAAATGTAATAGAGGTGTATCAGAATTACTGTCATGCTTCAAGGAGCACTTAAGGTAAGAAAAATCCATAGCAGAAAGGTGATACGCATTGAACATTTCCAATGAAGACTAAATTAAACACTATAATATTGTTATATAAACAAATTGAGGATTAAAGTTGCTGAAGCTTTGTAGGGTGTGTAAGTAAAAAAATTGTAATAAATAGCACAAGATCAAAGCAGTTTAAGCCATATCACAAGGCACCACTCATTCTTCGAGGGTAATAACAAATTCAGAATAGTCTACATTGTGTTCCACTAAAATTCAATAATCCTGTTTAAATTCATTCTTGAATTCCCTCACTATCAGTTAACTACAGAATATAGATATCCTTGATCTTAGCCTAGTTTTAGATTGTCTATTCTTTTGTTATATTCTGATTTGAAAACTGCTATAGCCTGTTAAAAAAATTACCTTAATTACTTGTTCGTTGGTTGCATAGGAGAATGTTATGTTTTTTTTTTTTTGTTCTAAATGGTCACACAACAAATTTACTTAGATGAGAATTATGTATGTTGACTCTTATAACTTAGTTAAATGTTATTCGTTATGTGAATCCCAAGAGATTCAAGTTATTTGAGGATTTAACTCATATGACTCGGCATTACAAAGAAAAATGGTGTTGGTGGTTTGTTTGAGAAGATTATTTGTATCAAACTAGATGCGTAACAAACTCTTAAACTTACTTTAAGATGAAGATTCAGCTAATAGACAGAACAGAAGCCCATAGGCAGTTACGCCTAGTGCATACATTCTACATTTCATTATAGAACTATTTGAGCGTCTTAGAGACAGATGTCCTTTAATACCTGCCTTATACCATTCATCCATCGTCCTACTTATTATTAATTATACTTACCTAATATTATCTAGGCTCACTTTAAAGGACTATCTTTTAAACACAATAGTTATTTCACAAATAAATCAAAAATCCCAATCAATCGGCTTTTAAATACAACTATCGTTCACTTCTCTATGTATATAGACGTGTGTCGGTGGATGCATACTCTCTTTTTAACCCTTTAGCTGCTCAGCAGGTGGGTCTCTTTGTGCACCTACTCTCATGTACGAAGGATTCATGGCACTTGGCCATTTCGTTTTTCAACCGACTAGTTGTGCAGTGAAGTCTTTCCATCATAATTTTATTTCTTCTAAGTTTCAAAATTATCTAGAGGCCATCAGCGCCAGACTATCTGTAGATTGCAACCCTCCCTACCATGGTGGAGGCGAGAATTTTTTCGACGGGCCCAGAAATTAAAAAAAACTCAACCTGCTCTGCTGCAGGAGAGACTCAAACCCACACGAGAATCCAAGGCGATACATAAATTTTTTATAATACATTTTGTATAATAAAAATTAGTTTATTTATTTATATCAACGTTTTGGCTATGTGGAGAAGAGAACTAATCTGTTTGGAAGTCCCCTACATCCCTCTCCGCCATGGGGTCTAGTGGCAAGCACCTTAGATTCATAAGCGGGAGATGGTGGGTTCGATCCCCACCGGCGACAGGAATTTTCTCATCTCAGAGCTCGTTGAGAAAGTTCCTCGCTGCACCCTGGATGTCGGCGCTAATGGCCCAGATTTGTCGATGCGCTGTTAAAAATAAAAAAATCGCTCTGAACGATCAACTCTCGACAGTCAAGGAAAAATCTTATAAGAATTGTGTGTATGCTCTAGGCCTTAGAAGCTCTTAGACTGGTTTCATGTCTGATAACATAGTAAAAATACTGGTTATCTGGATTATTGGTTAGTCATTTTAATTGTCTGTGATGATGGTGTTAAAAAAGTTATAACTGGAGGTTTCTTGCCTTTTTCCATTCTAGTACCAAAAATTATTATTTTGTGCACATTAAATAGACGGTACGGTTTAAGAGGGTAGGTATAAATTAATAATCCATTTCTGTGAATCCATTTATCTGTAAAAGACCTGTACAATATATACAAAATATTACAGAGTTTACATCCTATATAAGACTTAAAATTATCTAAGAATAGACAAAATAAATCATAAATTAATTTGTACACATAAAAATCTTTCTACAATGATAGTAAAACACTGAGATCGAACTCATTCATCACAACCTTAATTTGAAAAACCTTTGCTTCTTCAGAGATTCCAGGCTTTCTGAATATGGCTTCCATAATTCAAATATAACAGCCAATTGAACAAAATGTAATCATCCTAACGAAATTAAGAATTTTTAAGGGCTTTCATAATTTTATACAAGTAGAAAATACAGCTGAAAAATTTCAGAGCACAATAATAAGTAGAATGCTTATCGTATAAATATATATTTACAGTTATCAACAACTAAGAAATTTTAAAAATAAATTACTTGAGTACTTAAATAGAAAGAACAATTATAATATTTTGCGCAAATAATTTATTTTCCTTTGATGAGGAGTATAATAATTTCATTTTTTTAAAATATCACATACTGAACTGTTACAGGACGACTAAGTATAATGCCTTTTGGAGCACCTTACCTATGAACAGATTGCAATGTCTATGTTATGTACAATTTTTAAAACAGTGACAATAAAAATGATAGATAACTGTATTTTCTACTTTTCTGAATACATTAATACAAAGAAAAAAAAAAACAACAAATGCTCTTATAATACAAAAAACTTCCTTAAGCACTTAAGAGCATGTAAATTTGTATTGGCAGTAATTTCCATCAGTTAAAAATAGTTCAGGACCTAATTAGGAACATATTAAGTAAAAAAAAATTGTCACATCAATTTTCATAGAAATTTATTACATAATACTTTCTGATGAAAAAAGTAATTTATAAAATAATTATTTATAAATATGTACACAATAGAACTGTTTGGAAGCCTTCCGTGCTGTACTTACAATATAAAAAAGAAAAATAAAAGACTAGAATAGCCAAATGGAGGGAGTTTGGAATGAAACAAAACAATCAATAAATAATCAATAATAATATTGCTTGTTTCAATACTTCAATACCAAGTACTCATAATAAAGCACTGATTTAAAAGTTAAGTAAGTATAAGTGTAAATTATTCAGGGGGAATGTAAAATACAATTTAGGCCTCGAAAAATGTTTTCCTTTTAGGAGGTTAGGTAAGTTGCCATAAATCCCCCTTTCTGTCAAACGTCGCTCAACGACATTAGTGCCTTTCCAATTGTGAAATTACTATGAAACCTCAAAATTAATTAATCTAAAAAAGCAACAAGCCAACATCACATACAAGTTTCATCCGTTAAATAACTTAAAAACTATACAAAATGAAAAAAAAAAAAAAAAAAAAAAAAAAAAAAAAAAACTTAAGTGGGACTCCTAAGTGATGAATATTCAGAAAGCAATGATACTAAAATAATTCAGAACACAAAAGTAAATTTTTGAAAAAACTGCAACCAGACAATCAATAAAAACCTGTTATTGTTATCAGAACTGATTGCATTATCAGATGCACCAATAATTATAGCTTTTATTCCAATTTTTTGGGGGATGAACTGATTATTTAATTATATTATAATATGCTCAACATGTTTATTTATTCGTTTTCCAATGAAGAGCTGTACCTTAGTTTACAAGACGACCCTTCCAAATAAAGCAATTCTATATTCTAATAAAGCAGAGAATACTGTTTTTTTTTATTTTGTACAAAATTAACTTGGCCAAGTAGTCCTTGTTCGTAATATTTAACTCAAATGACATTACTTTTTAATGACGAGGAAAAAAAATCAGTCCCGTAACAGGCCACAAGGGCCCAGAGGGGCAGATACTGTAGAGGTATCTAATTCTTGACCATACGGCACACTAGTGTGGTCAACCACTATGCTCCGGCCGCCTGATTTTCCCCTTGGCTGCTTCGACTGCTTGAGTCATTAGCACCCAAGGTACCCATTATTAATTAAAGGCTGGGTGAGCCTAGGGACGATCTGGGACCCCAAATCCAACCCTCGAACGGCAGCACCAGAAGAAAAAATCTTTAGTGCACGCTCGGGTTTTGAACCTGGTCCTCCAGTTCATTAGTCGAGTGCTCTACCACTGAGCTAACCTCGCCCCCAATGACGAGGAAATAAGATGAAAAATGTACTCGTATTCGGCAGGGAGATAACTTTCATTTAAAAAACAATTTTTTCTTTCTTTACACAGTGTTTAACATAAATAATAGAATATATTGAAGAAAAAACTTAGGATATTTAATTTAGTTCACTTTTCTATTATGATTTATCCAGGAAATACAAACATGAATCTATCTATAGAGCTTACTGACATGTTTCATTACCAAAATCTATTACCGAGTAAAACAGAATATTATGAAATTAATTTTAGCACATGTACACTACATAATTTTTGATTACAAGGATGAGAACTATAATTTCCTTGATTAAAAGCTATCATTGGTTGGATAGCTAGTTCTTCTTATATTTTAAAAAGAAATAATATACACAAATCAAGCTTTATAGATATTCTATTTAAATTATTGCTAAATCGTGCATAAAATTAATTATGTTCTTTTAACTGAGTTATTGAGTTACCGGAAAAATTAATCCTTCAGAGCTCTAGAAGTGTTTAATTCTTGTGAGCCCCCTAAGCAGTAGAAAGACAATTCTCATCGACAATTCACAATAGGTACTGGATTATTTGAAAACACTGCAAGAAAACCTGCCTACCCAGTTTATATATGTAATAAGAAACAAATAATTGGTCTTTAAGTAATGTTAATCTATTAAAATTTTCAAGAGTGCATAGCACATATAAATTTACTGTGCGTGCTGAATTTCAATAAACATTAATAACATCCCGAACACTTACACATGATTAGAATATATTTAGTTTTTCCCTTTCTAATCAAAAATCATCCCCAACACACACAAATTTCAAGTAAAGGAAAATGGCACTTTTCATTCGTATTCAATGGTAGATTAAATCAGCAAGCTTAAAATCCTAATGTATCACAGATGAAGTGCTTGTTTTGCAGGAAATTAAATAACTTTAGGTTTCACCAGTGATTTCATCTAAACTAGCAGTTTTAGAAGTGATGTTTTCCTTTATATTAAAAAGCTATTACAACTGCTAACAATAAAAAAAAAAAAAAAAAAAAAAAATAACCTAATATATACACATTTAATACTATGTTACTAACAGCATTAGTTAAAAAGTGCTTCTTAGATTTTAGAGGCGAGTATTTTTTCTATAAATAATTAATTTTTAACATACATTAACAGTCTTATTTAATTGCTTATATTATTTTTCAAGATATTTAGTCATCCTTGCTTTCTGAATAATACAACGTCTATGATGTACAATTTAATAATACCTACAAAGATTTTCCTTATGAGGTAAAATTAAGTATAATATTAAAACTTAAGATTAAATAAACCAATAATTACCCAAGTTCTTGGAGCATATATCATCCCTCCCATGCCAAAAATTGAATATGAAAATTGGAGCAAACTAGCGAACGAACATATTCGATACATTTATGAAGTACGATATTGAAAAATGGTCTTATTCGATACTTTATTTAAAGGGGTTAGAGTTCCAACAATTTGCGACAAGCCGTATCGTACACAATCCAAGAGCAAAGTCTCAAATCTAAAAAAAAACAAGATTTTTCATATTCCATAGATTGACATGGTAGGGATGATATTAATTAAATGCCATCAATAATGAGAGGGAGAAATGGATTTGAACATCATTAGAACTGAATGGCATTAAGTTTGGCAAACGAAAGGAGAGATTAAAACTTTTTCCTAAAATAATATGACGTTGGTAACTCATGTTTTCAAGGTTGCTTCTCTTACGAGGATGTATACAGCATGGCTGTAGCATTAGTTCCATAAAATGTAACAATAATCTCGTCCCTTCGTGTATAACACAAATTAACCTTATAGGAAGTTGGTAGAAATGGCTTTTTAATATTTTAGAAGGAATCGTTAAAAATAAAATATCAAAATGTGTTCAAATTTAAAAAAATGTAGCTGAATAAAATGTGATATTTCTATAAAAAGAGATGCAATAAATGAACTAAACTTCAAAGTCAGAACTAAACAATTAGTTCAAGTATCCCCTTGTTTTGTATTACTAAATAATAATTAATAAAAGTAACAACCAATTTATAAGGACAAAATAGTTTTGTTGAAATAACAAAATTATATGGTCAATTCATAGAAAATGTTTGTTTTTTCCTTTCTCTCCCTCTTAAAGATGGCCAAATTCCAAAATACTCAAAATTCACTCACTTATTATTAACATGAAACTTTCCTGTACTGAAAACGAAAAATAACTACCTTAATATCTTATGACAGAAACAATGCACACATCAAGGAGGTTTCAAAAATTAAATCAACTAAACTAAAATTAGCACAAACAAAAAGAACTTTCTTTTAGATATTTAAGTGAAATGACCATGGTTTTTCTTTTTCTTTTCTCATTTATTTTTTTACACTTTAATTTGAAATCAGGTACAGAATAGCTTTAGCTAACATTTCTGTGTCCTAACTCAGATTGGCTAAAATATTATTTTGCCAAACTTAAAAATTAAAAAGAAAAAATGTATTTCAAAATACTTCATATAATTATTATATTCACGATGAATAAAAGTTAATATGTTGCCAGGAAAGAGAAAAAACATCTTAATGCTTGAAACAGTAGAAGAAAGTACTTTAAATTGAAATTAAGGAGTTTTAGCTAAGGTTTGGTTGGATTTACCTATGTAATACATTCCCAGAAATTCAAGAAAATGAAAAATGGCAATTATATGATTATATGATCTAATTGCAATTGTTGATGAAGTTATTACTATCGCAAAAAAAAAAAAAAAAAAAAAAAAAAAAAAAAAAAAAAAAAAAAAAAAAAAAAAAAGTAATAAGAATAGGACAATTCTCTGACCCATTTCCATTTGCAATGGCTGGCTCTATAATCCTAATATATTTCTATATTTAATCTTGTTCACTTTCTTTAGTTTATTCAAATGCAATGCTACATTACTTAAAAGGTTTGAATTGTATGAAAAATTATAGATGAAACCAATATCAGCTAAGACTTCATAAAGTAATGTGGACAAAGCAAACAAAAAATGGCACAGCAAAATACTTCTTTCAGACAATTCAAATCTTTATTTATTTCAATTCAAATCTTTACTACTATAAATATAGCACTCCATTTGGCAAAACAAAAAGAGGAAATTCTTGTAAAAATTCTCTAATGAATTGAATTTTACTTGAAATTATGAGAATGACCATTCTTTTTATTAAACATTTGAAAACAAAATCTCTGCTTTTTAAGTAAAGTATTTAAAATAAAACAGAAACAATGTAATTGCCTGTTCATCGAACTAGTCAGGCTAAAATTAATTAATAAAATTCCAAGTATTTAACTTAATTTCATAAGTCTGAATAGACATGAATGCTTCTTAATTCATTTTTTAAATGTAAATTATTAGTTCTGTGATGTATTTATAATTAACAATTTACAATATGCGGGAATTAATGAAATATGTAAAAATAGATTAGTTATGTTTTAGGTCTCGTTTAAAGTCTGATCTTTGTGACTACCAAGGTTAGGTTAACAAGCTATAAAAATAATAGGTCTGGTAATTAAATTTGTAATACCTACTAAATTTTCTCCAGATGAGATTATGATACAAGCTTGCTCTAATTAACGCTTTCAGTACCGATGGCTTCCAAAAAAATTTCCATCAAGGTCCATGTTTTCTTTTTGTGTAGTTATTTAGGCAAACACATAAGAAAACAAAAATAAGTGAGAAAACTTTTGTAATGATGAAGGCCCGGAGTAGTGGGGATAGAAAAAAAGTCAAGCTATCTGCTGAGACACATGCCACGATGCTGGGCCCGCAGAACACATCTCTCAGATGCATATGCCACGATGCTGGGCCCGATCATGTTAATGAAATTAAAATAAAATACTAAAAAGCTGAGAAATAATTTATTGACATGAAAATGTTATATGACTGGGGGCCTCCCAATTTTGAATCATGAGCGATGCAAAAGTGTAACGGAAGTGATGTTATTAGTCATGTGACCGGAAATTTATTTGATAAAAAGTTAATTTGTAATTTGGTAGGAATTGATTTTTAAACATTGCTTAAATTACAGATGAGCAATAACGGTTATTGTTGACACTGTTAGTTACTCGACTTTAGTGGTAATAATAATTTTTTGGTTCATTCTTCAGTAAATAGTCGGTAGAAGTTCACTTTGTCCAATGATGTATTCCAATATCATTGCCGTGTAAACAACATTTTAATGACCAAAATTATTCCCGTTTAGAAGTAAGTCACTAAAGAAAGGGGGTGGGTTCCAATGTTTCTCCACGTGAAATAACAATACTTCTTTCCAACTTTGTCAGCTTGGTGGGGCCATTTAAAATAACTGTTTCAAAATAATCTCTGGATGAGGAACATTATTGTTTTTTTTTGTTTTGTTTTTTGTTTTTACGGCGCATCTACATCTTGGCCATTAGCGCCGAGGAACATTATTTGGTCGAAAAGAAAATGAATTTTGTTTCTATGTACAAAATTGGTTGTTAATTTAGAGTTGTTGATAACCATTTTCATATTAAAGCATAGTTGTCCAGCAAGAGCATTTAATTGGCAATTACATTGGTTCCACAAACATAAAACACAAGTAAAAAAGAGAAAAACACTCAAATCTTTAATAGAGACATTTGTAAACTCTCCTAAAAAGTTATACCACTGAGCACTTAAAAGGGGTTTGTTATCAAAGATAACAAAACAACGGTCAACAAATTTTAAAATTGTACAGTGAAAGCACATCAACAGTAATAAGTCAATAAGTTATGGTTTAAAATTATCAATTTAAGCAATGAATTAAACTGTATGCAATACAATAATTAGCAAAAAATAGATAAGAAAAACATGCTATCTGTTAACCAGAATTCCAACCATACCTTTTTTTCCATTTCCTAACATCTTTTCAAACAACAAATTTCAAAGTTCAATTCATTTATAAATAATAAAGTATTTATTTAAAGGCACTTGTTAAGAAATATCCAGAAAGGTGGTTTAAGTTATGCTATTATATACTAGGATTAAATTCTTCTCACTAGGAAAACAACAAAAACTGGGATTGAATGCACATAGTTTTTATCCTTCATATTCAAAGTGTTCCACAATTCAGTACTCATAAAAAAGGCAACAAATCCATTGTAAAAATTGAAATAAAATGAGAGAGAAATTAAATAAATAATTAAATCTACAATAATAGTTTCTGATATTGGTAATTTGTTAACAATATAAATAATGATAAAAATTTAACAACAATTATAAAAATACTGGTTCACAAGAATTCATTCGAGCAGAGGAATTCACATATATACACATATAAAAAAATTAATAAAAATAAATACTAAATTAAAGAAATGGCTAGTACCAGTCGAGAAGCTAGTACTACGAAGAAATACTTCTTACTGCTTCTTCGAGGGGGTCATTTCTCTGAAGATTAAGGATGCTATCAATAGCACTCTGGACTTGAGCGTTGATTTCTTCATCATCGGGACAGTGCTTTTTACTTTCAGTACTCTCACAGTCGTCCCGCTCTCTTTTTGATACCGAGCCTACAAATGAAAAGAAATGTAAGGGGTCGAATTTTTAAAAATAATCTAAAATATACAGACTCTAGCAAATGCATTAAATAAAATTGTCCAAATCACTCAAAAAATGGGGCGTAAAGTCAATAATCCCCCCCCCCCAAAAAAAAAAAAATCTGCCACAAATCATTCTATCTGGTACCTCTTCTTTGGCAGATTTTTCACACACACACACACACACACATATATATATATATATATATATATATATATATATATATATATATATATATACATAGATGTGATGGCCTCTTCTTTAAAAATTTTTGTTCTTTTGAACATTATAACCTTCACTTTCACTTTCCTTTTAAATATACCATATCTAAGTTAATTTTTTAAAAAACAAATAAAATATGTTATAAATTACAAATATCACATCCATGAATGGACATTTTCTATTTGTTTAACCCTTTGAAGACTGAACGGTAGATGTACAACACATTAGCCGAGGTCCTGAGGGATTGGCAAATTACTGTCCCTCCTGGCCCGAGCTAAATCAACCCCTCACCCTGTGCTCACCTCCCCCCCCCCTTCTTCTATCACTGCTTGTACCTACTCTATTCTCTAAAATATATGTTTTTAATTTATATTTCCTCACTTTGATCCTCTAATTTCATTAAAATGTATTAAATCATTTTCATAAGAGAATAAACCATTTGTAATAATGCAAATTTAAGAATATTATAAAATTGAAAAAAAAAAAAAATCATTTTAGCTATTTTTTCTTTAAGGATGTATTTCTTTTTTTAATTTCAAAATAAAATGGAATAAGTATATTTTTCACATGAAACAAAAATTATAATTATTAAACCAAAGATTTTCCAGGTGTTGGACTTCTATCAGCAGATTTAAAAACTTTAATTTTTTTTACTTCTTTCATAATTTCAAAATGTAATGCACTTTAAAAATGGGTTATACTATAGTAAACAACAAAGCAAGATACAAAAAACAAAAAAAACGAAACTAAAATGGACTCGACTTTTGCACACAACAAAATAAAATATTATCGTGCAAACAAGTACCTTACAGATATACTTAGAATAATGAAAACACCTCATAAAAGTTTCAGGAAAGTGTAAAAAAGGGACAAGCTAGAATAATAGGGCGTATAGAAATCAACCGTAACATAGTAAACTCTATCTTAATGCTGTATATCACAAACAGCATGCCCACGGTATCCTTTGGTGGCAAGTGGACATTATTAACTTCTCAAACTAATGCCAGATAGTGCTGGACTGAAATTAGGTTATATATAATATATGTTATATATATCTGCAGTCCAGAATTTGCTGTAGTGAAAAAATACTTTTGCGAGTTAACTTGTCCACAAGCCATGGAGAAAAGGTACTCCCGATCGAGTTAACTTGTCTGGAGGTCCTAAACGGTTAACTAAAACCATTCCTAGGTATCATTAAAAATTATTAGCAGCCCATAGGGCTAACATAGCACCAACAGCCCTAGCTGAATCAAGCAATCCCTTAATATAACTGTTTTATAACATTTGCCAGACTTAACCATTTAGGAACCTAGTAATGAGAAACTTAATAACTTTTGAGAATGTAGATCTTGAATTTTTTCAACAAAAACAACAATGTTCTACTAACATCATTTATCCATTAGGTTGTTATAAAACTACTGATGGTTATACAAAACAAGACTGCCAGGAAATTAATAACTCTTTCAAAGGGCTTATAAATTTACTCCATGTCTTCACAAGTATAAAATAATATAAATGTTTAATAAAAAGGGTATTCTTCATTACATTTTCCATTTGTCTACAAAGTATTTAAAAAAAACTAGACCACGTTTACATCTGAGAATTCCAGGTAAGAAAGTGTATAGAGCTCTGTCAAATTAATGTGTAATTTTTCTGTAAACTTACTTGATGACGAAGAAGGGGTTGGGGCATTTGCTTCTTGTTTTATTTGTTCTAATCTTGCAGTCTCATCAGCTACAAACAGTCTTTCTAATAATATTAGTTCACTGGTCTGCTGCATCCTCTGAAAAAAAAAAAAAAAATTGTGGAAATAAGTTTTTTTTTTTCATTTGCTACAAACCTAAACGAATTATTGGGTGGTTAAGTCACCCCAATAAGACCATGTAATAATGTGGTTGGGAGAAAACTAATCAAATAAAAAATATTACTTACCATACTTTCTTTCAGTATGAGAAAGGTGTACTTGTTGTACAAATTATTCTTCTTATCGAGCAAATGCTTTGCTGTCTGTTCGAAAAGTTCATCAGCTTTAGCTAAATCCTTTTCGCTAAGGACAGGTTCATTGAGCGTATGATAACGTATTAACCTCTTAACAGCATCACTTTTACTTAAGAAAGGTGTTTTGCAATCTGGATTTAAAGCTCCTTGTCTGTCGGCTTGCATCTGCTGTTCAATCCTAAAATAAAAGATTAAGAGTAAATCATAATTTTGATTTTAATTGATGTTGTCCAAATCTGATTTGAGTTAATTAACTGGGTTAAGGCTGAGAAATAAATAAAACAAATAGCGTCAAGAACATGCAAAAAGATCAGCAGTCAAAGAACATTTTTACAGCACAATAAATATTAAAAAAAAAAAATAAAAATAAATCAAGGTATCAAACAAAGGGAAAAATAACAGAGGTCTGCAAAAAAATTGTTTAATCAGCTGCATGTAATCTTTTAACAGAATTTTATGTTTTTTGGTGCGCTGGTGGCAGCTATTATTGTCCATCAAGTACTGTTTTCTTCCTTGCATCATATGAGAGATGGGCACACAAAAAACACAATAATTTGGAAAGAACACCTTTGTTTTTTATAATGTACAAAATAAAAATATCTAATTCAACCTGTTTTTTGTTCTAGAAAAAATTGACAACTTATTATGACATGTTTTTGGGTATCCTTACATCTCTCAATTCTATCGCACCACGCTTATCCCATACTCCCTCTCTTTCATTTCGCATCATTCTTGGACTATACATGAATGTGAAAAAAACCTATGCAATTCATAAGATTGGTAATTTGGCAGCAACTACCGAAATTTGAGGTTTGTGCCGGATAACAACACAAGCGATAGGTATTTAAAAAAATACAGTATTGCTATAAAACTAGACTTTGTGGAATTTCTTGAGTGTTTTTTGCTGTTTCAGCATGCAAAAATCCATGGAAAAGTCAACAAATCTCATGTAATTTTTTTGGAGGCAGACCTGTGTAATCAAGGATGCTATTGAAATAGTAACATCTCCAATATTTCCACAAAGAAGATGGATATAGAAAATGGGTTCCAATGAACATTCCAATCTATTTTCATTCTTACAATATTCCTTGACAAAGAAAACGAATATCTCACAAAACATAATTTAATACAAATTCAACATGTTGAAAATGAAATCCCTAGGGAATGGTTTTAATAAAGCTTAAAACCATTCCCTGGGGGAGAGGAATTCATCAATTTAGTAAAAATCTCAATAGCCAAAATAAAAAATAAACGCATACATGAAAAAATATATATGAAATCATAAACACACAACAAAATCATATATAAAACAAATGTGAAATTAAATCAAAAGAAAAAATAATTAAATAAAATATATACAAGAAAAAAACTATAAACTAAATCACTCAATTAATTTTCTAGAGTTTTAACAAATTATATGGCCTGCAATACTATTAATAAATAATTCTTTAAATTTGTACTCACATAGAAGCTCTTTTACTCCTGGAAAATAATGGCGGAGGTGGAGGCAGATGGACAGCAGGAGTCTGTGTCGAAGCCTGCGGGAAAAAATTAATTATTACTGAATTCAATTCAAATTTGAAATATATTTTATAATAAAAGCATGCGAACAAAATTAATCTCATCTTGAAAAAATGAAGGAGTAGAATTTAATCGTGATTTTTTGATTTTTCAGTTACTTTCAAATTGTCTACGTGTAATAAAATGGACGATTGACAGACCTGAATGGGAATAGGAGAAGTAGCTTTATTAGCATGAGTAGTAGGACAAGCCTGGATAGGTGAGGTTTGCTGTTCTTGTGTGCTACATCCCCTAGTACTTGTAGTGACGGGAACTAAACGTACTGATGATGTATTTGTGTTTGATGATACCTGAAACAGATAAATTAGTCGTAATTCATCTTAATTTTAAGAACTAAATTATTTAACAAATAATAAGGCAAGGCGCTTAGTCAAATAAATTAGGTTCTTATGCAGTCTTTCTGGCCCACTTAAGGGGTAGTAAGTACTTCCTTGTAACTTTTTTTGTTATATATTTTATTTTATGGGCTTTAATGCTTCCTTAACTAATTAAAAATTATATCCAAGGGTGTTTATATGCTGGAACAGTTTTTAAATGTGCCAAAAATTTGATTTTTCAACTAGTCCCGATACATTTCAAAATTTAAAACCATTTTTTTTTATCTTTATCACAAGAAATTTTGAAAAAAAAAAAAATAAATAAATAACTTTTCTGTAAATTAAACTTTCAAATAGATTTTCTCAAAACTATGTTTTTTAAATCGGGCAATACACTAGCGCTTTCAATTTTTACCCAATCAACTTCAAATTTGAACTTCAGATTCCTAATGATATTTGCTAGTAAAGTACCAAGGGATTTTTCCATTCATTAAATTATTACAATTTTATGATCGATTTTCAACGGATTTTTTTAAAAGAAAATGAATAATTGTTCACCATTTTCAAAAAAATTAACATTTCTTAAAAATCCTATGTATTTTACTAGATTTCAAAATAAGTACAGTTTATCGTCCTAGATTAAAAATTGCTGCCTGTAGACTATCACCCTTGAAAAAAGAGGGTTTCCGTTTGTCAGACCGAGCACTGTCATTTTGTTTTTTTTTAAGAAATGAAACTTATTTTTTTGGATACTTTAACATCCCTTATAAAACGCTTGATATAAAGAATTGAAAAATATTGATTTATTTGTTATCCATAAATTGGAGAAAATGACTGATTTTGATCGCACAAGGTAGTATTTACCCCTTAAGTACATTCATTTTTTTTTTTTTTCATTTTATACATTGTAGTTAATTAAAAAGCAACTTTTCTTTCAATTTGGTGAACTGTTTTATTTTTTTATGTCCCTCAAGGGAGAAATATAAAATAAAGTGGTAGAAAAAAAAGAAAAGAAGTGCTAGTTTTGTAGTGACTTATGACAAAAAAAATGAGAAGTAGATAAAAAAAAAATTAGGGACATGGCATAAGATACAGAATTAAATGATGGTCATGATTTGGTAGAAGAGATGTATAAAACTGATGAAATCATTCCGTAATGAGCAAATCACAAAAACCTGAATTCTAATAATTAATGATCATTGAATTCTAATGAGTTATGAGTATGAAAAGAACGTTTAATGTGGATATAAAACATGCATAAAGAGGGTGTGAAATGACAGGGCCTTACACAATTTATTTAAAAGATTCATTTCTTTCATCAAGGGAGAAAGTATAAAATAACTATTGTAATCTTAATGACTAACTATAAGTACTTCTTAATGATTTGTCAATAATTCCTACATTTCACTTTATAAATATGAAAGCTCAGGCAAAATAATGCGTAAGCAGAATAGGAGATATCTTCTCCATCGACAAAATGAATCTTTAATTCTAAATTTTGTTAAATTATCCCCCATGGAGGTATTTTGATTTACTGTTTTTTTATTATTATTTGATGAGCGAAGACCTAGTAGGTTCATAAGATTATGAAATAAAGATCGTTTATAGCGGAAATGTTTAGAATCATGAATGAAAAAATTAAACTTGCAAATAGGTAATGTGGCTCTTCATTCAAAATGAAACAATATTACAATAATTACACGGTTCCTTCATATGTGAGATCATTCTAGTCTTTGTGCTTTCTGCAATATCTTCCAATCTTTTTCTGGAAGAGCTTTTCTATAAGCTACAAGGTTATATCAACGTTATTTACCTCAGATCTCAACCAAACTTTTCATTTGACTTATAAAAAAATGCTACTTTGTTTTAACTAGCCTGCATATTCTCTTTATTGTAACAACACATAAACATGTTTAACCTCATGTAGTCCATCAATCTCTTCAACAATTTTACTAATAACAAAAGATTTTATAGAGCAAAATTTATAAAAGATTTTCGTAGGTAGTTGGTAACAGCTTTTCAGTCTTCATTTATTTTATATTAAATTTTTGTTGTTATAAAATATAAAATAAATGAAGACTAAATAAGCTGTTGCCAACTACCTACAACATCTTAGTTTTCAACTTAGGATCTACACATGTAAAAGATTTTTTAAAGCAAAATTATTTTTGATATTGGCCACCAAAAAAGTCATACATCTCCAAATTTGTTGAATGATTTAAACTAACAATAAATTCACACATTTATGATCATTTTGATTTACAAGGTGCAATATCATCAATTCCTTTTAACCCATTAGAGATGATAAGACACGAGAGAGATTTTTTCCGAACACAGTCCTCAACAGTGAATTTGTTTTCTTCTTTAAATTGTTCATTCTTAATAAAAACAAAGAAAGTTTACTATGGGAATCACCCAATTCGTACGTGAATTCACATAAATCAGATCATTACACACCGGGTGAGCAGCTCACTCTTTGGAGTTTTTTTTACTGCGAGGAGTGGATTGAGCACCATTAAATTTAATTTAATTAGTTCAAGAATAATCATATTTAAACGAAACACAGTATTTTGGCTGCCTGATAGCCTCGGAAATCAATTGCACACATGGTGTGCAATCGGTTTCGAATGGGTTAATAGCTGCCTCTATCTCATTATCTGTAATGGTATCATCCATTTCAGGCGATAATTCAAAGGTCGTTTCTGCCCCGCCTACCAGACAATATTCTGTTGTTCAAGAGTAAACTTTTCCTGAAAGTAGTTCCTCCATTTATAAGAAATTCTTTCTCTTTGTGCTGCTTAACTTTCAGGAAACATTTTTCATGTTCCTAATTATTTTTTGCCTTCCAGCCCCTGAGTCTTTTCACTCTTCTCCAGAACAACATCCTTGAGTCCTTTGTTTAATTATTCTTAGTATGTCACAGTGCTATTCTCTGTTGATGCGAACACTTAGATAATTGTAATTTTACCTATTATAAGACAGATGTCTTATCTTAGAGGTTACTACCTCACAATTTGTGCTTAAAGATAAATGCTACTCCTTTATTTCTTCCCATAATCACTCCTGAATATACCAAACCCTTTCAAAATGCAGCGGCTTAATCCACTAATAGATACATATAAAAATGTCCAATATTTAAATAATTTATTATTTCTGAGTACCATAACTATTATTTATTATTCCTTGCTGGGTTTGCTTTAAATTTCAAAACAAAATTTAAATATATATTTAATTTATGAAATGGTCAACCATAAAAAATTAGAAAATAACAAATTCCCCTAAAAGCAATTTTCGAATTTAACAACAGCAATAATTAGCAATATTTTCAGAAGACGATGCCTAAGGAGGTCAGTAGCAAAGGCAGATAATTATTTTAAAACTTAACTTTATAATCATTAACTATCAACAGCTTCTAACTAAATAAGAATTAACACTCTTGAAGAGCGTGTGCAAATATAGAACACTTATTTCAAAAAATGCATGTATTCAAAGTGAGTGAGCACTTTTTTTACATCATAAAATTAATTTCATTCCTACAATCATTGTAGAAGACAAATATATTAATTAAATCTTTTAAACAAATACTTAAATGGGAACATCAGTACAAAAGAAACAGTGCTTTTTAGAGGCTAAATGAAGGCAGCGTGAATTACCAATGAGAAACAGAAAGGAAATGTTTAGTTGTGGTTGGAGTAGCCAACTATTTGCTCAAATATCTACGGGAGTTAAAACACAACAGTGTCAAGTTTTCATGCATATATTCGGCAAGGTGATATCAGAAACCTGAAGCATCTCACCTTATTCAATGTCTTACCCATGATATTAAGTGAACCCGTTATAACAGAATACAACAAAAATCATCAGTTTTCTTTAAGTAATTTTTTAAGACAGAATGTGTGATAAACGTTTAAAAGTCTACTTGTAGAACCATAACTCAGGTCTCACAAATGAGGTCTAAGTGGGATAAGAGAATACTTTAACCCATTACAGTAACTCGATTATCTTAACGTTTATTTGATTTTGATTATAGGTATAAATAATGTAAAATTCTTTTTTTTTTTTTTTTTCTTTATTTTTTTTCATCCAGCATCGATTCTCGAAGTTTGGCCGTTTATTTTGGGGACACCCTTTAAATACTTATAAAAGGCATATTTTGTGAATTACCAAAAACACAAGTAACGAATTAAAATTCCAAGGTGTGCAGAGTAAATGAGTCTTATATTAATAAAGAGTTGGAGGTATCAAACTAATTAACTGAGAAGGTTGAGGGAGAAATTGAAATATAATGAATATTTATCACTGTTGATAATATGAAGCTTTATCGATGTATAATAAACTCCTATAGTTCCGAGACCAACTTCAGAAATAACAAATCAATAGACTGAATGGGTGACCGACCACGTGCTGTTGGCATTATAAAAGGGCGGCAACCTATAGACAGCCCGGCGCTAATGGCCAAGATGTAGATGCGCCGTAAAAAAAAAAAAAAAAAAACAAAAAAAAAAAAACAAAAACAAATCAATAGAAGAGATGTTCACAATTTACAGTTAAATCACTTAACCACTCAAGAATAATGAGTCAATGAATTGTGATTTTTATAATGTCGGGGATAATAAAAATAATAGTGATTAAAAATATTTATAATACATTAAGTGGAAAAGAATTACTGCTTAATGAATCCTGATCATTGATTTTTATATATATAATCTGTAAATTATTGAGAATGGGATTTTCATTTTAAAAAAAATGAAAAAAACGCATGACAGTCTAAACAAACTTATCTATGTCCATATTGCCTTGAAATTACAAAATTTTTAATCTTTTATTTGAAGTATTATTACTTCCTTCTAAAATAAAAATCTTTAAACTTCAGCATATTACAAAATATATAATAAGCAATTAAATGAATTAATTTTCTTACATAAACAATAATAATCTCTACAGCTATGAGACTAATTTGATTATGAAGATAATTTTTAATATTACCATGCATAACTTGTTTAGGTAGACCTACTTACAAAAGTAACGCCTTGAGCATGTTGCCCAGGGACAGTAGGTATAATTTTCCCCCCTAACAGTATTTTATGCTGCTCGGAGATCAGTCTTTGTAAAGTAGCTTGCTCAGAAGCTGTCCTAAATTTATTGCTACTAAGAGTAGTTACTTGGGCCTGGATTTGCTTTAGTTGCTACAATATGAAAAGTTTGTTGTTAATACAATACAGGTCTAATGTGTTAAGAATTACCTCAGGCATGCAAAAGATTATAGGCGATTAATGAAAATATTTAAATGATGCATGCATACAATTATAAATGTATATAAAATATGAAATTAATACCTGTTGTTTCTGTGGAGTGAGCTGGATTGTCTGAACTCTTGAGACGACGGTATGGTCATTAGCAACATTTATTGGGACTAGGTTCGGTGGTTCTTCCTTCTCTGTTGTACCTCTGTCTTCGGCCATCATAGGTTTCACAAGGGCTGCTTTCTTCATAGGCTTTTTTGTTTTCATTAATTTTGCACAAGGTGGCATCGTAGGTGATTTGTTTATAACAAGACTAGGATGAGATTGGGCTATACTGTCTAAAAAAGCGTTGTCATAAGTCCTTCTGTTAGCCTGAGATGTTTTAGATAAAAGAGCAGTTGCCTCTGTTTTGGAAGGATTTATATGTGGAGAAACGATATTCGAAGAGGTAACACTAGTTTGTACACTATTAACAACTGCATGTTCAGGCTGACTCCTATGCGGTTGAGTGACAACAGTAAGATTTGGCCTGTTATTGAATGGAGTGGGAGGGGGAGAGCTTATAGGGGACGAGGATACATAGTGAGCTGGACTTTTGGATTCTTGTGGATAGGAATGAGTCCGAATATGATTGTTTTGAGAAACGACACATGCATGATTATTAGCAGTCACCATTTGCACTTTAGGATCATCACTTGAAAACTGTAAGCGTTCACAATTAACTAAGTGGTCACTAGAAGAAGTAACTTTCTTTTCTTCTTTCTCTTCCGTCCTTATGAAATCCTTATCTTTAAGAGTATTAGAAGTAATGATTCGACGTTCAGTAGGCTTGATATAATGTTGAAACTTAATATTTCCATCACAATTCCGCACAACACTTTCATTAGGACTTGGCGATTTCTCATTATTAACTAAGGCAGAAACTACTTGAACATTGCTCTGGTCTTCCCTAAAGTTCGTTGATATACACTTCGGCCTTTGATCTTTAACAATATTGCTACTCGTGACCGAATTTGAAACCACCTGCACTTTGTTTTGGTGTTCTTGGTGAGTAATGATAGTTGGTAAGCTTGTTACGACTTGCAGTCTATTAGAATCACCTAGCGATAATGAATTTCGAACTGATGTAACAATTTGTACTCTACTCTGCTCAGAAAGCCCGATCGAGTTAGAATTTTGTACAGGAGATAGATGTATTCTACTTGGCTCTGAAATGGAGCTAGGAACAGTGGTAATAATTTGTACATGATTAGTATCGGCGTAAGAGAATGAATTTGAAGTAGGAACATTAGTTACTAGAACTCTATTTTGCTCAGATAACGACAAGCTATTTGAATTAGGTATACTATTAACAATTTGCAGTCTACTTTGTTCAGAAAGAGGTGGGTTTGGTACTGTGCTTAAAATTTGCAACCTGTTTTGCTCCTCTGCAAGAGAAATGTTAGAATTAACAATTTGAACTACATTTTGCTTTTCTGATAGTGACAAAGTATTTGCATTCGGTATACTAGATAAAAATACTCTATTCTGTTCTGAAAGTGAAAGTGTATTCGAATTTGGAACTCCAGACACTATTTGAACTCTATTTTGTTGCTCGGTTAAAGAACTTTGAACACCAGACATTATTTCTACTCTGTTCTGTTCCAAAGACATAGGACCAGCAGTGTGGCCACCAGAAACTATTTGTACCCTATTTTGCTGTTCCAGAGACATACTAGAATTCTGAACTCCTGACAAAATAACTCGATTTTGTTGTTCTGTTAATGAATTTTGCATTCCAGATACTATTTGTAACCTATTTTGCTCAGTTAAAGATACATTAGAACTAGGTATACCCGAAAGAATTTGCAGTCTATTTTGTTGTTCTACAGAGAGACTCGGAACATTAGAAACAATAACTCGATTCTGTTCTGTGAGCGATAAAGCACTGGAATTGCTTGTAACTATCTGGAGCCGGTTCTGATGTTCCAACGAGCCAGTAGAAACCAACACTCTGCCTTGTTGGGTAAGCATTGTATTTGGAGTTGCGCCTGAAACAATTAGACGATTCTGCTGCTGTTCAAGAGATAAAGCTGTCGAAGTGGGGACACCAGCAACTATTTGTACTCTGTTCTGCTCAAGAAGTCCAGGTGTTGCTATGCCAGATACAATGAGTCTGTTGTGCTCGGTAAGTGAGGTCGGAAGTCCATTAAGGTCTGCGACCAGGCGTACTCCATTCTGTGGTGTTACAACAACACCACTTGTCCTTCGTACACCAGCTGCAGCAGCCGTATTATTCACAATAACAGGGCTTGAACCAATATTTCCCTTCACAACAACACCATCAGTAGGACCAGAACCACTAAGATGCAGAACAGCAGTCTGAAACGCAAAATAAAGATACTAAAACTTCTTTGAAACAAAATAATGGGGTAACAGTACGAGTTCATAACTGTATGGCTTGTTGCTTATTGTAAAATTAATGTGTAAACAAAAAAATAAATTTACCTGCAACGATTGCATAAAAGATGTTTCTTTTGATGTACTGTTTGAAAGGCCTGATGCATTGGTCTGTAAAAAGAAATAAATAAATAAGAGTAAAATTTATAAGTTAAAAGGTTAAAAAAAAAAAGGAAAAAAACTTTTATTTAATTTGAAATATTTAGAAAAGTCTAATATTTAAATATAAACCTCAGATATGCCGATTAGGCTGGCAAACAGACAATGAACGAAATTTTATATTTCAATTGAGTGCCTTTAACCAGCTTAGCCCTTTAACCCATTAAATAAAATTTCTCAAATATTCATGTTAAATTAAATTTTCATTGGATATTCAGAGAATAGAAATGAAATTTATTGTTATAAAATTTTATGGTACTATTTAAATGAACTCTTCAACAAGGTTTATATAATTTTTTTTTTTTTTTTTTTTTTTTTTTTTTTTTTTTTTTTTTTTTTTTTTTTTTTTTTTTTTTTTTTTTTAACAGTGCATCTACTGCTATGGTCATTAGCACCGTTTTATATAATTATTGAAAAGTTTGTAAATAATTTAAACAATGAGCTTAAACTGAATTAGAATATTTTTTTTTTTCTTGGCTCTTTGGTTCTTAGCTTACAAATTTAAGTAGGAGATATTTGATGCCAAGGTGATCACAGTTTAGAGCATTTATTTATGTTCCAGTCAGGATTAATGGGCCTTTCTTGCCATCAAAAAGTGAATAGGTATTGAGGGATAAGGAAACACTAGAAAAAAAGTGCTAAATACATCATGTATTATTTTATTTTTTTAAATTATAGTTATTTAAAGCTCTTGGATATAATTTGGAAATAGTTTGTGCAGCATTATTATTGTTTATTACACCATAAGATCAATACCTGCAAGACTTGTCCACCATGTTCAGCAATTAACTGGGCTAATTGAGACTGTGCAGCAGCAGCGATACTTGGTGTAACAGTATTCTGCTAACAAATTAATTAATTATATGAATTATTAAAAAACATTGAATAAATGATTTTAGGACATTCAAAATAATTTGAAAATAGATGAAAAAAATAAAGGTTAAAAAAGTAACATGATATTGTTATAATATCATAACAATTTAACACTTTGAGGACCGATGGTTTCGGAAAAAATGTCCATGGCCCAAGTCTTTCTTTTGTATAGTAATTTCAGCAAACACATAAAAAAAAAAAAAAAAAATTAAGTGAAGACACTTTTGAAATGATGTACTTTTTGTGGATTAACTACAATTTAGTTAAGTGTCAAATATGCCAGGACGGCGGGCCCGCTGAAGGACATTTTTGGGTGGATTCAGTATCATTTGATACCAGCCCTGCAAACCTAACCAGGAATAACGTAATGAGGTCCCAAACCAAACACAAAGGGTATAAGACAAGGCCCGGAGAGCAGAGGCAATAGAAAGAAAGCTAAGCTATCAGCTGACGGATGTGCCATAACGCCGGGTCCGAACGTGTTAAAGTGACTTCAATTTTGCATTGATTTTCAACAAAATATTTACAATACGTTGAAGATTTAAACCAACTAAGTTGATTAGGAAATTGGAACAGTCATATGAATGTAAATTGTTTAGGGTTATCCAAATTTCTACAGGTATCCTCATTTCTATAAAAAAAGAAGTAATGATAATGGTGATTTAGGGCAAGTTTTTACAGGGAAAAATTTCATCAAACATTCCATTATAGGGAAATGATTTCATCGAATCCTCAAACAAAATGGCATTATTTCACTCAACTAATCCTTTATCTTAATCTTTTACATTAGAATGTTAAAAATCGAAATTTCTATAATGAAAATCCGTGATGTAAAGTTTTCTACGACTATTACTCTATAAACTACTAAATGTTTCTCTGTTTTTCTGTATTCTATTGTGTTTGTTTCGTTTTTATTTGTAAGGTTTTTCTGCGACTAAATATCTTTAATAAGCTGCAAATAAACAAAATATATGACTACATTCAAATAATGTACAATGTCTCTATTCATTTTTTAGATCATGAACTTAATCCTCTTTCCAAATGATTTTTTTTTCTTTTCAAAATGTGCTATTTGGTTGTCTGTATTCATCCAATATCCAACCACTCCAGGACTAGGAATTTCCACGAATAAGCTCACCAAATAAATAGAATAAACTTAGACTACTTTATATGTTTTAACTTTTTTTTTTTTTTTTTTTTTTTTTTTTTTTTTTTTTTTTACAAACTATTTTTATCGAAACAATATAACTGAAAAAAGTATACCATCAAGAACAAAGGACATTTACCTGATCTGCCTGATGAACAACCATAGTCCCATCCTCTCCAACAGATAGCCTCAATCCAGTTCCAACCTTAAAAAATAAAAAGTACAGGTAAAATTAAAAAGTTAAAATAAAAATAAGTTATGTATGAATGAAAAATAAAAAAAATTGAGCCCGTAAAAGTTCACAAGGGGCCCAGAGTCATGAAGGTCTCTAATGACATCTGGTCATGGGATTTTTTTGTAACTATTTGAGGAAGATAAAAAAACAAATCATTCGAAAAGCGCCAGAGAAGGTAGCCAGCTAACAAGTAGGAAAAATTTGCCCAGGTCGTTGATGGGTGGAACCAGGGAGTTCAAGCACTCAGTACTATTCCTCCATTGCCTAAAGTTTCCCTTTGCAGGTATCCATGAAATGAGCGGTGAGCCAAGAGATCGTATGAAATAAAGATTGTACCCCTTCCCCCATCTCTTCCCAAAACAATGAGATTAGTGGACAACATTTTCAGAGTGCACCCGGTGTCGAACTTGCTTTCTCCAGTATATGACAGCATATGTCTGCCATGACTACCACTAAACTACAAAAGTAGGAAGTAAGAATCACTATAATTTGGATTTTATGTAGGAACATAAGTAATTAAATAGACAAGGATAGCATATTATAAAAACACACACTAAGCAAGCATATATAAAATTGGCAGTGCATAAAAGGTAATGAGGACTACCTTCTTGAAGAAAAGTAATTGTTTAACTTTCTAAATTTAATTTAAATTACCAGCACTCATTATAATAAAAGGAAAATAACATACATTCCAAAGAACGGGGAAATAAAAACTTATATATGGCTTATTTTCAGAAATAAATTGATTTTATCACTCACTTGAGCTGGAGACTGAAGTTGAGCAAGAAGTTGGGATGTATTTAAATGGTGTTGCTTTTGATGTTGCGATTGCAGCTGGTTCTGTTGCTGCAATTGCTGAGACTGTTGCTGAACCAGTGGTTGTTTTGGAGAAGCGGTTCGGGGCGGAGTTTTGTTCACTTGTGTTGAATGGGTAATATGAGAGTGATTTTGGCTCACTACTGGGCTGACATCTTCTTCATCAATGCCTAATGATGTTAAAGCGTAAAGATTAGAAAAATATTGTAATTATATACTTTCTTTCTAACCAGTTACAATAACTCGCACTACAGGGTATATATCTTAGAAGGTATGAGACAACTCGCTTAGTCAGGAGTAACGATGAAATAATGATATAGTTTAAAAGATAAATCTTAGATTTGATTAGCAAAAAAACTATATAACTTTGAAGCACTTGAATGTTGGAATAATGAGAAATTATTAGAATTATCGTAAAAACAAAAATAAACTTAAAGTTGTACATTGCACAGCAGTAGGCCAGAGAAACCCAGTAACTATATTTTGTATAAACGTGCTACAAACATTATTACTTTCCAGCATTAGTTAGAGTACTTTCATTAATTATTTTATTCCTTGAAGTAGCCATTTATGATGATAATTAACCCATCCCAAGAACTTCACTTTCTCTGTTATGCTAGTCCGTTTTTGTCTTATTTGCCAAACTCATTTCACAGTACAAATTCTTACATTTAATTTTACAAAAAAGTAAAATGATATATTAAAAATTTTCATACAATTTTAAACAACAACAAAAAAAATAATTGTTCGCTTTGGAACCTTGTTTCAAATGTATTTCTTTGTGAATCTTTATTTAATGTTCCTATGGATTGCTTGGAACATGATATAAATAAACAATTAATTTATCCAAGGTTTCTAATGTAAAGGCTTCTAGAATTAGATGGGGGGGGGAAAGAAAAAACATGATGTAATCCCTTATGATAACATTAGTGAGCTGAGAACGTTTTTAAAATTGCTAAAATGTTTAAAAGATATTCTCTTCAGTTAGTAGTATATTACACAATAAAAAATAACCTATCTATTGTTAATTCATATGAATTTTATAACTATGCCAAGATGTTTCATGCTGTCTCATACCTTATTTTTCTAATATGTTTAAACTTTTACTTTTTAAGCATAATTAATTTATTGTTTTGTAATATGTAATATTAAAGTGTCATATGCTGGTCTTGTTTTAGCCATCACATTAGTACTACCTGTCTGCCTTCAAGAAAGTAATATTATTAGTATTTTTTTTTTTTAAATTATCAATAATTCGATTGATAACATTGGATCTTATAAATTCTTCAATTATTATTACACATTATTTTTAAATATATAATTAAAGCAAATAGACTTTGACAGATGCCATTTAATAAGTGTGTTAAAAAAATTAGAATTACTTGAGCAACCACAGTGAAGCATATGAATTTCTCACAGGTCTTATATGAATAACAAAAGAATCTAGCTCTTAAACTTAAAGCCATAGAAGTCAAGGCACCATAAAAAAAGTGCTATTTACAAATTTGACTCAATATTGATGAAGCCAAATAATGTTATACAAGTTCTTGAAAATTAAAGAATAACTAACAAGGTTTTTAAACTTATAAACCTTTCGAAAATTATAATCTGGCTGAGAACTTTATATATAAAAACTTACAGAATGAAAAAGAAAACACAAATTAACTAAAATAAGTAAAAAAAAAAAATAAATAAAATAAACAGGTTTATTATTAAAAAGGAAAATAAAATACGTACTCAACAAATAAATAGAAATGATATTAACTGGATTTCCTCATGTAATGGATTAAAATCTTACTTAACAAACAAAAACATGAAATTGCCTAATTGAATAAACTGCATTATTTTACAAAAAAAATCCTCACAAACTGGAACATTTACAAATAATTATTTAAACACATAGTTGATTAAATTTAAAACATATCTAAGGAATTACAATTACAAACAAAGCATTTTCCTATTGAAATTTCTAATTAGGGGTAGAAGGCAAATTAAGGGATAGTTTTAAAACTAAAATTTTGTAAGTGAGAAAGAAGATTAAGAGGCAAGGTTATTCTATAATTCAAAGTAACTGGGATCAATGCCCAGCCTAGGAAATTATTTCTCATGAAGTAAAATAAACATTTTAAAATTAAAATCACAGATCAAACTCATAGAATCTTAAAATAATTTAATAAATTGAGGCATTCGAAGCCAATAATGACAGTAATGTGGCGGAAATAAACATGACCGTCTGCCATGTAATTTTATGGCTCAGTGAAACAGGAAGGAATAAATTGCCATGCTGTAAAACGATACTCAATAGCCTATTTGGTTAAGATCTGAATGAATATATGAATTACTGGGTCCCATTACCAGCATAGCTAGTTCTTTTTTTCTAATTAAGAGAATACAATTAAACTGAAGTCCAATGATCAGAAGGAAAAAAAAAAAAAACAAAAAAAACACTAAATCTTCTCTGACTGAGATAGAATTCCTGACAAATATAACATTTAATGTCGCTTTTTTTTTTTGATTATTGATTAAATGTAAAATTGTCATAATCTGATAAAATCATTGTTAAAAGCAATATGATATATAATATTTATTTTATTACTTTTTTTAAATTATTTTCATTGTCAAAATTTGGTTTTATTATAGTTGCTAGATACAAATATAATATCGCGTCTTGCATTTGAAGAACAGCTCATTTGATTCATTTATTTATACCAGGGAAAGAACTTTGTTCTTCGAGGAAATAACAAAATTGTTAGAAAAGAAGAAAAAAAAAATATCATTGGTTTTCTAAAAAACTTCCAATGTACAAATTTCAAAATATTGAATGTCATGTCATGATATAGATTTTGCATTTCTTAACATCTAAAACTACCTATCTCTATGTCATAAGTACTTAACTGCGCTAGAGCTGTCTTGTACAAATAAGTGGTTTTATCAAAAGATGTACATGTTCAGAAATATTAAATCTAAATCATCCAATTTCAAAAAGTTTTACTGTTTCAGAAATTATAAATATGAGTTATATTTAAGAGTGTTATTCAAAAGAGTGATTTCCTTATTCAGAAATTTGAAAAGTACAATATAACGAAAAGTTGGTATAATTTTACGATATCTAACACTTATAAATATACACTAATTTAATATGTCTATTAACTAAATCATTTAGAGAACATATAAAAAGAAAGAATGCTGGGTGAGTATGGTTGCCTGATTGGCAAACCGTTGGTTAGTGAAGTGAATGTTAGTTTATAAGTAGTAAGCGTAGTAACAGAGAGGAAAAAACTAGGAAACTGTAACAGCTACATTAATTCATTATAAGCGATAAAATCATTCACATTTTAAAAATTCAACATTGACATTGAAACTATTAAGTTCAGTGAAAAGCTCATATTACAAACATGAAGTGCAGACAAACACAAACACGCCTTGTTAGATTTGCTCACAAAAAATCATGCTTGGTATGACATAGAATGCCCATTTTATTCTTATAATATATAAAAAAAAAGAAAACAATGAGTAAGTAAAGAAAATAAACATTTAAATTGTTTAAAAATGCAAAATAAAAGTTGTAACGAACAGTGAAACATCTTAATGATGGATAAAAGTTTTCTTATACCTAACACTGAGGTAAAGAAAATAGTGTATTACCTTTAGTTCGCCAAGCGGCTATGACCCGAAAATAAAACTATTTCAGTGTTTATTCAAAATATTGTTTTAAAATTATTTATAATTAGAAAATACAAGAGTCATGACAAATTCATAAATGCATTGAGTTCACCATAATTTACTCCATGAGTTCTGAATTTAATGAAATATCATATTAAAAATAATTCTCTCTTTAAAAAATTAAGACGGATTACTTAAAATCAAACTTGCATTAACGCAAACGAAAGTGAAAAATGAATATGTCATGGCATTTTACTGCATTTGTAAACCGATATAATGAACCCAAAATAGAAAAGTCGATTTTAGAACAGTAACAGAAAATTATCAATAATATTCCTTGCAATGACAAGAAAAGGTTCGAAAAATGATTTTACCCCAGATTTGATAAAATAAATATTTGTAATTGTAATAAGAAAAAGCGTAAAAATGAAGCTTACCTGATATTTTAATGAGGTTGGCTAAATCAAGTCGTGGTTCTTCCTTCTCTTTTTTCTTTTTTTTAAGTTTTTTAATGGCTATTGCAGCAGGTGCTGGTGGTGGAGGGGGAGTTGTACGTTGGGCAGCGGGAGATGGCACAGCAATGAACGTAGGCCCTGAAGTCTGGATTTGCTGGAGTTGCATTTGACCGGGGACCAGCCTTACAACCTGTATTAGAACCAACACTCATCGTTTAGAAGTAAGAACAAATATTTAAAGACCACAAACACCAAAAATAAGTTTCAGGTAGTTTTAGTGTGGAATATCAGATTGGAGTTCAAATGACATTCAAAAAGAGTAAAAAATAATTCTTTTGGGAATTATAGTGTGAAAACTTCATCCTCTAAGCTAATTTAAGTAGAGCCTTTACCTTGAATTAACCCTTAACGGGCCTATGAGGAGCAGGGACCGGCATAACCATGCTGTGAACCTAGTCTTGTTGATTCTCCCACTGCCTGTCCTACTGGTCCTAACCCGAGCAGGGACCGGCAAGGGTAGTTAGTGCTAGAGGTCCTTTGCCGGTTCCTGCTCGGCATAGAATTCCTCCCTCTCTAGTCCTTTTCCTAGAGCTTCTAGACATATTTTTAATACGGCTTACTATTCTAGACGATCAGCTGTTCATTTTAATTCCAAAGAGGAAAGAATCGCCTCGGAAAGAGATAGGCGTTGTTTGAATCACAGATTCTTGAAGTGATGTCTAGTTGTTTGTGCTAGTCATCGCAACAATTTCGGCTGTTGGTTTGTCCTCATCTATCCTATTCTTCTACCATTTTATAGTACATATATTAACTAGTATATTTTGAAAGGGAGTGCAAAGATATTTTAAAGAGTTTGCCAGAATTACACGAAAAGAAATCCATTTTATTACATTGGGAACGTGTCATTCCCTCAAAACATACAGCTAACTTTCGACATATTTATCTGAATATTTGTATAAATTACTTTTTCTTGTTATTAAAAATGAAATGTTGAAAGAAAAGGACACTCAAAGGTTTGAGCACTTAACACTCCATGCCAAGGGTCGTGGGTTTGAATCCCACTATGGGGTGGTGGCTTTTCTTTTGAAAAAAGAAAAGGCATCAACCCTATCCTGGCTAGAAAAGGGTGGTCACCTATAAATAACCCATCCTAAAATTCTTAGTTACTAATAATGGTTAAAGTTTAAATAAATAAATATCTAATAATGAAAAAATGCAAGAAAATATGTTTGTGAGATGTGTGTATAACGTATTCAGGCATAGACATGCATAAAAAGCAAATAAAAGTAAGAATTTTTATGATTTTCAAAAATTTAAATCTTCATATCACCAATAAACTAACTTTATTTTTCTCGTAAACTGTCAGTCCTGTAACAGGCAACAAGGACTCAGAGGTACAGATACTGTAGAGATATCTGATTCTTGACCTTAAGGTATACAAGGGAGATAGTGTGGCCAGCACTTATGCTTCTGATTTCGCCATTTTCAGGTACCCATTAAAAATAAGCTGGATGGACCAAGGGTGGTCGGGGATTCCGACTCTTGAACAAAATTAGGTCCTCCTGAACATCAGTCGAGTGACAATGAACCAAACTAGCCCCCAGAGTATACTAAGCACTGAAAAACTCCAGACTGCTTGGATAGTTCAAGCAGGTGCAACAGATTTAAATTATGCCTGTGAAAATTAATATCAGATTGTCATTTACATTTCAAGAGATTAGATAAAAGAAATTGCCGAACTTATAAACATTTTAATATAAAACAAGAATTCTTATTTTAGTTTTGGATATTTAAACAAACAGGTTTTGATAACGATATTCTACAAATGAAAAAAATGTTCAATTCTTAATTCAACTTAACTGAGAAGATGTCATTAAATATTGAGTCCTTGAAGAGGGAGCAGTTTTAATCAGAAATATGGTACTAGTCATCACTTGGTCACATTGTACTGATTCTTCTTTTTCATTTATCATAACCTAATATTGAGACCTAATATTTCAGCTCATAAGGTTTCTGGAGAGATCGTCATTAGACGCTCATAAAATGTGGAAAGTATTTTAATGAATAATGAAAGTACTTCCTGCATTCCATAAGGGCAAATTCACATCACAATTGACATTTTATTAATGCAAGTCTGAAATACTTTTAACAGCGTATTTCAGAGGCAGTTTCAAAGTTTTATTTATGAGACAGTTAAGTGGCTAGTGAATAGTGAATGTAAAGGTAGCTTATGGTCTGGTGAGGATTATTTTGTGAGTAATTATCCAAAAAAAGTACATACAGAGTTTCTTAATATTGATATATTATCCTAAATAAAGTATTGCAATTAATATTCAATGGATTTCTAGCTGTAAATGTACTGTTGAACAATTTGTTAACTTACCAAGCCAAAATTTCAATTTTCTTTGGTAATGTTAACACCTTGACTGGTGCATGATACCACATGTGTATCATCAGAAACCACCCTGCTGTGACAGCATGACGCTGCATGCGTATCATGGGGGCTACCTGATAAGCTGGGAGAAAAGGTTAAAAAGTGGGAGTGTGGGGCTACAAACCTCCAGGCTGGTCTATTTGTTCCTCTTCGTTTGAAGTGCCTTATTCTGGAATCGTTCCAGGCTCAGACCTATCTGTGAATTTTTGCAGGAGTTTCTTCACCACATGTGCGTCACGGTAAAAAATCATGTTTCTGAAGGAAATTATCCAGAATTTCCAATGGGCAAGTATTTTTTCACATTAACAAAACAAATGTCATCATAAAATGGGAAAAATTACAATTTTTTGGGTAATTTGTTGTTTAGCCCTCCTGCAGTCAACGTGTTAATAGGAAGGGAGTTAAGAGGCCCTTGAAGTTATTTGGACTGGAGCCTATAACGCCTCTCTGAGACCCTGGTAATAACATTCAGGGCCTCCCCCCCGGGCAGATTCCAACTCAAAAGCTTTTGAGTTTAAATCCTGCACGAGACAGGTTGAATTATTTACCAATAGGCTCAATTAAAAAAGTTCCCTACTTGAATAAGAATGTTGTAAAAGCATGGCAAGTAGACATTCCAGAGCTGGTGACTATAGAAGTAGCTGTGTCAAATGAAAAAAAAAAAAAAAAAAAAAAAAAAAAAAAACTTATATTGATGGTTATACCATTGATATTGCAAAGTATTTTTTTTATACTGAGAAAGTCTCTTTTTATTGCCAATATTTATGGATAATAGTTTTTTTTTTGTCAACTGCACTGTTTCGATGTAACAAAAAAAATGAAACACTAAGACAGTTAGTTTACTGTTGTTAATAAATACTGTCCTCCCCCTCAATGTTTATGCTCTGAACATGAACCATAACCAGTGGGAAGAACTTGCATATAGTTCCTGTCTGATGGAACATTAATAATTCTTTGTCTTAGTTGAAGCGGGAAAAATTGAATTAGAGAGTGGGCTCTAATTGTATTTCTTAATGGCAAACACCTCTTTAATTTAATTTATATTCATAGCCATGAGCTATTTTTATTTTTAATTATTTCCCCTAGAATATCACAATTTCAAAACGATTGGACTGATCCAGTAACAGAAAAGACATATTTAGGCCCTTCACCTATTGTTAAACACTAATGCCAAGCTGCCTTTCTATTTTAATGCTGTTTGAACAAATAATAATACATTAATGAGTAAGACTCATGCAAACAACACAGTACATAACATGCTATTTTATCGATTTTTAAGCATTAGGTGCAACAATTTGTCAAGAGAAAGCACAACAAACCTGATGGGCCTGAGTACGGCCTTGAACGATTACTGCTTGTGGCTGAAGACCTCCGTTTGCAAGAACTAGTCCTGGTTTAGGTTGTTGGGCAGAAGATGGTGATTTCAAAATAAACTGCACTCCACTACTAGTTTGCTGCTGAACGAGCACTGCACCATTAGGTACCATCTGAAATAGGTGTAACATGTATTTGAATATTGCTGGATTATACATTGATATTGGTTTATACATAAATGAAATATGTTGATATAAAATATATATTTTCTTCAGAATATATTTAGAAATAAAAACACAATACCTGATTGAAGAGCAAGGTTCCCTGAGGTTGCTGCTGTGTATGAGCTGGAGGAGGTTGTGATGGTTGCTGCTTCGGGGCTGATGTTTGGTTTGTCCCTCCAGAACTACCAGGTGGTTTGGGGAGTATTTGGGGAGGTTGTTTTCCCTTCACAGTACCACTACTTGTGCTAACTGTAAGTAAAAACATTTTAATAATTATATTTTAATTATCAACTGACATTATTTTTACTTGAACGTAATGCTTTAAATAAATTATGATATGAATATTCAGAGCAGAATAAACCATTAGAGAATTTAATTTTAAATTCTGTCCTACTTTGGCTAAACAAGAATGCTTAACTTGTTATGCTCCTATAAAAAGCCCAGTGGCCTATGCCAAATAAATTACTCTTTTTGATGTCTAATTTCAATTTTGAAAGTATCTGAAATGAGTTCAACATAAACACAATTAACTTATTTTATTCTTCACAAATAATTACTAAAGGCTTTTAACTCTTTCTGTACGATGAGAGGCGCATAGTGAAGGGTTCTCCTGTACGGGATAATCGCACCCAGCCTCAAGCCAGAATAATTACAGTAAATAATTTACTTGAGCAATTAATCATCACCGAAAAGAACGTACAGTTTCTTAAGAACTTATTTCCTATAATACCTATAGGTTTATGCTATTCAATTTGTAAAAAAGCAAAACACGTTTCCCATTAGCTGAACAAATCCTTAACGTACTGCCGGGCATGCCATACTGTTTCCACAGAACATTCTAATGTAACAAATAAAATTAAACTTAGTCAAATTTAAATTCTGTAAATCATGTAGTTGAATAGATATTCTTATCAGTTTTCTTCATCCCCACTTTGATTGGTATACACTTGGTCAATGCAGTGGAAAACTACTTTCCAAACAGAACGATTTTTGCAAGCGTGTTTGCACTTGACAGGAGTGTTATTCCATTTATGTGTTCTACGAAGTTGACGCAGGCTATAAGGAGATAGTAGTGATGGCCCATAATAGTAGTATAGTACGAAATAGGATTACCTAAGGGGGAAAGACAATCCAATAAAGGCCAGCAGCATCACAAACAATAAATATTAAAGCATGCCGTAAGCGCCCTGTGGTTGATTAATTGAAATTTTTAATTAGGTTACTATAAAAAAGTGCAGAAACTGATGAAGATTAGTTACACAAGGTATAAATACAAGTAACTAATTATTTAAAAATAGGTATTTATGTTTGAACTCACGAGTGTTTCGGGTGGCTTGTTGGTGGAATAGTTGAAGTACTGTGGGATGTTGTTGAATTATCTGCTGCTGAGGAGGTTGAGGGGTGACTCGATGCTGCTGCTGAGTAGGAGAGGGGCTAGGAGTGAGGGATCTTGGTGAAAATGGTGAGCTTGGAGTTCCGCCACCAAGAGGGCTCCCTGTCTTTTCCATGCAGCCACCTCCGCTGACCTAAAAATATTTTTAAGTTTACACTTTAGGTTTTTGTAATTTCCATTGTCTTTTTTAATACAATTAATAATTGTAGCCTTTTAAATTTTGGCATGTTATTCGTTTTTATAAACACACAATGATTTTCCATTTTCACTATTTTTTGTTGACTTTATTTTCAATATTTACATCCATCCTTTGACAGAGATTTTCAGAACCGAGTGGTCCTTGGAAAAAATAAAGAACGGATTCAGTATTTCAAAAACCACAGAAATATTTTACAGTTCATCTCCAAGCATTCTTAGACCCGACCACAACTTTCTCTCATTAATTGTTCACTATTTTTATGAGCTTTATTAATTTCTTAGAGCATCACAGGAACAGATCTAAGAACCCATTTTATTTTCGCTTTCTTTACATAATACTAGCATCATATGTGACTGACAGTTCTACTAATCCTTAAAACATCATAACGTCACCTCAAAAACATAAATCACCAACTCTCATGCTAGGTGCAGCTTGGCTTTATAAATGTTCCTAAATTTTAATGATAAGTCTATTTCTTATTTATGAATTTTCCTTACATTCTGTTTTTCCATAACGGCCTGAACTGACCTTTTCAACCCTTAGAGACCCTGTTTCTTGAATCAAGCCACTTTTTTTGATCTTTTTTTTCTTCAGAAATATAGATGTAGGTATTACTAACTATTAATTTACATCATCTAAAGACATCTAATACATACTCTAAAATTTAACCAAATAGTTTCTTGAAGTACTTCACATTTGATAATTTATTTTTTAATGGATATACTTTAAATAAATATCAATTAATTCATTAATTAAATTGTATATAAATTATATTTTGAACCACATATTTTTTTTATTCTTTAACTTCAGACTCGGATTGAGTCCCTAAATAAAAAACCAAAAGAGTGTGCGTTGTTTCCACTTTCATATAAGTGCCTATTTCCAAACTTCCAAGACTCCCTCAAATAATAAATAAAATTTACAACATCAGATACATTAAACTAGTCATAGATCAAATAATTTAGAGTACAAAAGAGAAAAAAAAAAAAATAATAATAAATACCTGCGAAGCATGGCTGACTGGAATTTGGTGAAGACTGGATTGGAGAATACTGGCTTGCCTAACGTGACTGATGCTACTCTGGAGGACATGTTGAATGCTTGTATGTCCGATTTGTTGCGAAGTATGGAGTATATGCTCAGTTGGCTGTCCTGACCCCGAAAGGAATCCCTGAGGAGCCAGAACCAACTGGGGAGCCACCCCACCACCACCCTAAAATAGGAGTAATATCATTACTGCAAAACTTAAATCATTAGAGAATATTACATTATAGAATCTTTTTTTTCTTTTAAATTAATTTTTATTATAGAAATATTACTATAATTATTATTTTGTTGTCTGCATGGTGTATAGTCATTGGTTGGAATACTATGGGTAAGCTTTTTTGACATAATCACATCATTATTCAAGGCATTACAATGATGTCCTTATGTCAAAAGCACTCGTCCACAATACTACAATCAATATCAGTGACAACTGTCTCCACTACAAAATATGGTGACAGTATAAAAACTGGATGATATCAATTATTTATTGTAAGGACTAATTAAAGATAAAAATAATTATCAAATGTCAGAAATTAGTCCGTTTTTATTTTTTTTTTGTTTTGTTTTTGTTTTTAAAGAAGCCGATTTGCTTTACAAAAATAGGTAAAAAATAATGAATTATACCTGTTGTAGTGTAAGGGTTAGGGCGCCTCCCGCCTGCTCCCCAGCGTGAAGCCTCTGCAGTTGCTGCAACTAATTAAAAAGTAATAAAGTACAAAATGTCAGAAAAAAATTAATTTAATTTATAATGTGGAAATTTCTTTTCATTGCTGTTGTTATTGGGACATAATTTTCATTGGGTTCTTTATCTATTTCTTCTTATTTTTCTTGTGGGAGGTCATACATTTACATGATTTACTTAAATCACAAATATACATATGAGGACAATATAAGAAACATACTAAAGTTCATACATAGTAATAAAGAGAGTATAAAAAAGGCTCACCAATATATAAAGGACTTATCGCTTAAACGTTGGTGGTATATTATTAAGGTGATGAACAAGAATACTACAAGTCTGGGAGCGGAAGGTACTTAGAAGGATATATGGCCAGATAAAGTGTGGTGACTTTTGGAGAATAAAAACCAATCAGGAGCTTAAATTGTTGTATAGAGACCCAGATAATTTTTTTCATAAAAGTCAAAGGCTCAAATGGTTGGGACACGTCGAATAAATTACCCCTGAGAGATTGCCTAGAAAGCTTTTTTATGGAATGCCGGGTGGCACAAGAAGGCGGGGAAAACCTTGATTGAGCTGGCTGGACGACGTGGAGAAGGATCTAAAGGAAATGGGAATTTTTTTTTTTTAGAAGCTGGGTACGAGGTAATAGGATATGCGGATGATATAGGAGTTATAGTAAGAGGGAGATTTCCGCATGTCCTAAAGGAACGTATGCAGCTGGCACTAGAAATGATTATGAGATGGTGCCGTAATCTTGGGTTAACTGTTAATCCTGAAAAGACCAAGGTAGTCCCTTTCTCTAGGAAAAGGAACCTAAATATGGAACCTATCCTGGTGGAGGGGTCTCCTGTACTGGTCACAAATGAGATCAAATATCTGGGAATAACACTGGATAGAAGGCTCACTTGGAATTTGCACCTCAATAAACAGATTGAGAAGGCAAAGGTCTCTTAATGGGCCTGTAACAGGCTCTGTGGAAAGACCTGGGGTATGAGTCCGAGGATGCTCCTCTGGCTATACACTGCTGTAGTAAGACCTATGGTAACATACGCAGCACTAGTCTGGTGGACAAAAACTGAAGAGAAGACCACAGCCAGCAGGCTAGAAAGAGTCCAAAGGCTAGCATGCCTGGGAATCACAGGGGCAATCAGGACGTGCCCCACTGCAGCGATGGAAGCAATCATAGGATTAACACTGCTAGCTATCCGCATCAAGCGAGAGGCCCTGATTGGTGCACTGAGAATTCAGTCCCTCAAAGTGAGCAAGGATGAGACTAGGGGACATCTCAGGTTCTTGCAAAGACTAAAATAGAGCGATTTATGCCTCACCCGGTCGGATGAGACGACACGGACACTTGTCTTTTACAAGCAGTTCAGTGTTGTCATACCTAGTCGAAAGAGCTGGGAGGAAGGATAGGAAAGTTTCCAAAGAGACTCATCGGTGTGGTACACCGATGGCTCTCTTAAGGATGAGAGGGCTGGTGCAGGGGTATATGGTCCCAGAACAGAAATAGCCATAGCTCTTGGATCCTTTGCTACTGTCTTCCAATCGGAAGTTCATGCGATTGAGATTGCAGCCCGAGAAAATCTCAAAAAAGGTGTTAAAGAATACGAATTAATAGTGACAGTCAAGCTGCACTGAAGGCACTTGCATCGCATAGTGTCTCCTCAAAATTAGTGCTTGATTGCCACAATGCCCTAAGTGATCTGGGCAGGCGTAACAGGGTTACTCTTGTGTGGGTGCCAGGACATGAGGGCATTGAGGGCAATGAGAAGGCTGATGAGCTGGCAAGGAAGGGATCGGAGGAGATACTTCATGGTCCTGAGCCGTTCTTCGGTGTTTCAAAAAGCTTTGTCAAAAAGGTAGTAAATGCCTGGGAACAAGAAGAAATTCAAAAGAATTGGCAGGCTAAGCCAGGTATGAGGCAGGCAAAGCTACTTGTCCGGATCTCGAAAGATAGGACAGGGTATTTCCTTCAACTAACAAGAATAGAACTAAGAAGGATAGTCGGACTTCTCTCTGGACATGGTCCGCTAAGAAAACACCTGTACACGATGGGGCTAATAGAGGACCCTACATGTCGCTGGTGCCTCGAATAAGAGGAAACCTCACAGCACGTCCTCTGCGAATGTGAGGCGTTGGCCTACAACAGGCTAGTGCACATAGGGAAGGCAATTGCTACGCCCAAGGACATAGCCGAGGCTACTCCCAAGGAGCTCAAGCTATATGCGAGGAGCTGCAAGTTGGAAAGAGAGTAAGATAGGGATGCAAATCACAATAGATCCAATAGGGTCGCAGTGAACAAGGGCGAAGGGCCCAGGTCCCTTTTTATTGTATTGTATTGTAAATGGGAATACGTCGTTGGAGGTATTTTGCGACAGATAGAGCTGTCTGGAATGAGCTGTTGGCTGAAGCCTTGGCCCTTCACGGACTGAAGTGCCCGTCTGTAAGTAAGTAAAGCAGGCTACAAACGATTCAGGCAGGCCTGTCAGTTAGACCTGAACAGTCCACCTGAACGTGTATATATTCCGGCCGCCTGAACAGTCTTAACTGACAGACCGGCCGGAATATACACACGTTAAGGCTACCGGCTTTCAGATGGACTGTTCAGGCCTGCCTGACCGTGTGTAGCCTGCTTAAGTAAGTAAATAATATGAATTCTCCCAAAACATTTCAATAAATAATTACATTTGTTGTCATTGAGAATTGGCATGGGCATTGACTAATAAAAGTTCTAAATTTGTTGATGACCACAGCTGGTAGGGATTGGGTTAAAAAAACGAGCAGTAAGTTAGAAAGTCTGCATACCAGTAGACGTTCACAAAACAGAAATGGTTCGTAACCAACTATAACTAATTTTTGATATGGTACCTGTTACGATCCATAGTAAATTACTGGAATAACATGCAATCACAAAAAGCATCCCAATCTCTTCCTTATTTATCATGCTAATTTAGATTGACTAACTCAGTATATTGATAAAATATTAGTTTAATTTTAACGTCCGTTTATTATTAACTACGAATTTTAGGACGGGTTATCTATAGGTTACCACCCTTTTCTAGCCAGGATAGGGGCGATGCCTTTTCTTTTTTCTAAAGAAAAGCCACCACCTCTAGTGGGAATCGAACCCTCATATTAATAAAATAATTGAAAAATGCTCAGGAAAAGAGATAAACACCTTCAATGGAAAGAAACAAACTCTTCCAAAACTTCAGGCAATGTTTTCTCTGACAGAGGTGGTCCTATCAAAATTTACGCTTATTTATTTATGGATGTTCACCAACCATTTATCACAATTTCTCAATAAAATATATTAACAATCAAAAACTATTCATGCCTGTAAATAATTTTTTTTTCCAAACATAAGCAAAATTGATGTCTCTTAACTTGCATGTAAATGTGGGAAAAGAAGTCCCTCCGTCATGTTAAGAGTACCCAAAATCAAAATTACAGTTTTTTTTTTGTTTTCTTTTAAAGGGTTAACGCTACCGCCTCCCTCATAAGTGATTTCAGTAAATTCTCCTTGTTCAATTATACATAAAAAATGTATGTGACAGCCTTTTTCTATATGAAAGGCAAAATCATAAGTGCTAAAATTTTATTGTGCAAATCAGCCCAAAAAAAGTTTTGTTGTGCTAGTAATTGCACAGGACTTTTTGGTTTAAAGAAAATATTTTGTTGGCAAATTATTTTTTGTATATGAATGAGTGTACATAGACAAATATATATATATATATATATATATATATATATATATATATATATATATATATATATATGTATATATATATATATATATATATGTATATATGTATATATATATATATATATATATATATATATATATGTATATATATATATATATATATATATATATATATATATATGTATATATATATATGTATATATATATGTATATATATATATGTATATATATATATATATATATACATACATATATAATAAATATAAATATTTTTTTTTAGATGTAACGACTTCTTTCTCCAGCAGTGTTACTCCTCTCCTACATCTTCCTGTGACATTTCGCTGGATTTCTCTCCTGCTTTGTCAGGAGACGAATCCAGTGAAATATCGCAGGAAGAAGTAGGAGAGGACTAATACCTCGCTATATTCAAATTTGCTCATTCCGGATCATTAAATGAATAATCAATATTTTAATTTCTGGCAATGCCAATTGATTGCATAAGAAAGTTTAATGTTCAAAATTCTGTCCCCTACTACTCTAATTAGTTTTAATGGAAAAATACAAAAATGTACCAACTTAAATTTGCAAGGTTTACAAATTAGGCGTTGCAGTCTGCCTTGAATTAAGAAAAATCACATTACCTAACATCTAGAGTTACCCCATACATATATTTGCCCTTAAAGTATTCTAATCGTAATGTTTTCCATAGACTTTTTCATGAAAACAATTTTCATTACAGGACAATAAATGTAATATTAATGCAGTATGAATACAATTGCTGATTTTTCTGCTTCATTTCCATTTTACAGCTTTGGCCAAGCTTTAAAATATGAACCACTGAAGTTATACTTTCATATATTAATTCTCTTAGATGGCTGATTATACCAGGCTTAAAACAGAAACATCGAAAGGAATTTGTGAATATTTCAGTATAGAATATTAATACAGGCATTAGTTCAACAATATTATCACTAATATTGTTCTGAATACAATTTAATTTTTGATACACACGAATGACAAAACTAAGACATTATGTGTCTTAAAACACTGATTAGAAAGCACAGAATTTTGAATATGCATTGAGCATAAACAAAACAAAAAAAAATAAAATAAAATAAAATAAATAAAAATGCAAACATCATTAAGACATGCTAGCCAAAAAAGATTTCCTTTTTTAGCATTCACTTTAGAATTATTAATATAAAGACATGTGATAATGCCTCGGCTATAAATAAACACAGATTTTGAAACAATATTACCGGTTCATATAAAAATAACTACAAGGATATTCTACTGATTTATCAAAATAACTCTAGAGTACAATGCCCTGCATACATACAAGAAAATATGTTGGTATGAATATATATTTTATCAGCTACCCCGAAAAAAACATCTTTCACTGGCTCATTGATACAAGAAATTATTAGTTTTACAGGACTGTTGCAATAATGATAAACAAATATAATCTAATGGCGACATACTCACAAATCACAAGAGAAATGTCTATTATACACAACAAAAATAAATGAGCTTTCTTATAGCTAACTCAAACAGATTTCCAATGATTCAAATAATAATAGACACATTAACTTCTTTTAATAATTAACTCAATGTATGATTCGATTAAACTGGCCAGAAGGAGATTAAAAGCATTCCACCATAAGCACCACAACTATCATAACTATAAAAACGTCTTTTAAATGTGGGTTAGCAAAATTTAACGTTTAGAAGGTATGTAAAACCACTAAACACAGCCTTTAAGAAAATGATTTACAGGATGACCAAAACTATCTCCGTAGGACATTATATGAACATTGAAATGTTATTCAGGATAAAAAGCACCAACTTTCATTCACGTAATGAACACTAAACAACAAGACTACTAAATTTAAAACAGTAAACAAGAAAGTAAAACATTTCACTTCGACTATCATCAATAACAACGGATAGCCATGACATGAAAATCTTGTGAAGGACAGTATTTAGCCGAGGTCATACACGGGAAACAAATCCAAATTTTTTCTTAAAACTAAAAATTAAGCATCAAAAATTACCTGTTGTGGCGTTACGAGTAGAGAGCCGGCGGGGCGCCCCTCTAGCAGTGGTTGAGGTAAAGAGTCCACGATGCCTTCCTTTGCCACAACCTCTAATTGCAATTGTCAAAGATTAGAATGATAATATGAAAATATTTCAAATTCAAATAAAATAAGACACTCTTCAATGTTTTGAATAGCAGATATTTGAATAAAATATAAAAAAAACAGTCTAAGTTTTTTGAAGATAAGTCCAACCTCAACAAAATTTTAATTTTGACTTATTATTAATAATAATCTATGATACTCACAGCCCCAGCACTGGATGGCAGGAATACTGGAGCCCAAAATTACTGTAATACAGAAAACTTGTTTCTATCAAACACATTAGACTTTATAAGACAGTTAACCTAAAACATAAACAAACAATTAAATAAAAAGCGTACCTGTTAACTCTCCATGTTTATACAGAATATAATAAATCTGCTAAATGTTGCAGAAATTAAAAATAAACAAACCCACCAGGTTTAACAATACATTCTTATTTCATTATAAAATTTTCGTACGCAACGAAATAATGCGGAGGCAAGATTAAGAATGACACTAAGATTTAGTTTATTTCACGATTCGCTACATATTTCACAAAATGTCAAACAAAAAAAAAAAACAAATCGTAAACAGCATAAAATGTGACTATGTTTTGTTCTCCAAATTATTGTAAACGGCCATTTCCATTTACTAATACAATGTTACCACCATCAAAGCTCGTGTTTATAAAAGATCATGCCAACCTTGATCAAAATGAGGTTATTGACATGTCATATCTTCTTTTTAGCTAAAATTATATTGGAAACGGATGAAATTCGACTCAAAAACAAATAATTCATAATGAGGCGCTTAAAAAAATTTAGCTTAAACGTTTTTTAATTGTTAATTTCCAGTTAAGTGACTACCCTTTATACGTCATCATTCATTGTCAAATAAATCAATACTTCGAGGTGAATAAGTTATGTCCATTAGGCTTCAAGGGTTTAATTGTACCAAACAAATAATTTCGAAAGGCACCTCCACACAAATCAAACTGATTCCATTGAATAATGGATTCTTAATGAAAATTATAAGAATATGCTTAAACAAAATTAAAGAAAAATATATTGAGATTTTTATGTTGACCCCAGAGACGGCGTTAGTTAAAAATTGAATTCCAATGTTAATAAAATTGCTATACTTTTTTTGGAACGTGAAGTAAATGGAAAGGGAGAAGGGGATAGGATGGAAGCAGGTATGAAGGGAGGGGAAGGAGAAACGTGGAAGAGGGGGGGTCGGGAACTAGGGGGGATGGAATTCAGCCCCAGTTCAGCATGAGTTCTTAAATGTTCAACTACTCTCTCTGTTGTCTTTTAAATTGCACTAGCTAACTCCCGTAATTTCAGGTATGTACTGGCAATAATGCTAAATTAAGCTCGAGCATAACCTTGACCCCCTAATCAATCTCTCTAGGGACAATCTTAATGAGCCTATTATCATGCGAATCACGTCAATTCAAAGCATTGGAATGTTCAGATTAACAAGTAGGTAATCTGAACCAAATAGAGAATGCGAATCTCAGCCACTTACCCCAAGGGTAACAAACCAATATCCGGTGGGATCACTCCATGTAAATACAGGAACAACACACACCATTGGTTGTGACGTCATTACATTCAATCCATAAAGCAAAGGGAGGGGGTAAGGTTGATTTAAAAAAAGATATTTTCATTAGAGAAATTAGGAGTCTTGATGAATTTGAAATTAACTTTTTAATTTATTTGGAACGGCATGAATTGAGGAAAAATAAATATTGTTCAATTCAAAGTATTGCAGCCTGAGAACTCAGTGAGTGTTGTTATTTGCTGGATATTCTCTTTATTTTGAAATTGCTGTTGTGCTCCTCTGGACGGAGGTTTAATAAATTTGGAGTTGCTCGTACGAACCAGAAACCTTTAAAGTGAAACTATTATAAGAAAGCTAAATAAAACGTTGTTTAGGGAGGCATGGTGGGGGAGAACGCTGGCCAATAAGGGTTCGGCTTACATCTGAAGGGGCGGAGCTAACTTTAAAGCAGCTTTTGCTTTCTACTCGTGTACTAGATCTTGCGCAGGCGCTCACGAAAATTGTGGGAGGGGGCATTTAAGTGCATTCGGTGCATTTTCCTTCAGTTCTGCTTTTAGGATTGTTGTTCTCTATTAACTAGCACCTATTCGATGTGTGCAATGCTTAGGAAATTCTCGAGGTCTACCTTGTTTTCCGAAAAAACCCGTATTACTCTCATTTATTTATTTCCTGTTCTGCAAAGTCTGTTTTAAATGTTTTTTGCTGTTCAAATATTGACAAGAAAAGTTGTTCTTATTCAATAGATGTTCTTAAAACTTACGACTAAATATTATTTTCCTCATACTATTAATATTCAAATTACCAGTTAAAATTGTATATAAGCTAGTCACATTTATTTATTTGTTTGTTCTTTTAAGGAGCTACGTAACGTAGGCGATTGGCTCCATGAAATGTTTAATTGTTGCGGAGCACCACAACAGCAAGGTGATATGCTCGCATACTGCGTGAAAATTAATTCAATAAAATTAAGCAAATAGGTAAAAATAAATTTGCTAGTCACATTTATATTTAGTGAATTATTATTCACTTAAAGGCCTGATAGGACAACAGGATGTACAATCAATACTGTTTTGACAAGTTTGGTTTTCTTTTTGCCTAGGCCTTTTAATAATCTCCAACCGACCGACTTTCTAATCACAGTTTTTTTATTTGAATTTGCCCCTATCTGAAATATCTGTGGTACCTGCTGCTTTTAAATCTTCTTTTTACTGGCACAAATCCATTCTTTTGAAGTGCCTGTAGAATTTTAATCTTTGCATCTTTAATGTTTTATATTCTTGATATCAACCCACTGATTTGTATAATGACACATTTTGTTAATTTAAATGTCAGCCTAGTAGTTATCCAACCCTTCTTCAGTGTTACAGTCGCAACTAGCCAGAGAGGACTAGATTAGAAGTCAACTTTCAAGGATTTTAGAAATCCTCTGGCAGACTCAAAACAAAAACTTTTGCAACAGGGTAAACTTTTTAAGTTTGTAAATTCACCTAAAGTGCAAAACATTCAAGTTGTTGCACTCCAAGTAAGAATAATAATAATAACAGTATCTTGGTCTCCTACATTTTTTATTTCAATGTTGTGTTAACAGTTGTTTTTTACCAACTTTTATTTGAATTAAGCAGATGATTTAATTTTTTCAGTTGTCTAATATATAATAATTATTCGATGGTGCTAATGATGTTAGATGTTGAGCTGATCTCTACTTACTATTTCTTATTCCTTTACCCAGACTCCAATCTACCATTAAGAAACCAAACCCTACTTTCCTGGTTGCGTTTTTTTTTGGTGTACTGTTTAGACCCTTTTACAAAAATGTCAAACAATTTTAACTATTTCATTGTTGTATAATAATAATAATAATGATTCCGGCGCTAATGACCAAGATGTAGATGCGCCGTTAAAAAAAAAAAAAAGAAAAAAAAAATAAAATAAAAAAATAATGATTAATTGATATCTTGTTTATGACAGCCTCTTAATATTCGTTGGATGATTAAGAAGTAGCCAATAATAACAATAAGTAAATACATACCTCACAAATTTCAATAATCCTTATCCACCAGTCTTGGTCCCTAGCTGCTCCCCACCGTTCATTACCAACTATCTTTATTAATTAATATTTCCATCTTTTAAATGGCCCCCCTCTGCTCCTGGCATGTTCTTCGGGAATACACTCTGCATACTTTATTCCAGTGTTCATCTCATGACCTTGCAAGCTGGCTTGCTCAACTCCATTTCAGTCTGTTTGCTTCCTGGGGTTTTCACATTTTGTCTTTGTGCTGAAGCATTTCGTGCTTGCTATTCATTTTCTTGGTAAGCGCTGTATAAGATTGTTAGGAAAACACATGTTGACAGCACTACGCTGCCTTTCAAGTCCAGTGGATTATTTAGCTGGTCTATTATTACTCATTAAGAAAGCATTTCCTCTCTCCCATCGAATGAAACCATTTTCAAGGCTATATCTGTAACCATTTTGGGGAAAAGAACTAGTTTCTCTCACTAATTTGCGGTTTGGTCATATTTTCTACGTGTTTGAAATTCATCCAAACTAAGATATTTAAGTTTTGGCTTCATTTGGGGTTAAGAAAGTATTAAAAAGAAAAAAAATTCTTATTTTTGTGGTAGGCAGAAGGTCAAATAATAAAAACTTCACCATACAGTATCACCAACTTTATTGCGTCCCTACATGTTTCACACCTTTTTTGGTGCCTCTTCAGGGGAAAAGCTACATATATAAAACTTACAGCCTCAACCTGAGGAGGTTAACCTTCCACCAGTATGTCTAGATGTGGCTGTACTGGTGGAAGGTTATCCTCCTCAGATTGAGGCTGTAAGTTTTATATATGTAACTTTTCCCCTGAAGAGGCACCAAAAAAGGTGTGAAACATGTAGGGACGTAATAAAGTTGGTTATACTGTATGGTGAAGTTTTTATTATTTAACCTTCCGCCTACCACAAAAATAAGAAGATTGAGAAAAAGGGTCAGTTGAAGAATAATTATGAAAAAAAATTCTTTACAGAAGAGCAGTTTTAGAGTTTTCGTACATTTTCTCAAATATCTCTAAAATAGAAGATCATGGTAAATTAACAGAGACCATTCGAAAGATTATTAAAAAACATTTCTGCAACTCATTTTTACAATGTCCTACAAAAACATTTCCGGAGTAATTTTCAATGGGAGTCACAATTGGAGAAATAAGTGCTTATTACAATTTTGAAATTGTTGGTACAGTTTTTTCCCCTTTTTACCTTTGTTTTTAATATGTTGTTTTTATTTTCCCATTCTTATAGTGATGCAGAACTAGAGAAAAATAATTTAAAAAATTCATGAATTACAAAAACATCTCAGGAAGGTGTGACATAAATGTCACACTAGGCTTTCGACCTACTAAATTTTTCAAATTTCAAATTTTGATAGATTTTCATGAGGATAGAAACAATAACCAACTAAATGATTTTTAATATAAGTTTATTGAACAAATTAGACAAAATTTTACAAATTAAAGTTTTACTTGGGTCATCTCACTTTTTGTGGTATGGATGAAAACATTTTACGCACAAACCCACCTTACACTTCACACAAATAGTGTTCACCGTACTTGTACATGTTTCACTTGCACACCTCTTGCGCTTGGGGATAGGTTCGATAAAGTGGTCTATCCGATCATACCGAATATCGATCGGAACTCTTGATGATCTGGGACTTGATGATGTAGAAGGCCCTGGTGTCTTTATTGGTGTTTTGTACCTCTCCAAGTAGCACAAAACAACAGCTCGCCTGAATTGGAGCTTTTGGCAACTTGCGTGCCCAGCTTGCCTATAGGTTAGCCATGCATTATTCATGGTAGCATCAATCAGCCACGTAAATAATGGCCACCACCATTTCTTCCCACGAATACTGATTCTTCTCTGACCGATGTCCTCATCCATCCGATCAGTTCCTCCCATGTTTTTGTTGTATTGGTTTATCAGCACAGGTTGAGAAATTGATATATTTTTTTTCTTTTTTTGACAAAATCGTTTTATTTTAGCCGCTGGTTGCACGCCATAGGCCGTCGAAGCGACAGAAACAACGTTGTTGTCCACCCATTTACAAATTAGAATGCCATCTTCTTTTTCAAGAACTGCTGTCGATTTCCCTCTCTCCATTTTGCTCATGGTTGCTTTATTGGGCAGCGGGCAATCTTTTGGGATCCGGTTCTCTCGAATCGTGCCTGTTCCATGGTAGCCTCGTTCTTTGAGGCACTTCAGAAGATTTAAACTTGTAAACAAGTTATCCATATATATGTGGTAGGGGTAATTCTGTTTTTCTCTTGGCAAATTGTCCAAAAGCAGAATAAGAGGAGCTGCAGCTTTTCCAAACGTCTCATCATATATCTTGTTTGATGCCTGGGTCTTCCCTTGGTATACTTCAAAGTCAATGAGATACCCAGCTTTTGTGTTGAGGCACCATACTTTATAGCCAAAACGGATTGGCTTCCCTCGAATAAACTGTTTACATCCATGGCGGCCATAATATTTTACCATTGACTCGTCAAAATCTAGCGATTCGCATGGGACGAAATATTTTGAAAAAATTGTTTTCAACATACCCATGAGTGGGCGCAACTTGTTCATTTTGTCTGTTAAGTCTAGTTTGCTGTTATGAGCAGCATGCATGCATTTCATAATTTGTATGAATCTGTCTCTTCTCATGCAATTGGAAACCAAGACATTATGTACATCCAACTTTGTTTCCCAATAAAACCTCTTGCCTGGTAAGTCCACATATCCACTTAACAGTAGTATGCCTATGAAGGCTTTGATTTCATCAACGCTAATCTGGGGATCAGGCATATTTTTGAATAATGCATATTTATTCGACTCATCTCTGAGAAACATAAAAATCTCATCTGTTAAAAACATCTCAAAGCATTCTACCGGTGTAATATCTTTGAAAAGTTCGTAAGATACTGTGGTGAATTTATCGTATGAAATATTTTGTAAATCACCTTCAATCCATGTCCTTTTTCTGTTTTTCGCAAATTCAGACACTTCAAATATTTCCCCAAGGCGATTATTATTCCTCAGAACAATTTCCGCATCACTAGTTAACTGCCTAGCAGTTAGGTTGTCGATGAGTCCTCCCTCGTCTTCATCAGCACTATCCTCGTCTGTCAGAACATTTGGTTCAGGCGGAGCAATATAAATGCCAGCTACTTCATCTTGTGCATCACTGCCATCAGGTTGTGCAGCATCTTCATTCCCTTCTAGGATATGGAGAGCCTCTTCAAGTGTGAGACCACCCACAAATGAAATGTTTTTCCTAAAAAACAATAAATAAATAAATAGCAATAACAAAAATTAAACTTGTACGCAAACCCAAAAATAGGTGTTTGAAGAAATGTAATTTGAAAATATATCTCTCCGTATAAACCATAATAGTTATTTTATTTTTCAAAAAGGCAAACGAGGAAAGCTGCTATTCCTGCATGAAACTATTTATCAATTGCAGATATTCGCGAAATAGCATAATCGGGGAAAATTGCAAGTGATATACCTGTAGTTTATCCTCAATTTATAATATATATATATATATATATATATATATATATATATATATATATATATATATATATATATATAAAATAAAATTTTTTTAAAAAAACGAGTCTGTTATGGGCGATTGCAAATAGCAATTTACATTGAAACAGCAGATAACGTCTGAAAAATGTTGAGTAATTGAAAACTTTTATTTCAAAATTAAATTCTGTTGATTTTGAAATAAATTTATAACTTGAGAGGCTATCTCAAAAACTTTTATTGTTTCACAATTATTTATTGCTTATTTAGACACAAAGCAAAAACAAAAAGGAAATTATATTCATATTCTTATGTATTTTCTCAAAATTTAAATTTTTTGTTTATTCATTTTGGTAATTTAGAGGAAAAAACGAGAATTTAAAAACAATTAAAAACTACCATTGTTTGAAAAATATCAATTGTTACGTGATTTCGGACGAGTTGTGATCAAAAATTATTTTATTGTTTCACAATTATTTATTGCTTATTTAGACACTAAGCAAAAACAAAAAGGAAATTATATTCATATTCTTATGTATTTTCTAAAAATTTATATTTTGTTTATTTATTTTTATCTATTCATTTTGATAGTTGAGAGGAAAAAACGAGAATTTAAAAACTACCATTGTTTGAAATATATCAATTGCTACGTGATTTCGGACGAGTTATGAACAAAAATTTAACAAAGGTAGTCCTAAATCCGAGTGTGACATATTTGTTACACTGAGTTATGACCGAAAATATGAAGCTAAATATTTTTTTTCAATCTTAAGATTTTGTGTGATTTAACTTTAGAGCCAAATGAAACCAAAACACGAAAAATTTAAATTTTAAATAAATATATAATCACATAAAATGACTTACCATGCATCAAGATCGAAATTCATTGTAGGCCAATTTTCAAACTTCAATAGAAACACAAATACTAACTGTTTGAACTCACTGTTTGCACTAAACTGACTGTCGAGCCCCTTGCAGGTAGTCGCACCGGTGATTCACCCTAAACAATAGAAAAAGAGAAAGGGGGATGGTAAACCCGGGATACTTTCTATTGTGACATAAACGTCACACTAGGCTTTGGAGGGTTAATTGATTTTTCTGTAATTGCCAGATGAACTGTCTTCTTCCTGCGTAACAGACACACTTTGAAAAAGTTAGCATTGTTACATGAATTTTGTGAAAACTGCTAATTCTCAATCTCCATTGGAATACTTTACTAGGATATTCAATGTATAATTATTACACTCGTAATTTATTAATTGTATGTTTGTTCTGATTCCAGTTACCACAAGAAAATGTATGACCAAATCAACTGTTCTTTGGTGAGGTGAAAAGAAACACTCCTGCGAGTCGGACTTTTTTTTTTTTATCTCACTAACAAAATTATCCATTTTTTTCTCTTGTAGGCCAGTTGAAGGGGTTGCTATTCAAGCCAAGACATCAGCTAATAAAAACCCATTTCTCAAAATGTTTTAAACACCTTATTCTTAACAATATGATAATAAATTTAACTAATGTTTAGGATATAATTCAGATAAGAAAAACAAAACATATTATACAATATTTTTATTCATAATAAAATATATAATTGTTATTTTTTATACATACGTCATGGACCCAGAGAGCAAATAAGCATATCGATTAATTAATGCTCAGATCTTATTGTGTTCTACTTAATTTTAAAAAGTATAAATTACTGAAAAAGAGATTCCTGCCTTTTCTCGTGGAACCGCGTAGAGAGCTTTAATAGAGAGCGTACATTATTTTTATTTTTCAAATTAAAATTAACTGGTAACATCATTAATTTAAAATTTAATTTTGTATTTTAGTATAAACATCAGATTCTCTTCCTATATAAGATCAACATCTCTTCCTGGCAATTCTTAATAGAGAGAGCTTGATTTACAAATTTCTTAATATGACATGGTAAACATCATAATGTTATCCCTGTATAAAATAAAATATTCACACAAAATTTACAACTGAATATAAATAATTTTATCTTTTAAAATTCATAAATAATTTATAATTTCTAACGTTCTTGCACCTTTGACAATATTTATTGTGTGATAGCTTATTAATGTTTAGTAAAAAATAAAGAATCAACTTAATTATTTTACAGGTTCCTAGTTGTTTTTTAAATACCATTCCACAGATTTGTTTCTAACATAACTAATACAAATAAACGTACTTGGACTTTCACTAAAAATAGGTTTGGCATATATAAATTTGTAATAGATGACAAATAATTATAAATTACTAAACATAAAAATCAGTAAATAGAGATATTTTTAGATAAAATTTATCTAAAAAAACAAAAACAGTACAAATTATTCATTTTTACCTTTACTATGAAAAAGTAAAATTTAAGCTTTTTATCCACAAAGAAAATTCCATCTTTATTCTAAATATAACTCTTCCAGCTGAAATGATTTTGCTTATGTCATGAAAATTTATGACTAGGTAAGATACATGAAATTAAATGAATATTTGCACTTACTTCATCACAGTATTTTTTGCATTAACCGTATGTGTTACTCTACTGTTTGATACATTTATTTTTATTTTCTCCTTCTTATTAACAAGACCCAAAAACACCTTTCAGCCTACTTCGTAATTTTGTTTTATTACTCTGTGTTTTGAAGATCTGCTTGTATTACAATATTTTTGAACGGGTAGTCTTATTCACGCATATCAAACATTACTATAAATTGACATGGAATGTTTATAATACTTTAACACTTGATAAAAAATGTCAATTCTAATGTTATTATTAACTCAATTATAACTCCAAAATATAGTTTTCGTAAGCACTATTGTTAGTGTTAATTTTGCTTCCAGAGAATTTTCCGCTTTGGGAACGAACTTCTTTATTTTCAATCCCTTCAGAGCCATGATAAAAACATTCTCTCAATTGATAAAGAAGCTTTGTTTTGAATAAAACTTTATTCTAAAATTTAGATTAAAATCACTTATGTGATAGCTGGTATAGTTCATAAAAGAATATAACAGGTTCTTAAATTCTCGGAACTTGTTATTCCATCTTCAATATGATTTGTACAAAAGGAAGAAAGAAATATTTTCAGATTTTAGAACAAAGTTTTCCAAAAAAAATCTATAAATAGGGATTTATTTATTAACATTTACTTATAGGTAAATACTGTACAGTCAACTCTCATCTGATGTTCTGTTAACCGGTGCAGCAATCCCTTCCTTATCTGGCACTCATAAAAATTATTTTTTATCTATATTTTTAAATTTTATTTATCTTTTTTTACACGTTAATAATACTATATTTTTATTGATTATATAATATGTATTTACAAGCAAATTATTTACACAACTCACGAATGTTCTATAAATTTTTCATATATTTACAAGAAATGAATGTGACAATATTTTATTACCTTAATAAAGACATGAAGCAATTAAGTCAAGTGTATTTATTTTTTTATCACAGAAACTCTCGCCTCCTAACCATCTATCCTTTTCTCGTTTTGCTACAATGAAGAGATGCATCCGATAAATTGTTTTTAGGGAACTGGAATGTTTTAATATTTTATTTTACTTTGAATACTGTCACTTATAGTATTTTTATTACTATGTGAACCATTTTAAAGAATAAACAACAGAAAACAGTTAAATTAAATTCAAATATCAAGTTATAAAGTGATATAAAACAATAGTTTATCAATTACGTTAATGTGCAAAAGATTTTTTTTTTTTTTTTTTTTTTTTTTTTGTTTTGTTAATTGAACAATTTTCTTACAAATGATGATTTCTATTATCTGGCGTTTCCCATGCCGGATAAGGTAGAGTATACTGTACTTTATGTTGACAATTAAAAAAACACTTCTTATGAAAAATTGTTTGGTGAAGATATTTTAAATATATATCCGGAAATCAAAAACACTCATTTTTTAAGAGGTAACTCTATATGTGTAGAGTTTATACAATATAAACTATAACATTTAACAACAAAAATACATCATTTAAAAATAAGAATTAACAAAATATACATCATCTATTTCTCGGAGCAATTTGAAGAAGTGGCAATTTGAAGGAGTTTCCTTCTAGTGAAGGAAACTCCACTAGAAATTTGGCTAAGTAAGAGACAAGGTTTATAATTCAAAATTCTCCTGGTGTATAGCAGGATTTTTTCGTTGCTAAAGTATTCTAAACAAAAAACTACATTACTGCCAACAAATGAGCCTGCTAAGATAACCGTTTTAATAAACTCCAATGAAGTTAAATTTACTAAATCATGGACGAATAACGTGCATATAAACAGGATATTAATTAAAACAGTAATTTGGGCAACGCCAGACATTTATTTCCAAGGCCTTAAAGAAATATTAACCGTAACCACCTCATGGGTCAATTAGCTTTATAATTTCCTAGAATATTTCAATCTATCTAGACAAATAACATTAAATACATTTTTCTTAATAAATAAGTAATTCATTTCCAAAATAAATGTTGGCCAAATTCTGTTTTAATTAACTAGTGTACCATTGTGTTGTAAGCAACACTTACATTAAATATTAATGGTATTCAATTTAATAATCCAGTGATGCTAATGAGACCTTTTCACATTATTAATACAGCTCTATTAATTTTTATTCCCAATCGCTTTTATTGGTTTTACGAGTGAGTGCAACATTACGAATATTTAAAAAATAGTATAAATATAGAAAATATTAATATCCATTGAAAGGCCCAATCATTAATAATTACCAAACCGCTGTTAGTCAATATTAATAAAAATTGTTTGCACATTAATATGCTTTTATGATATACTTCTAATTTCATATGTTATAATAATATGCACATCAAATTCTTACTCTATTCTTTTAAAAAATATCTACAGATAAAACAGCTTCAAGTGTTTCTTGAAACTTTCCATGCCCTGAGAAGATGGAGAACTTTATTGAGTTTTTCACACCATTGAAGCCTCTCTTCTTTTGTGTCTGCGGATAATAAGTGCCTAAAAATAAAAATTGATTTTTTAATAAGATATTTAATCATTTTTTAATCTTCCAAGAAATATATTTATAACAAGACAAGGTATCACTTCTATCTGGGATATTGTAATTGCAAGGATTTGTGTACAGTTTAATAGGCCATGGGGACGAGGTTAGCTCAGTGGTAGAGCACTGGACTCATATGCTGGAGGACCTGAGTTCAAATCCTGAGCAAGCACTAACGATTTTTTCTTCTAGTGTCTTCGTTGATGGATTGAATTCGGCCTCCCTGACCGTCCCTAGGCCAACCCAGCCTTTTATTAATTTATTAATGGGTACCTTTGTGTTATTGACCGTAGCAGTAAAGGGGAAAATGAGGCAGCCAGAGCATAGTACTGATCACACTATCTCCCTAGTGTGCCATATGGTCATGAATCAGATACCTCTACAGTATCTGCCCCTCGTGGCCTGTTACGGGACTGATTTTTTTTTTTTTAATAGGCTATGGACCCGCAGGACATGTGTATCATGTACGTCCTTTTGAATTGTTTAATGAAAGTCTTCTATCTAACCTTCAAATGAACATTAGCCCTAACAGGAAGGGACTTTCTATAGGTTCGCATGTTTTCCATTCTTAATACGTAACAGTTCCATAGGATATATATATATATGTTCAGTTGGTAAGATGGCATTGCTCTTATCATCAAGGGAGGATGATAAGCCTGAAGATGCCGGAGAGGAATCTGGTGAAATATAGCTCTATGGAGAGAAAAAGCACCGCTAGAGAGAGAGAAGGTGTTACACCAATCAATCATACAAACCCCTGTCAATATACAGGGTGTCCTGAATTTAAATGGCAAAACTTCAGGACCGTATAGGGGACCGAAAAACTAAGAAAGTCATTTAGAGATTTGCTCATTTTTGTTTTGTTTAGGAGAAAACCGCAAAACAAGAAAGAAAACAAAAGTTTTCATTTTTGTACTAATTTATTTACATTTTATTTAAGTTATTATCTATTGAATGTAGGTATTGCCCCTCTCCTGCAGCAATACAAGCATTTCATCTATCACTGACTTCATAAATTGCAGCTAAACATTGTTCTGGCGATGACAACGAATAAGCTTCCTGCTTCAAGGGTCCCCATACGAATAAATCCTTGGGTGTCGTAGAAGGTGGTCGTGGTCAAGTCCATCCGTCAAGTAGGAACCACATTTCAATTCGCAGCTGTAAGAGAATGTCCTCTAAATAATTAGAAAATTCGTCCTCCCAAAAATGCGTACATGTGATTCCATTCAATCTTTCGGGAACAAAATACGGTTCCACCAGTAATCCGTTACAAATTCCAAGCCAAACGTTTATAGCAAATTTCAAAACCTATTTTTTAAAACCTATTCTCTCTAATATTTCTGGATTTTAATAATAGCCCATGCATGATGATGTCTTTGGTTAACAATTCTTTTACTTGTAAAGGTAGGTTCATCGGTCCATATTATTTTCAATAGAAATAAATTGTTTCTAGAAACCAATTACTACAATTAGGAATATCGTGGCAGGAAATATGGTGAACAAGAAGCAAAATCAGTACATTAGGAGTGGATTTGTGGGTTTACTCTGGAATCAAATTATTAATGTACTTGTACCAACCGTTGTCATTTTTGCTTCCTATTGAGAAAGGTGTGTAGTGAAAATAAGCAAAATTTGTGGGTTTACCTCAAAGAAACTCCTAGCTTAAATGTAAATGTGCACCTGTAAGGCACAATTTTTGTTCTTGCTTAACAAAACTAGCTAACATTCAAATCTAATAAGTAAATTATTAATTTAAAATATTGTATTTATATTATTGACTAGCTGAATACCCGTGCTTCGTCACGGCAGATAAGTAGTTATTTTATTGCGTTAAATAATGTTTCATTAAAATTACGTTACTATACAATTTTGTGCAGTTTATTATAGCACGGTTCCCGTCATACTAAATGTTATTCAATGGGCGTTAAAATTTAAAAGTTTATGTTTCCAAAAAGTTTTTTGGAAACACCCATTATATTTGCGAGCATTACCAAGGTTATAGGCGAGGAGGCTGTGCAAGGGTTCTGGATATTATTGCCTCACCTAGAAAACTCTAAGGATAGGCTTACCATACATCACGGTTTGACCGGGACTGTCCCGGTATTTTGTAATTGTTTCGGTGTCCCGCCCGGTTTTATCAATGTCCCGGAAAAGGCTGTAAGATGTAAAAAGTAATGAATTCATGTTTATAAGAATCTTTTATAAATCGGTTACTTTTCTACAATCAACATTTTTACTACTGCTCACAGTGTCAAAGATATGAGAAGTAATCTAACTGTAAAACGCTGGAACTACCTGCACAGCGCTGCCAGCTGCCAGACACTACTATTTGGCTGAGAGATTTTTTTAAGAAAATCAAGTAGCAAAAAAAGTTCCGTTCTTATTTTTAAGGTTTGGGTAGACTAACAGTTCAGGATCCCCCCTTCCCGTTACTTGCTAGGCTTAAAACTCACCATTTTGCTTATAATTTGTACTGTTTTTATTCCCCCCCCCCTGGTATGCCCATCCCATATTAATGTGTCCCGGTTTAACTCTCCAAAAATATGGCAAGCCTATCTGACGGGAACAGGGAGAAAAGAAACGCAATTAAAACTCTATGAGTGACAGTTTATTTCTAGTAATTCAAGGACTGCCATCGTAGTGGAAATTAACCTCAATTAAAAATAATACTATGAAATAGATAATGTACGGTAACAGCTGTTCTGTTATTGTCCTAGCAACGCATGCTGCCTTGGCTTGCCTGCTCTAACCAACTAAAACTTTAAACCCCCCTAAAAATACTTAAAAATTCGAATATCAAAAAATCCTTTCTTAGTGAGTGCCTACGTTATATAGGGAGTGTCCATGCAAAATTTCAAAATTTTCTGTCGAGCGGTTTGGGCTGGGGGATGATAGATGTGTGAGTGGTATTTGACAAATATATAGTAGATCTGACAGATTAAGTAAACATTAAGAGCTAAACTTGTTATATTATTACATTGGTATTGGTTAGTTGAAGCACATTCCTCACCAAAGCGACATAAACCACTTTTCTTAGGAATGTTATTAGTTTAAGCAGCCCAACAGGTTAGAATAACCTATAGATTTTTATTTTTCATTTATGTCAAAATTAGGTATTTATTTCTAAAGATTTTTAAAAAGTAAGCAAACATTTACATTATGATTGTGATATCTCCCTGCCGCCTGGCCACCAGTGATTCTGGAACGGATATATCTCTGATGTGGGATTCGAGAAGTATTGTGTGAGGCCTTGCACAGAGTTCCCTTGGTGCTAATCCAGCTTCTGTGGTCATAACACTTGCCAGATCTATTGTGTCTAAAGCCACCTAAAAGGAGAAAAACCCACTGGTATTATTGTAAAAACATAGCAGGCAGATTTCGTTTTGTAATGAAAAATGCCATAAGCCTCCATATAATTTATATTGAATCAGATCCGTGCATAACACAATTACTTGAAATTAATGCTAACTTTGCAAATAATTATTGTAAAATTTAATTAAGGCAAATTTAAGTCTAAATATATTCAAATAGAGAGAGGTAGGAGAGGGAGAAAACAACAGGATTAGAAATAAACGCATCTCTCTCGCTCTCTCTATACTTGAATTTAATTATCTCAACATTGTTATAATTTATAATAACATTTATTTCAATTAATGGTGTTATACAGGATACAGAAGCTGAGGATATTTTCCTTAAAGCCTGTGATTAAGCTCTGATTTAATTTCTGGCATTTTTTCTATCCTTAATTTAACTTTCCACTAGCCAGATATGACAAAAATACAAATCCTGGGGTATCTTATTCTTAAATATTTTTAAAAGATGGAGATAGTTAGCCGTTGCAGAGATACGAAGACAAGGTACAGTTGGGATTCGGCTAGGAGAAAAAACGTCAGACTTTCAGGAAGAAATCTGTATTTGGACGTTTCGGCTGCACATTGGCAGCCTTCTTCAGCACTAGAGAATGCCTAGGGGGGAGGGAGGAAGACCTCGAAGACACTTAGGTAACCATGGTTGGATGTATTGGTTACATCCAACCATGGTTACCTAAGTGTCTTCGAGGTCTTCCTCCCTCCCCCTAGGCATTCTCTAGTGCTGAAGAAGGCTGCCAATGTGCAGCCGAAACGTCCAAATACAGATTTATTCCTGAAAGTCTGACGTTTTTTCTCCTAGCCGAATCCCAACTATACCTTGTCTACATTTTTATTATAAATCAATAAATTATTCATTTTTATTATAAATGAATCATAAAGAAGTCATAACATTATCTATAAGAGAAAAAAAAACATTTTCTATTGATTCAATGAGTTATTTATTCTATGGATTTTGTACAAAAACAGTTTACGAAAATTTTACGAACCAACAATTTTTCTGGCCAAACAGCTGAGATTCTGAATATACAAAAACATAGCTCACCTTTCCTTCCTTGCATTGATCAGGATAGGCCCAAAATGCGATTGCCGACCCCTTCAAAACAGCCCATCGCCTCTTCCAAGCTCCAAAGCCACTTACATCTTCATAAACTGTTAGGAACCCAGCATGCTCAGTCTGAAAAAAAATATACAATTTTATTCCAAATATTAATAATTCAAACTATTTATAATTCAGAGGAAATTCTGCATGATCAATGACAAAAAAGAATGATTTAGTTGTCCAAAGCCTGTACCACAATGGGAAATGGAAAATTTCCCGACTATTATTTAGAAGTATTCTATAAAATAATAGGAATAGAATATTTACAGAACAATATTTAAATTTAAAATATAGATAAAAAATGAGTCAATATTTTAGTAAATACAAAAAAATGTAAGACCAATCAAACAGTATTGTTTACAAATTTCAATTATTAATAACTTATTCCAAAAAACAGTTTAAAAGAAGGTGGAAAAGCAGCCAGCGTATTGTATTAAGTAAGTATTTCGTACCTGTTGCCGGTCAGGAGTGCCAGCAGTGTAAGGGTTAAGAACCAAATAATTTTAATTAGACCCTAAAAATTGAAGACTAACGAAAATGGGATGTTTCTAGAGGAACTTACCTGACATTCCATCGAAGAGTTCATGGTTAACTCAAGAGTTCCATCCAGTGGACACGTATATGGCACCTGGAATAAATCAAATATAATTGTTTTTACTTCTATCCAGTTAAATTTGGTGTCTATTAGCTTTTGATAAATATCCTTTAACGTAAGTTCTTGCATAAAAAGTAAATGAACCGTCATAACTGATGTGTATGATATAAAATTTAAAACATACCTTGTTAAGGGTAAATGATTTTCTGCTGACTTCACGTAACGAGAACACAGCAAACCCCCAGAGCTGAAACGCGGAAGTCCTGCAAAGATAAAAGAATTACATAAACTTTTCTAATTGAAGTAAAAATATCTTATCTTGGGAAAAATAAAAATTTACTACAGTCTATAGTCAAAAAGACACAATTATGAAACCCAATTAATCATACAAAAAAAGGAATTTGTGTGATGAAATATAGACTCATGTGTTTTAGAAATAAGTACCAATGTAGAATGAATTAATAATATAAGGAGAGGAAGTTTATAAACAGAAGTACTTGTTACCTGACAACATTTGGGCCAGCAGGTGATTCGACAGGCAGGAAACCTTTGTCCTTGTTTTTCTTAGGAGTCATCCTATTTTTATCCTGAAATGATAATGAAGTAATTATTCTTCAACTGACCCTTTTTCTCACAATCTTCTTATCTTCGTGGTAGGCGGAAGGTCCAAAAAATAAAATCTTCACCACTCAGTCTCACCAACTTTATTTCGTCCCTACATGTTTCACACCATTATTGGTGCCTCTTCAGGGGAAAAATTACAAAAGTAAAACATACAGCTCAACCTGAGGAGGATAACCTTCCACCAGTACGGCCACGTCTAGAATGATCATCATTCTAGACGTGGCCGTACTGGTGGAAGGTTATCCTCCTCAGGTTGAGGCTGTATGTTTTACTTTTGTAATTTTTCCCCTGAAGAGGCACCAATAATGGTGTGAAACATGTAGGGACGAAATAAAGTTGGTGAGACTGAGTGGTGAAGATTTTATTTTTTTGGACCTTCCGCCTACCACGAAGATAAGAAGATAATGAAGTATTTTAGTGTCTTAAATAAAATATTTAAGTAATATAATGAAGTATTTAAACCATTTTATGATTTAATATTTAATCCCTAGTAGGGACTAACTTGATTTCAAACATTTTTATGACAATATTGTCTGCTATAAAATAAATGTAATGTTTTGTGAACTCATTTTAAATTATAGCTCAACTCGAAGGGTTTAATTATATCGGTCTCAGGAAATCTCCAAGGACAGCACAGCAAATATGGCATCGATTTTATTAACTAGGCTAGATTCCCGGCCCAGTTATCTTTATATTCTAATGTGTAAGAGAATTCAAATTAAAACAAAATTAATATCATAGGACATTATAGTGAGTGTGTGAGGTCATCATCATATCATAGGAGGTATAAATATTATTTTATTTATAACCTTCATTACATATTTATTTTTAATCTGTGTCCATTATTGGCTATGCAAGGTTGTACTTTGTAGGTTATGTTTACACAAGATTTTCTATAAGATAATTGGTTTTAGTATCATTTTTTTCCACACTGTTGATGGTGATCTCTTTCATTTATCCTGTAAAAATCGACTTAATAAAATTTACCTTTTTGTTATTAGAGCTCTTATTTTTCTGATTGGGTAAATCAATATTTCTATTAGCGTAGCCATATACTTCAATTGATGCTGTGAAATCTGAATAAAGGCCTTTGAGAGTGACTACTTTTTGGAATGACAGCTTCCCTCCACGGATGGTTTTCTTGTCAATGGAAAGTACTTCCGTGTTGAGGACAGTGGGTCCGGATCTCACTAAGCAAACAATACTCATGCTGGTATCAGAAGATTGGAAGGCCTTCACTGGAAGAGAGATGGAGCCGAGAGTGATATCCCCACGTTCTATCTGCCCACCAGCAAGTCCTGGCTTTAGTTTCTTCTCAATCTTCAGACGTTCAATCTCTTGGTTCATTGCATTCCATCGAGCATCTGATACAATATAGATGATGTTTAGAAAATTATTCCTAAGAATAATCTACAGTTTTAAAATTAAGATAATTAAAATGTTTTTGTCGTTTCTTAAAACTAAGAGAAATGAAAATTATATAAGCAGGTCATCATGCATGCATAAATAAGGGGGAAAAAAAAGAAGCATAAGCCCACTGAAAAACTTAAAATAACCTCCTAAAAAAAACAAGTAATATGAATTACTTAAACATAATTTTATTGGAAAATAATGCTAATTTTTTTATTAGAATAGTCCCTTCTGCACTTTCTGAGAAATATAGTTATTTATGAGGTTGCACTCATGAAAGAATTTTTATATAATAATATAATAAAGTTTATAATATTTGTGTATGTGCAGGAGTAAACATCGAAGTGGCTATAACGTTTGTGTTTTCACCCCCAAAACGTTATACATAGCATTCTCATAACAAACGATTGGGAGCCATTCCATGCCAAATAATCCAGGATTGGGAGTACGTGTACCAAATTTTATGTTATCGTATTCATTAGTTTGTGAAATGCAGCACAGAAAATACCTTTAAAAATATGCAAAATATCATCAATTTTTCCTATAAAACAGTTAATTTTAATAATTAATAGGGAGTTTTTTGGTTTTTTTAAAATTTGTTCAGCATTAAATTGTGAATGGAAATATATTGCTAGATATAAAATTAATATAAAATGATTAAAATAGTTTAAAAAATGCTTAAATAGCAAAATTGAGATTGATTTAAAACATTAATAAGCATCCATAAATTGCTTACATTGAACATGAGTCTGCTCCAAAAACACCTAAACCCATTATATCAACAAAACTAGATTAAAAATACTACCAATTGGTGTAAGAAAATTACTGGGCTTTTGTGTTTTAAAAACGTTACAGTTGATTAAATTAAATCTATTAAAAAGTCCAAAAAATAGCTATTCAGACATCTCTATAAATTCTAAATACCCCAATAATATATACGAAAGTAGTTCTATAATATTTGAATGGCTCAATGAATTTATTAATTAAAGCAAAATAATCAAAGTAAATTGTGCTAATTTAACAGTTTAAGTTTTATTAAAAAAAAAAAAAAAAAAAAAAAAAAAAAAAAAAAAAAAAAAAAAAAAAAAAAAAAGGGACAAAGGGAGAGAGGGAGGAAACCCACTAAAAGAAGGATATCTTAGAAAACAGACCACTATAGTATTAAAACATTTTATGAGTATTATAAATCTATCTTCTACATGAGTATACCCCTTCCCCTCCAGATAGACCGATTTTGCTGGTTAACGACCTTGTTCAATCGTTTATGCTATTCTCAATGCCATATACAATGTTTTTCGGCAAAAGAAGAAAATCTCTCATGGGTATTGTGTTAATAAACACATGCATATATATATATATATATATATATATATATATATATATATATATATATATATATTTGAAGACATTTTGCAAAAGTTCTTTCATCAAAAATATGAAAACTATTTGCATTTATTTTGTATTACTTTATGCAGATTCTTCAGGAACGGGACAAAGACCAAACACCTAGCTGAGGAATGTGCTGATCCTATATGACTTTTTTATAACTTCATTTCTTAACTGAAGTATATATTGTACAAGTTAATGCAGTAATCGAATACTGACTAGCTATGAGAAGGAGTTTCTGTGCTTCTATTTCTGCAGTAGATCCGCTGAAGCCCGGTGTTGCAAGACACATATTTAGAGCTTTGCTCGCCTGCGAAACTGTCTCAAGTTGTTTTTGGACCTGAAATAGAAAATGTTCACATAAGTTTTAATTTCTAGACCTTCGTAAATTAAAAATACAAATTTAAAGTTTATTGTGTAGATCCTAAGTTGAAGTCTAAGATGTTGTAGGTTGTCGGTAACAGCTTTATTCAGTCCTCATATATTTTATTATCAAGTTATATATGGTGCGGCATGTCACACAACAGGTTAATACATTTTGTTACAGAAACGTTTCGGCTATAAGCCATTTTCAATCTGTAAAATATAATGGCTCATACTGGTTAGGATATTAAATTTCAAATAATAAACATAAAATTCTAAAATTATTTAAATTTTATATTTGAAGTAAATATTATTAAATTAATTAGGTTTGATTTCTTGCAATATATATGCATTTAATAATGACAAATGCAAAAAAAAAAAAAAAAAAAAAAAAAAATTCACCTTACCTCTATTTGTAATTCTCTGATTCTTTGTAGAACAAGTTCCTCTTCTGGTACAGGCATCTCGATAGAACTACATTCCATGCTAGCTCTGTAATCATCATCACGCCTTACTTCCCTTCTCATTGGAGTAGTCTGAAATAATATATATTTTTTTTTGTAGGAATTACTGGATGGTGGAAATTGAAGTTCACAATGATAAATAAGAGGAATCTATAACTCGACCAGGACCAAAAGAATCAAGGGTAGAGCCGGAGGGCAGGTAGGCCTTCCCCCAACACCAGCCCATGATCACGCCGTTGCAATAATAAAATAATTATGTGATGTGGGTATTACACATTCATGTATTCAGGGTTTTGAGGTTTTTCTCTCCAGGTTGCAGAGGGGAAAGGAAGGAGGGGTGGGGATGGACGTAGTGCTGGAGGCACTACCTAGATCTTTTCTTTGCGGTACATCTATAGGAGCATGCCTTGCTTGAGTGCAATGACATTGCATGGTTTTCAAAATGAAGCTAAGTCTCTAAACATGTCTGCCAATAAAAAGTCTACTTTTTTGGCCTCTTATTTATCATTGTGAAATCATTTAATACTGTGCATCGAGTGCAAAGGTCTTTATTACTAAGCTATCAACTCTATGTTACCCTTCTAAATTTGCACTAGGCGGGATTAGAATCCATGCCGCTAGGCTTCATACTGAGAGAAATCCCTTTCTTTAACTACTACGCTACAGTGAGGCCCTACAATAATTCTTGAATATAAACCTGAATGCAGGTTTTTGTCCATAAGTAGATTTTGTTTTTAATAATACTATGGTTCTTATGCTTTTCCAAGAGTTCATGTAGTGTTCAGTCCAACAAGATTAGCCATCATGTAGTAAAACTCTGACGATAGCTACTACATTCTACAATACCAGCATTTTTAGAAATAAATATATTCTAGGGGAGATAATTAGTTTAATTTCTTAAAATATAAGTATTACATTTTACATACAATAATACTTACTGACATATTCTGTTGTTTTCTATAAACGGACACAGTATGTATCAAAGGAGTTTTCACTTCTGCTGCAGAAGCAGGAGCCATTTTTTCTTGCTCAGAAAACTCAAAACTGGTCGAAGTAGAAGTCTCTGAAAGGTTTCCCTGAAAAGAAAAATATACATATAAATGAGTAAGATTAATTATGATATTTAAACTTGTAATAATAAGACTACACCTAAATTGATAATGAGTTACTTGATCATAAAAATATATTTTGCTAATGTAAGTAAAAACATTGTAATGAATAATTTTCAATATAATTACAACAAGAGAAATAATACAGCAAATTAATTTCTTACTTCATAATTATCAGAGTCCCTTGATCTTTTTGGGGAAGGTTCACCCAATGCTTCATCTAAGAGATCATCCATCTCTCGAAGAATCTTGGACTCATTTTCTGATGTAGAATATACTTCGGATGAATTCTCCAAACTCTGCGATGGACGCTTAAAAAAAAGTATATGAATTTATGAAATAATTTTAAAACAAATTCAACGAATATTGATTCAAAAAATGTAATTAAAAAAGGCTGAAAATTCTAGCAATTGATAAATTCTTAATTTCCGGTATCTTCTACTTCATAACAACCTTTTCCTTTAACTTACAATTAGGACAAGGGAGTACCAAATATAATATTTCTCAACCATGTTACAAAATATCAAGTCTAGCACATAATTTGTACCTTCAGATTAGTTTTAGAAGCTTGTCTGATTATCTGCTGACCAAGACTAGATGATGAACTCATGGACGACTCAAGCTCAGTCGAACACCCAAAAGATGCTTCTCTAGCCTCTTCTTCATAATCGATATCACTCCTTTAAAATAAGAGTTAATTTTTTTAATATTTTCTTTGAATTGACTTCATTTGTATTAAGATAAGGAAGTATTGCTCCTCCGTAAATAATATAAGCAATAAAAACAATGATTATTAAGCCCTTAATTATGTCTGGGAAACATGATTCAGTCAGTTCATGTGTTATTGTTGACTTAGATGTCTCCGAGACGTCAAGCTATATAATTACTATTATTTGGAGACGGTGTCGCGCATTTTATTAGTATGCAAAGGGGTTAATAAAATGCATCACAAAGTATATAATGGACGTACGAAAAGTACTCCACCCACCTCAATCACAGAGTCCACCTGTATTTAACTGATGACAATTTAAATATATCATCTCTTCAAAAATTACTTTCTTTTATTAATAGAACATAATAAAATAACTTTTATTTTGAGCAAAACATACTACGGCTTAGAATAAATCAATCTTCGTGACTTTTTTTTTTAAGGGGACTCAAAAATTATCAAACCATTCACAAAGAAACAGATAAATTGATTTTAAAGATATTTTTCCATTTTTTTTTTTTTTTTATTTTTTTTTATTTTTTTTTTTTTATTAACCGAGCCATAAGAATATATCTACCAATCAAACTCTCATAAAAAAAAAAAATGTCAATTTAAAATATATTATTGTTTAAATGTTTTATTTCTTTGAAAAAAGTAACCCTACCCATACATCTTGACCTAAAAAAGAAAACATTTTAGGCATTAATAACAGAACAAAATCTTTTCTAAATAACCTTAAATTATATTTATTCATGGAGACTAGCGCAAATTTAATTAATCCTTCTGTGTTCTAAGTTACTGAGTAGACTACAGACAGTAAAAAAATAAAAAGATACTTCTATATGGTTATATATATATATATATATATATATATATATATATATATATATATATATAGAGAGAGAGAGAGAGAGAGAGAGAGAGAGAGAGAGAGAGAGAGCGAGATAGAGAGAGAGAGAGAGAGAGAGAGAGAGAGAGAGAGAGAGAGAGAGAGAGAGAGATCTAAAAAAACAGAGACATGACAACAAAAAAAGGTATAACAATTTAGATACCCTTCCTCTTCAATAGGATCCAAATCAGATTCCGGCACTTCTGATTCTGTTTCAATGTCGGATATTGATGGATACAAGCGTCCTGGTTTTGGGGGAGAGATTTTGATTCGCTTCACTTCAGGATACTGAATTTCTGAAAACAGAGAAAAGTATTATAAGTCAATGAGTCAAAATGAATTGACTAAGTTAGAATACCAATGGTCATAGCCACGTTGAAAACATTGGTAACCGTAGATCACCGAATTTAAGCAATGTTGTATCTGAATGGGTGACTGTCCATGTGCTGTTGACATTACAAAAGGGTGGCACCCTGTAGATAGCCTGGTGCTAATAGCCCCGTATATATGTGCAGTACTTTTACACATAAATCCTTAAATCAGACTGATTTAAAAAACAAAAATTAAATCTGTTAGTACTTTCCAATAAAAGTTGTAGAAAGAACTTGTAGTTATGTAGTTTTTTTATATATGTATAAAGAAAGAAATTAAGACAAGAGGGTACAGAGTATGAACTTACCTTGTTTCTGAGGTTTCTCTTGGAGGCTGAGGACTTTTGGGAGAACTCTCTTTGGACTCTCCTTGCGAACTGGTGATTTGATGCCCATTTTAATCCTATTTTGTGGGGAATTATCTCTTGTAGGAGAAGAAGGTGAGGGCCGAGCTACTAATGGCGACGGAGTATTCAACTGCAGTGTTGAAGGCATAGGCGGAGGAGCAGGGATTCGAGGAGTTTCTTCATGACAAGCGAAAACCTGGTTAACACGAGGTGATGGTGTTTTTACCTCTTCATTCTGGTTCATCTGAAAAACGTAGTTTACATTAATTCCAAAGTTAAACCCATGCAAAATCTATATCTCCTGATTGGAACACTATAGTGAATTACAAGTGAATACTTTTTTTTTTTTAGTTAAAAAAAAAAAAAAAAAATTACAATCTGATCTCTAATAATGGAATATTTGAGTCTAGTGCGGAATGCTCTTGTTAAAGGTACAAACAACAAGATATTTATAGATTTTTGTTTAACACGTTGGCTTCGGCACGAAATTTCAGTGCAGGGGGGTCAGTACAGGACACATGTGTCCCGTAGGGATTCCAACTGCTGAGCGGTACGGGACATATGTGTCCCGTACATCTCATGAAGTAAAAAAAAAAAAAAAAAATATGATAACTACTTTGAAGCAGGAGTGGGATTAGATAACAAACAATTGAATATTTTATAATGCAACATAAGAACCTACGTTATATTCTCAAACTTTACAAATATTATATACAGAAATCGTAAGAATCAAGTTAAATATTTAAAAAAATGTTTGAACAAGTTTAAGCTTTTAACAAGGCGTAGCAATGCAAAAATAACAATTCAAATATTTTTGTAAAAACCTGACTTAATTATTTGATTGGGCTTCATGGTCCATATTAAAACAATTTAGGCAGTAATCCGGATTCCCTACATACTCTGCAAAAAGCGTATACACATTTTTAACTTTTTTATCGGCTGGGTACAGGGCACTGGTGTCCCATATGCCGATTTTGTTCTTTATTATATGTTACGGGGCATATCTCTGCCCATACTTTCTAAGAATTATTTTTTAAGAGAAGTTACAGCCATCATAAGGTTAAGGGAGTTGGGCTATTTTGCCTTCTGTACTTCGGTGAAAGCCAGCACGGCACGTATATGCACCATACCAAAGCCAACGTGTTAAAAAAAGAATATAAAGTTTAATAAAAAAAAAAAAAAATTAACTAATTTTTGCAAAATGCTAAATGATGTACTGGAATTTGCATTGTAATCTTTTTTTTAATTTTTATTATTTTACCTGAATGAACGATTCTACTATAAAAATTTTTAGAAACATAACTCATTGATGAAATTAATCATTTTACATCTATAATTGTATTTTGCTAATTTATTCAATTTTCTGTTTAAACTACACACCTGATTGAGAGATGATACTGCCTTGTTCCTGTCCCATCGATGACGGAGAGCTTCAATCTCTTTAAACCTGTCTATGACTGCCTGATTAACGTTGTGCCTCACAGTGTTCGGGTCTGAAGGAGTAGCTGGAGATATTGGCTGAAACACCTTGCGAGGGGGGCTCCGATCTCGTTGGATTGCTAGAGGTCGTGGCAGGCTTGGGGGTGCCGCTGCTATAGGAGCTTGAGGAATCGGCACAAAGCCATGGTTCTGCTCAAAAACTGCTCTCCTAAAAAATTGTATTATTTTTATGCATAAATCATTATTATTTCTAATTTAAAGAGATTGTTTAAAATCATTATTATTTATTTGATTTTAGAGCCCACAACTAAGCGATTTGCTCTATAAACACATAGGGTGCAAACAAAATAAAAGTAAAATTCATATTTTTTTAAAATAAGTATAATATGTATAAAGTACACAAGGAGGAATACAGTGAATATGCTGGGTAAATTTATAACAACTTTAGATAAATACATTTTAGATAGCTGATTTTCTCCCTAACCCAGTTTGGCCAATTCAGAGAATAAAAAATGATTTTACAGAATGTAAAAAAAAAAAAGAAAAAAAAAGAAAAAAGTCAGCCCTGTTACAGGCCACTACAGAGTGGCAGATACTGTAGAGGTATCTGATTCTTGACTATATAGCACACTAGGGTGATAGTGTGGTCAGTACTGTGCACCGGCCAGCTCATTTTTCCCTCTGCAGTTACCCATTAATAAATAAATTAAAGGCTGGGTGGGCCTTGGGACCCCATTGAACTCACGTTTGAGAAAAGCTAAGAAACATGATTTTTCATCAATTAGCCCAAAAATCGTAATAAAAACTTGCTGGTTTGTTGGGTGGGAGAGCCCAGAGAAAGCTGAGTTTTCCCCAAGAGAGTAGAAAATAAAACTGAAAATATAATTTGTAAAAGTTCTTACTTTTCAGCAACAGACAAAAGTGCAGGATCCTTGGCAGTATTCTTTACTTTTGTAGGACTGGTTGTGGTCTCATATTGAGCAGCCATTTTCAGAACAGAAGTTTTTGCTGGTGATGGTTTTTTTTCATTGGGAATTTGTCTGAAAAAATAAAGAATACCATGCAACAACTGACAAATTTAATTCCAATATATAAAAAATTACTATTGCACTTCTTTAATCTTTTGTGAATTTGAATGCCTTTTGGCTATATTCATATATTTGAAGTATAATTTTATTATTAGTTAAAGTAATTGTTGTAATGGTTTTGTTAAAACATATGTTTATTATAATAATTTTTGTTTAACTGAAGTTTAGTTAACTTAAATAGGAATCTTCAGTCATGGACTAAATTTATATTCCACAGAAATATACTTGTTTCTCTATCGTTAAGAATTTTAACCTGTACTGGTTAAACTGCTGTTACTGGTCACCTATATATAATGGGTTATCTCTATGTTATTTTTTTCTTAACACTGGTCTAGACCGCCCCAGTGTCAAGAAACATACTTTGATTACTCATCAATTGATGAATAACTTATAGTATGACAGGAACCGTGCTATAATAAACTACACAAAATTATGTAGTAGCGTTAATTTTGATGATACATTATTTAACACAACAAAATAACTACTTATCAGCCGTGACAAAGTACGGGTATTCAGCTAGTACAAAATAAAAACAAACCTTTCTTGAAGAACATTATTGGAATGATTCTGCGGAGTGATTTTGGTCGGAGATGTTCTCTGAGGTTCTTTAGTAACTTTTTCTTCCTTTTTAGCAAAAGTAGTTTTTGCTGGTGTCTTTCTTGGACTTGAGCAATCAGAGCTACTTGGAGATACATAATTATAGACTAAATGCTCTTGAGAGTCACAACGTTTAAAACCCTGTTGCTCCTAGTAACAAAAAAAAAAAAAATTCAAATACAAATTTTTGTGAAATAGTAAGTACTTTGAGCCAATGTGAAATAAAAACATGTTAATATGATAATGTAATACCAAGTTACTAAAATGATGTTAAGTAGTACCTTTGTTTTGTTTTTGTTTGCACAGCTAGTCTAATATAAGTAATATAAAAGTCCGACTCGCAGGAACTGCATCATCTTAGCGCGGTTCCATTCATATCCCTTGTGTCATTTTGTATACTTAGAATAGAATAGTTATTACTAGGAACCGAATTCTTAGGTTTTCACGTATTTTTTTCCTTTCTCCTAAACATGATAAAGATCGATTTTTTATATGATTCGTGTCTTGTAGTATCATTCATGCAAATTTGGAAGAACCTAAAAAAACCTATTCTGGATGATATCATCTAAAACCCAATGGAATGACCTAGACGGACCGGTGACAAAAGGCCAGCAGCTTGACCGGTGACAAAGCGTACCCTTATACCTGGAACATCCTAGAGCCAGGATCCACTGCTACAGACATGACATTTTTATTTCATAACATTTTTATTATTTTTTTTTTTATGTATTGAAAACTATCAAAATGTTTATAATTTCTAAATGTTTCATAAAATAAATACAATTTAACAAATTTAATACAAACAATTAAAACAACAAACAATTAAAAAGTGAGCAAAACAACTACGAAAACCCGTTCAAAAGAACACATTCAAAGTTTTCATCACCGTTTTCTCCGATTGACATCGACTAATCGAAAATCTTCTCAGAATATTAATTATAGAGAATTTAGTAAGCTTTTGAATAGTTTCTATCCACTTATGACGATTTCCCAACTGTTTTTGAGATATAAGGAAAAGGAATATTCTTAACGATAAGGAAAATATGCATATTTCATGTCTCTTAATAAAATATTTTATTCTAATTCTTCCTTAACTCCAAACGTTACCAAAATTTACACATCTTTGTATGTATGGAATTTAAACATGCAGAAAATATTTTAACCGAATCCCATGATTCTAAGTAACCAAACCAAAAACTCCATTTAACAACTATTTTTCCGATTTTCCAGAAACGGTTAAAGCTATCGCCTTAAAAATGGTTTCATTCGTTTTACTAGCCCAAGAAGCCTATAAAACGAGTACTTACAAGCATAAGAACTCAAAAACGTAAGTGCTACGATTTTGTTTGCGCGAATTTCGCCCCAAACGCCACCTTCCAGTGGGCTGATTTTGCTGGTTAACGAACTTGACCTTTCAAATTGGACGACGGATTTTTGTACCAAATTTCATCAAAATCGGACCATTAGGGGGGCCGGAAATGAGCGAACAGATATATATATATATATATATATATATATATATATATATATATATATATATATAAATTATGTAAAAATTTGAACCACCGTTATTTTTGGTCTCTAGGGGCTCTGAAACGCAAACTTTTCTCCTCGGCACTTCCGGATTGTTTCATGAGACCAACCTTATAAGCGGGGTTCCTCCCTATGGAGGGAGGTAGGAACCGTGCTAAAAATAACAAATTACCTAAATATACAAAATGTTTTCTGTAATGTCATGTAATAACAGTATAATGACTCCAAAATGCGTAAATGCCTATACTGTCCTCAAGACATTACGATAGTGGTATGCAACAAGACTTTTTTTTTTGTTACTTAATTTTGCTTTCTTAATAACTTTTGAAAGAATATATCATTAAAAAACAAAACAAAAAAAAAAAAACCTTATTCCCCTATAAGAGGAAATCATTTTGATCATGAAAATGTCATTTGGTAATTAAATTAAAATTTATTCATTTCTTATAATTAATTGCAGATGAGCAATATCCGCAGTTCCTTATCTGTTATACACACAATGTGTAACAGCAATGCCTACATACGAATATAATTTTTTAGCCCAAATCCATTTCCGGTCACATGACCGATGATGTCACTGCAGTTACACTTTTGCACCATCAGTGATTTGGAAATCCCCAGTCCTATGACGTTTTCATGTCAATAACTAATTAAAGGTCTTTTAAGTTCTGGAACATGTTTAATTCAATTTCGAGTGAGATTTTATTTATGAGCGGTACTTGGTATCACTTTATACTGTACAAAAGACTTTGTTTAGGGCTACATGGCAGCTGTTGTATAAGTGCCATTTAGTGTAACATGTCTCAGAAAACCATATTTAGGTGTTGAGACTTTTGTTTGATGCCCAATCAATCCCTTATAGGATGAAATATCTATTGGTGAAAGGGGCCACAGATGGGGGAAAACGTCCTCCAAAAGTGAGGTGTAAGATACCTCAAACTAGCATTGTAGAGAGACTCCTTCAGCAACTGCAGGAGATGGGTTAATATAAGAAAATAATGATTTTGTGCCACTCATAAGCAGTGATGTGGGGCGGGTAAATACCCAGTGGGTAGGTAAAGATAAATTGGGTATTTACCCACAAGGAAGGTAAATACCCAAAAAGTGGGTATTTTCAGTTTTGGAGCTTGATACAACTTCTTTGAATATTTTTTGGTACAAACAAGGACTGAAACTCACCCATTTGACCATAAAAACTAAATAAACATTAATATTTACCCAGTAATATTTTAAAGAAAGTTAAAAGTCGGTCCGGGAATTTATGGGTATTTACAACTCAATGCATTTCTAAAATTTTTCATGATTACTTTTACATTGGAGAAGGTTAATTAATTTTTAAAAAAGTTGTAATGAAGCCTATTCAATTAGTAAGGACTTATTTAAATTAAAAAGATTAAACCTGTTAGAAAAAAAAAGGAACACTTATCAGGTTTCAAAAACAGGCTTTTAATGTTTATTATAATAGTTCAAAACCAAGTGGTTTCTTATCCTTGTTAATATTATTTGAAATTATGCTCATACAGTAATAACAACATTACAGGAACCCGAAATGAAAAGGTAGCTTCTTGATAACAGAGTGTTTTGGGTCCGATTTGGGAAACTAGTTAACATCCTTGATTCAATTGTTGAACTTATCACAGCCATTCAGTTAAATGGCCCTTTGGTCCACACAGTTCATAAGAAATTTCAGAATCTACAGAAAACTCTTCAACGAAAAACTGAGGGAAAACTTGTGCAAACTAAATAGGAGAAACGCATTCAGTTTGATATTGGACTGCTGGGGACTTGTTGAACCCTTCATCTCAAGATTGGAATTTGAAGCCTGGTGAAATACTTGATGCCATTGGTTTTGTGTGTGAGTAAAGCATGGGATTGAAATAAGTTGATCTTCGGAAAGACATAGCTGACGGTAGGGACAAAGAGGGATTATGACAAAAATCCTTTGTTTGGGAAGGTCTTGAAGACAAGACAAAGAAAAGGCAATACGTCCCATGTTATGGTGGAGAGGCTTGAAAGGTACATGTGTTATGGCAGAAGTAGCTGTAAGAATACTAGGAGCTCCTGTGACATCTGCTGCGGCTGAAAGAAATTCAGCACTTTCAGTTGGAATCACTGTAAAAAAGGAAACCATCTTACTACTGAAAGAGTAAGAAAAACAGCATATTTGTCTCATAACTGGAATCTCCTCAATAACACCCCAAAACAGAGAAAGCAACAAACAAGAAAACCCCAAGATTGTTGCCAAGGAAAAGAAGGAAGATGAATCACAAGCTATTGTTGTCTGTGAAACTAGGAGTGATGATAGTGACTCTGAAGACGGCTACATGTCACTTTCAAGTCATTCAAGTGATGAATAAATCTCTGACCCCGAAGACTCGGATTAGGTTATCGTAATCACTGAATTTAATTTAGGCCATCCCATTGCTTTACTTTGTTTTCTGAATTTGGAAGAGCTGTTATTTTCTGTATAAATGTTAATAGGCTTAATATTTTTATTACACTCACAGGTTATGAAATAAAACACACACAAAAAAAAAAAACAAAGTTACAACTTAGATATGATTTTCCAACATATTATCCCTGTCTTCACTTGCTATTAACTTTGTAAAATTACACACTTGTAAGTATATGAAAAGAACAGCAGTCAGTAGTTGTGGTTGAGGTAAGTTTAGTAAAAAAAACAAACCGCCTCAGCCTTAGCCAACAATAAACTTTGATAAAGATAATGTTCAATCAGTAGGTGTTTTGAGAAATTGAGATAATTCTTGTCCAAAGTTTTAGCTGAGGCTACATTTTTGTGAATGCAGTACAGTAGGTGGTATCAAATTTAGGTAAACAACTTGTTTTATTGGTAGTCGAAAGGTCCATGGCAAACTTTCAGGTAATAATTTATTATTTATAAACCTCTCTTCTCCCTTTCTTTTATACTTTATTATTGTGTTAATAGCTTATCAGTGTTGCAACACCTCTAAACTGGCGAGATCCATCACATTTTACAGTATTCGATTACTTCGAGTCGTGGTTTAGTTAAATACCCGGGTATTTATGAAATTGGGTATTTACCCTGAAGAATAAATACCCGGGTATTTTACATCACTGCTCATAAGTACAGTAAACTTCCTCTAACCCGGCATCCTATGGTACAGAACTCTTGATAATCCAGCATGGCAGGGGTGTCAAGGCCAAACATGAAAAGTGCGCCTCTTCAGTTCGCATGCTTCAATCCCGCGAAATTACAACCCCATGGTGCTTGACGGGATAGTAGAAAAATTTCCGGAAACCCTCCATGTGATCAAATACGTACTTGTTGCCAGTCCAGATTATAGCTTTCGAATGAGGCAGTATAATTGTAACAGTAGGCAATGTTATTTTACATTAAATATTAAAACTAATATTATAGTCTACATTTTGTTTTATTTTTACCTCTATACATTTTTTCGACATGCATCCGATAATCCGGTATGCTTTAAGCCCCAAACACACGGATTAAAGGGAGTTTACTGTAATTTAACCTTGATCCAATAGATCAAAAAATTTAATAATTTTCAACAGCTTACAAAGAAAAAAAAGGTGTTAATACCATATAAAGAATGCAGGTTGTTCTCCTCTAGGGTGAGGTTTGATTGAAGCAAGAATTAAATTTGTTAAGGGAGCTACACTACTTTTCTCTTTCAAATAAAAATTGATGTTTTGAAACCTTTTGTCATTCTAATAAGATAAAATTTCAAGAATAAAACAAACTTACTGAAGACTTTGAGATCCAACATATAGGTTTTGACATCTTAAAAGTTACTAAGAAAGTATTTTTTAGGAAAGAAAATGTTAAATTTGTGTAAATCCACTACTTTTTCTAAGAAACTTAGTGAATTAAATTAAAATGGAATATTACTCTATAATTTTAGCATAATTGAGAGAAATACCAATTTTGTTACCATGTACACTTCATATGAGTTAAGATGGCATTTTATTGTACGTACCAAGGTGTTTATGATTTTTCTATCCCATGCAACCTTCTTTTTTGGGGATGGCGACTGAGGCACATTATGATTTTTTAAGCCAGTCTGTACGGTTTCATGTTTAACTGCTTTGGAACCAACTATATTGCCAAATCTGTCAATTTTTTCAACCTGGTAGGAAAGAAAAGACGAATGACCATAACAATTCATGCAAATACAGGCAAAGAAAAACATACAACTCAATAACAAACGTTTCCCTGTTGTTTAAATAATTGAAATATAAACCTCATCTTTCTTGGGTGAAATGTGCCTGATGTCATCTTCCCAGCTGTTAATAGTGTTGGCAAGAGCAGCAAGACGTCTCGAACGCTCTTCCGAATATTTGTCAGAGTTAGCATGATTTTCTCCTTCATTATCTTCAATCTGCCATTTGTCCTCAGATTTGTGAATTGGGGATGATATTTCTCCATCTATAAGCAAACATAATAGTAAAATATATTGTGAATGTTAATGTCCTCTTAATAATGTTGGTACTGTGGTCAGGGCCGCCACATGGGGGGGACAGCCGGGTACTGTTGTCTCGGGCCCGGGCCGAGCCTCGCTAATTGGAAAAAAATGTATAGGTTATGAGCTTGTAAAAAGAAAGGGGTTTAGAAACATAGACAGGCGTAGCCTATATTTATTGGAATGGGATCTATATATTTTTTAATGTACATAAACGACAAAACAAGTGCAGTCCCAGAATAGTATATTTCATTAGGAGTCGTAATAAAACTACAAGCACCGAAAGTGACCTTTGCTGCACCGATTGTCAGCTTTTATTCTCATTTCGCTCAAAACTCAAGATGAAAATAAGTTTAAAAGGTCCAAAATCCTATAGCAAAGTATTAGAATTTTCAGTCTGGCTCGGAGAAGTGGGGGCCCGTGATCTGGTCCTGGGCCCGGCTCTGAGATGTGGCGGCCCTGACTGTGGTAATCTGTGGTTCAAACTACATAAATTTCCCTGTCAACAGATATTGCATAATTTCTTAACTGGCTAACATCTAAAAGATAAGCTTTAGTATAAGCAACTTAAACTTGTGTTTTTTTAACACTTGAGCCATAAGGCTAGGTCATACTGAGCCAGCTTTATATTCATTAACAAGAATAACAATTTTAGCAATTAGAGAATTTTATTTTTGCATATTTCTTTTCTAAATGTATTGATAATTTTCTAAATGTATTGATATTAGGCTGAAGATTAAAAAATAAAACATAAAACTAATAAATGAACGTTGTGACATGATCTTAATAGTGTAAGGTTTAATTGTCTACTGCAGCTGTAAATTGTTGTAAGAAATGACCTTAACGAGGCATTAAAGGTTTGAAACTAGGAAAGCATTAATTAATAAATCGTATTTATTAATTTCATGGTTTATTTTTTGGTCTTCTGCCTAATATAATGAGTGGAATTAATAGGGTCACTTTTCGATAGTTATTTTCCGATAAGTAAGTGCAAATACAGTGCCCTTGGACAAAGACAAGCTGTAACAGTTGCCCATTTTGACCCAAGGAGAATAGTTGTTCCTAAATATTTCATTCTTATGAGCCAATAGCTGGACAATGGCTACAATTTATGGTCTGATAAACATTGCTGATATTCATTGTTCTATTACGTATAAGTAAAAAGCTTCATGTAAACGTTTAAATATTGACATAAACAGAAGAACCTCTTGGATCAGCTTCACCAATTGTTGAAGAATTAAGGGGCCTAAAAGTAATTTATAGGAATTTTAAGTTGTATGGTGTGCAGACATCGAGGATATTTTTGAGTGATTCTCTAATAAACAAATCTCCTACTTATCCATGGAAATTAAAAAGAAAGAGTGAGACTGTAAGTAGCTTAGGACTAATGGCCATAGAAGAGCAATCACTAAAAAAAAAAAGAACAAATTAAAATACCTCCATATAAAATTCCAAGCCTCTGGAGTCTTGATTTTGTGGTGTCCCTCAGAAGAGGTGCAGAATTTTCTTTCTCATTAAGATTTTCTTTATCTGGAATAAAATATTTATACTGTCATTTGAGGAATTAAGATTCTTTCAAATAGAATAATAAAATGGTATATAAAAAAAAAAAAAAAAAAAAAAAATCCGATGATCAACTGCATCAGTTCAAGTTGAATTTTATCTAAATTTCTACCAGGAGCTAAATTGGCTAGTCCCTCTTTATCGTCGACAGTACTTCCTCGGTTCAGTCCTTTACCAAGTAATTCAATCCCATAGACCTTCTTATATTTTTCAACTTCTTAAATTTAAATCCTCTGTTCACTCCCGTAATACCCGATCTCGTCCTTCCGATCTTTATATTCCTTCCCACCGAACAGCAATATTCGAAAAATCATTCGTCACCCATGCCACCTCGCTATGGAATTCCTTGCCACCGTTTGTCCGCCATTCTACCAACCTAGAAACCTTTAAATCCCGACTCTTCGATCACCTTCTATCCCTGCAAGTTTTACCCAACCCCTAGTCTATATTGAAGCTGTACATTATATACTGATAGCATTTATAAGTTTTTAAGTTAATATATAAAATTCGCAATTATTTTGTAATTTCAAAATTATTCCTATGGGACTTGTGTCCCGGAATAAGAATAAAACTTTTCATTTCATAAATATTACTAATTTATTTTCATAATACTAACTTATTAGAGTGTTTATTTATTTATTTTATTTTATTTTTTTTTACGGCGCATCTACATCTAGGTCATTAGCGCCGCTTATTAGAGTGTTATTTCAATTAAGTAGCAATTACTCTTATGTTTAAATTTATATTTTTTTAAATGTTTTGGACCACCATTCCTATCTTAACATAGTATATGTATTAATAATCATCATCATTACATGCACTATGTCAAATAAGGCAATGTGAGCAAATAATGCGCTCTCCATATGGTTAGCACCAACAGAAAAAAATCTTTCAATTCATTAAATAAGGAAAACCTAAGACGGAAACAAAACATTAATAATTGGACCAGAAATACAGCAGAAACAATTTGCAGCCATAACAAATGATTTGTGATAATATTATGATAATACCCCAAATTAATATATGTGTTAAATACTCCATATATACTAATATATCTCATGAAGTGACATATATTGTGTGACTTTTTATACATACAAGGAACAAGATCTCATCAGCAAGAGTCCATTCACCATAAATAATATTAATAACATTTAAAACAGAAATTACATATTTAAATCGAAACTAATATTTTTTTATAATTTACTTTTCTTACAAATGCAACCAAAGACAGTTATTACGTATAAATTAACAATATAAATATGATACTTCGAAAAAGGCAGCCATTAGACTTTTTTTTTAAATCAAACTTGTTTTGGTCCAAATTTTAAAACATTAATATATCCATCTGTGAAGAAAATTACCTGGAGAATATTCTAATCCTTCACCACCTAAAGCGTTTCTTCTTCTTCTGCCTTCCCTTGCCCTCACTCTGATAACTTCAAACTGTAAAATGACAAGGAATTAGTTTCAATTATGACTTACAAGTAATTCACGTAAATTATATACTAATTAAAAAAAAAAAAAAAACCTCTAGCTCGTCTTCCATTATTTAAACAAAATCACGAAACGAAAGGCACGACGATTTAAAACGCGAATTAAAACCGGAGAGAAAAACAAACGAACTGTACTAAACCCCGGGAACGCCGCTTCTTCTAAATACGTTAAGGACTGTTTGTTTCAAATCTGACATATGCAGCCTTCTATATAACACGTTATCCAGCCCGCCATCAAAGGTAGTAATGACATTAGAAATACCTACCGATCTTTTAAATTATGGTATTTTAATAGACAAATGTTTCGTTTTATTATGTTTGTGCCCAAATTAAATGAAAAATAAATGTTTTACAGCTAAGAGATCCACAACTGGAATTGTATCCTCACTTTTATGACGTCACAAACTGAGGGGCATGAATTTGTGATACATTTTTTCGGTGGCTTTTCATATTCATTTATTTTTTTAGTTTCATGCAATAAGAAATAATTAATGTTCTTGAAATTAAAGTTTCTGGTTGTTGAATATGTTCGTTCGTAATTATTTAGATTTATCTATTGACAGAGTAAATTAAGGAACATTTACATTTTAATTCGCTACAGTTTTTCTCCAGCATTATATCTCATTGATGCTCTACTCACATTTTGTACTGTTGGGTTCTTATTCGGGAGACGCGGGTTCGAGCCCCGCCGGCAACAGGTTGAGTTTTTTAATTTCGAGGCCTGTTGAAAAAATCGCTACTCCACCATCCATGTATAGGAAGGGCACAACCTATATATAGCCAGGAGCTAGTGGCCCGATATCGATGCGCCATTAACAAATTACTTATTTTAATATTAAAGCAACAAAGGGGGGGGGGTCTGTCTCAAGTCATGTAGTATCCAATTGTATGATATGTTTTAAAAATAAACTAAATTGATTCATTAGAAGTTGGGGTTTAGTCCCTATTTTGTTCAAATTGAATTAAGCCACCAAGCCAAACCAACTTGAGCATTAATTCTTACTTCTACCACTAGGGGCACTTTATCCAGTCTCTCTGTTGATATAATTGTGGGATTTTCTCTTCTTACTTGTGAGCGCTTTTATTATTCATCAAGATCAATGAACAAAAATGTGAGGTTTTTGTGTATTTATTAAGTAGTATAGTTCCTCCCATACACAAAACTCTGGAAGAAAATTAATAATTGAGTCAGCTGTTCATTGCAAATATAAAAAAGCAAAACTATTTTGTTTTTAGGAGGCCTGGTGGCCGTGAGTGTTAAGGTGTGAGCACTTAACACTTTGTGCCAAGGGTCGTGGGTTCGATTCCCACAATGGGTGGCGGTGGCTTTTCTTTGGAAAAAGAAAAGGCATCAACCCTATCCTGGCTAGAAAAGGGTGGTCACCTATAGATAACCCATCCTAAAATTCTGAGTTAATTATAATGGACATTAAAATTTGAGTAAATAAATTATCTTCTGAGGAGTATGCTTAGTTATGGCTGACTTTGATTATTTTTCTTCATTGCTGTATAGAAACATTTTTATCCTTGGAGCAAAATTAAAATAAATGTTTATCACAATGGTCTGTAACATACCTTAAAATTTGAAAGTTTCTTCGTTTCTCACAGTTTGATAACCTTTAATTATTTTTATAGCCATTAATCTTTGAAGTCTTTTGAACTCATTATTTTTTTTTTCTTCAGCTGGTATGGCATACGATGGATGCATTCTTCAGCTGGCTCTTGCAGCTACAGATGACATATTAATTAGTAAGGGTATAGATATTTAATATGCTCAATTTATCGTCAAATATGCTTCCTAAATTGTTAAAGTTTGAGTTTTTTTAACATTTTTTTTTATTTTTTATTTATTTCATAGAGGTTGTTGAATGAACTGACAACCCTAAAAAACTTTAGTGACTGAAGGTTTCTTTTCTTTCCATTAAGAGTAGGGAGATCCTTTGAAATAATGCAGACTTCAACAATTAAATCAAGAGGTTCTGGGATAATTTTTCTAAAGACAATATAATAAAGAATATTTAATAAAAACAGTTCTATAACAATATCTTTTTCATAAGTACAAAAATGTTGGTCTACATAAAATATTAATTAAATTACAATAAGCTGTAGCGTAAGAAATAATAATGTTTTATAAGCTTAACCCTATGTTAAGAAACGAACACATTTCTTATAAAAATAATCAATATTAAGTACAAAAATACATAGGAAACAGCATGTTTTATAAAAATAAGTACTTATTGTATTACAACGATAATAATAAAAGATTCATTTAGACTAGTAATAAAATATTAAAACATCAAACAATCAGGGCAACAATTAACATAAACTTAGATGAAACTTAATCAATATACTCCAAATGTTTAGAATAATCAATGATTGAAATATATTTCTATAAGAGTTGACAGAAACAAAACATTGACCCCTTACATTTCTCTTTTTTTCTTTTATTGAGCTAATATATTTAAAATTCTAAAAATTTACATTCCAATATTTACGATTTCTGTAATATGAGGTATCAAATACATAAATAACAAATATTAAAGAAAGAAATCACTGCCTCTGAGGACCTAAACCTAATGGCTCCAAGCAAATTACACTGCTTGCAAAGGGGGTTTTTTTTTTTGTTTACTTATATTTTTCATTCAAATGTAAAGAGAATATTAGATGCGTAACAATATTGTCTCAATAAATTATATAACTTTGTAAATTGAACAAATCATTTAGCACTGGATAACACCAAAAGATGTTATGCTGTCTTGTTAAAAAAGCTACATAATAGAAACTACATTTTCACATTTCATCACCACTTTATAACAGCCTGTTCAGTTAAATGGAAAATTTCAAGTTCCCATGTTCGAAATTCTGAGGTAAATATTCCCAACAGTTCAGCTATATGAAAATTTCCATTTCAACGAACAACATGCTACGTGAAACATTATAATAGCTGATTATGTGTCGTTTAGGACCAGGGAAGTGTTTAATGTTTATCAAAACTTAGCCAAAGCTAAGGATGAAAATAATTTGAACAATAACGTTGCCTGTTCAAATAGATGGTTTGGTTGAAGGGAAAAGGACGTGGCCTATATTCCCAATGCAGAAAATTGGTGATAAAACTTCTTTTTTTAGCCTTAGCTTTGGCTAAATATTGATAACTATTAAAGACTATCCCCCTTATATGGCCTCTCAAAGACTTCCCCAGTCTTAAACAAGACAATCAGATTTTATAGTTTCACAAATCATGTGATCCTTGAAATGATAATTTGCAAATGGCGGAACTGTCAGGATTATTTCCCTCAACATTTCGTGCATGCGGAACTGAACTTCTATCTGAACAGGCTGTGGAGTGATTAAAAATACTTAAAAGGTCAGACTTCATCGTAAAAAATAGTTTACATCTGTAAGAAAATGGCCAGATATCTTGAGTAGAAAATTCTACTTTCTACATACTAGCTTTCTTATAAAATACCCAGAACTAGAGTTCAACACAAGAGCATAACCTTGGGGGAGAGGGGGGGGGGGTAAATGGTGTGCAATAATTTTTTATATAACCAGACTGTGCTTTATAGTTGAAAATTCCGGCTATCACTTTTTAAAACTGTGGATCACTATTCCACCATGTATATTCAGAAAGAGTACCAACCAGTGGATAGCCCGGTGCAATGGACTTGGAAGACAAAACACAGTAAAAAAACAAAAGAAAGTTCTTTTTCTAAGGAGGAGAAAAAGATGGTTCTATTCATTCGTCCTTGCTTCACAATATTATAAAAACCACATGAAAATGGTTCTCTGGTAAACAAGAAAGTCAATTCTTGAAAAATACAATTAATTCAGGAAAAGTTTGGAGAAAAAGATCATAGTCAAGTATCAGGCCATTTGCCTTTACAATAATGAACAAAAATTGTTACTTTTCAATTTGACATTATGTACTGTTAGATAATATTCAAAATACTACATTACCCATGGATTTCTATAAGAAGCCATTTAAAATGTTGATTGTTTTCCAATGGTTAGAAGCAAAATTAATGTAAAGAGACTGGTTGTTCTTTCCAAATAAATATACAATAACTACAAACCGTTTAAAAACAAGTGAGACAAAAACCCCAAACAGCCATGTTTCATGTTTAACAATTTTTCCTCTAGCTCCATTGATAAAAAGCTTTAAGGATAAAATTAAATAAACACACTCTTCTGCTACAATTATTTCAATAAAACTAATATAATATTCACAACCCTTAACAAAGACTTTGTGCTAAGAAAGTATACTTAAAAGACACAAATACAATAAAAATTATTATGAAAAAACGCAAAAATTATCATGATGAAATAAAATGGAAGAAGTAAGTGTTTCTTAATGATGATCTGTTCTTTGTGCCTGTGAACGGATAATTCTCTGCAAAGCATAGAACAATAATATATTTACAATTATTAAAATTATGTTTAAATGGTTCACAAGTTTTCTCAAATTCAGTATCAATACAAATAGCAGTTAAGAAGTCTGTCCTATAATAACTTATGTTAAGTACAGTGCTTTTTTTAAGTACTTTTGTTCCTTACTGATTCTAAGCGTTATGTCGTTATTTTCCTTTTGTAGTATTTTATTTTTATGTTATATCTCAAAACATGGAATAGTACAGGAAAACGCAACACAATCTTTAGACCATGTTGAAATGCTTTTTTTATAGTTCATAATTTTGTGGGTTTAATCTATCGTTAAAAAGTAATCTTGAGCACAAAATGATTTTGATTGAAATTATATATTAACAAATCATTTAGTCAAACCCTATATTTTAGTAGAAATAAGATTTTAATTAAATATATGAAAAAATTATAAACAAGTTATAAAAATGTTAATTAACTATAAAAGTAAAGATTCTCGGGGTTTGGTCATGTGAGAAAACTACATTTTTTTTTTTTTTTTTTTTGCGATTTTAAAGGTTTATAGAAATAAAGAGGATTTTTATTTTTTTTCATAAAATCATAGTTAACATATTTAATTTCAAGGCATTTGACATTATAGGACAACCTCTTTCTATTTCACCATACTTACATAAGAAACACATTGTCACATTTCAAAGTATAAAAATATATCTGAAATGGGTCATTTTTAACATGTCAAATATTATTAAAATATTAGTACATAATAAGTAAACATTTAGTGAAGAATCTTGTTTGCTGTTATACACATAAAGCAAAGGTTTGCTGTTTAATCAAGCAAAGGTGACTTCTTTATCAACTTGTTAACCCTTTTAAATGTACACTTCCACTTAGTTTTTGGTGTAAATCTGCCATTAAAAGACTGGAAAGAAGACTGGAAACAAAGAAAGCCTTTATCTCAGGAATGTGCAAAAGAAAAATGAAGTATAAAACATGCGATCTTACAGGAAAACCCATGCAGGTATTTAGGTTTAAATAACAAAATCACACACAATAATGCAATGCTGAGCGCCAGGTGTCCACTGCCATCTGCGATGAACTGTTAGGAGGATTAACAAAAAAGGGTCACGAAGGAGTCTGAAAATGAAGGGTAAGTTTTTAAATAAGGTCAGTAACTACTGAACAATTAGGGCTAAATGTAACACAGTAATCAAGATGAATGGCTAAGTAACACTATCAATCTAAAGCCATTTTAGATATCTCAATAGTGAATAGCTGGCATGAAATCTATTTCGTTTGATATTATCAATTATTTGTAAACTTCCTCCATTTTTACTTTTTTTTTTATGGCGCATCGACATCTAGGCCATTAGCGCCGACATCCAGGGTGCAGCGAGGAATTTTTCCCAATGAGAAGTGAGGTGAGAAAATTCCTGCCGCCAGTGGGGATCGTTAAACCCACATATGATCCATTTTTGTGTTTTTAATTTTATCTTTTCTTGTAATATCTATTCTGAATATTTGGTATAAGCCACTTCTTTAACAATACAAATTGATTTTTCATTAATCCTAAGCAGAAGACGAGGTAAATCTTCAAATAAGAGTAACTTAAGAAGTATAAAAAATATTCAAAGAATTGAAGGAACAATGGCCTTCCTACCAACATTTTTTACACATTTTTTGTTTATTTCGGTTATTTTTTCCAGATTTTTTTTATTAAATGAAACCACAAGCAAATAGTATTGAAATATTGTACAAGAGATTTGGAAAAAAAAAATAATGAGTGAATCTCAGTGAAGCTACAACTTAAGGGCAATGGTTCCCTTAGTTAAGCAACGCCGGGTGTGGCCAGTATCTGAATGGGTATCCGACCACGTGCTCGGTATTATAAAAGGGTGGCAACCTGTAGATAAATCAATAGCTGAAACGCCGTTAAACACAAAAAGAAAAAATTATTTTGAAAAATTTAAATGGGGTTTTTGAATTTATTAAAAAAAATTAAATGCAAAAATTGTTTAGACTTTTTGGCTAAATCATAGAGCTAAATGTTGTTTTAAGTATGGCACATAAACACTAAAAGTACTTAGAAACAAAATAAATATAAAAAGGCAAAGGAAAAAACAAGTTTATTGGCAAATAGTTTTAAAACCCTATTAGATAGCAAACCTAAAATTTCACGAAAAATTTTCTTATTTCATTGATTTTTGTTTCTTGAATGTAATTTCTACACATAAGCTAAAGCCCATAGCTTGATTTTTTTTTCTATGATACAGTAATATAGTATCTGAGACCGTATTTTTACACGATGTGCATAGTTCTTATATTGTAATTAAAATTTATTTTATTTAAAATCAAAATTAGTTAATTAATTAGAGGATTTTTTTTACGAATCTTTTTTTTTTTTTTTTTTTTTTAAAGATAATTAATAAGAAAATTAAAAAAAAAAAAATAATAAATCTTGAAATTAAAGATTATAGTAAGAAGTTTGTCGCAAATTCTTAGCCATTCACCAGGATTGAAATAAGACAAGGACATGAGAACATAAAAACAAACAATAAAAAGCAAGTGAGTGATCAAAAGTTACAAAGCCTATGAATATATAGGACAAAGAAAATATGAATAATAATGTTGCTGTTTTTTTTTTTTTTGTTTTTTAAGATTATATTTAAAGAATTGTTCTTGTTATACAATTGCTTTTTAGACACTATGTTTTTTTATTTATTTATTTTAAGGGCTTCGAATCTATGGCGATGAGCCCTTTAGACCCTATATAGGATCCAAGTAGAAACGAGGAGTTTGAAATCAATAATTTCTTGTTCCGAAATCATTGTTTTTGTATCAATTGATTAAATCAAACTTGATCTATCTTTATCGTCATCAATTTTATATTATTTTAAATTTTGTTAAAAATAGATTTTACTCATAAAGGGAGAATGTTTTAATGAAAACATTCAATTCGAAAAATGAAGATTTTGGTTTCTTATTTTTAATATTTATAATTTTCTATGCTAATAGATGAAACTCATTTCCAAAATTCTATAAAAAGCCGAAATATTAAAACCAGTGAGTAAAAATCAATTCCTTATCACATTCACAAATAAAAATACACATTTCTAAATTAAGAAAAAATATTACTGAGAAATTATCATTGTTATTGATAGGAAAAGTAAACAATATTCCTTTGACTTGTGAAAACAAAACGACTTTGCTAATAAATTTTAATCACTTAGATAAATATAGGTAGCAAACGTACATTATAAAAATAAAGTTCATACCTGCAGTTTGAGAGCCTGTTTGGCTTTGTAATTGCCTTTTGCAAGAGCTACACGAACCCACTCAGGCTTATCAGGAATTGCAAAATGCAGTATCTGTCGAACACCTAAGAGAAGATGCTCTAAGACAACAAATGATAGATACCACGCTGCAGGCGCGAGATCCGGAGCTAATGAGCGAAGGGACGGATTCAATGAGAGTAGAGCGCAGTTTGTTAGAACACTTAGTGTACAGAGAGCTTGAAAAGCTCGCTAAAAAACAAACAAAACAGATTATGAGAATGTGCTCACTTATATATATATATATATATATATATATATATATATATATATATATATATATATATATCGTGTTTTTGTTGGAATTTGACCTTCTGCCATTCATAAATAAATACATATATATATATATATATATATATATATATATATATAAATGTATTTATTTATATGTGGCAGAAGATCAAATTCGAACCAAAATACATTCCACACTACTCTTTCTGATCTTTCTGAAAGAGGAGGGTGGAACGTGAGTCTTTTTGTTCAAATTTGACCTTCTACCACATATAAATATATTAGAAAGGTGGGGTCACCATCTTATAACATAAAAATGTATATATATATATATATATATATATATATATATATATATATATACACACACACACACACACACACACACACAAATAGGTACAGTGAATAATTGAAAATATTTGGGAGCAACTAATCAGTACTCACATTTCTTAAGTTGTGTTGATTTTTTTTTCCCCCTGATTTTAACTACTATTGAGACAGTTGGTCATTGAGCCAAAGTCTCCTTGAATTCAGGTAGGATGACTATTTGAAGTGTAAGATTAGAATTTGGAATTTTGTGAGATATTGAAGTTTCCAATAGTTGCATGTGAGATGATGCAGGAACTGCATCATCTTAGCGCGGTTCCTGATCATAGACCTATTGTCATTTGAAAAGCTTAGAATAGTAACAGATAATATTTTCCTCGGCCTTTGTTCAAAGGGTTTTATGGCTTTACCTGGTCGGGTCCGCCAGACCCTAGAATCCTCTTCTACCGATACTTCATTTCATACGTTTTAATGCATTGGAAAATGTCAAAATTTTTCACATATTCCTGTGTTCTTTTACTATAGTAATTATTCTACAAATAAAATCAATTAAAAAATAAAATTTAAAAAAAACCAACAGCATGAAGGCAATTGAAAATATTCAAAAGACGTCATCGAATCTCTTTCTCTTGGCAAGCTATATTTCTAACAATGAATTGTTTTTCTAATTTTACCTAATCTGTTTTATTGTCAAATACATTATCCAACTATAAGCAATTAAAAAATAACAAGGAATAAAAACAGACAAAAAGAACCGTTCGAATAAACGAAATCAATTACTTCAAAGTTTAAGCACTTATTTCTCCGATTGACATCACCTAATCAAAAATTGTTTCAGAATCTTTTGTGTAGAGAATTTATAAAGCTTTCAAATAATTTCTAACCACTTATCACCATTTCCCAACCTGGTTCGAGATATTAATGAAATTATACGAAGTTTCCAAAACTTTTCATGTCTGTTCATAAAATATTTTATTCTAACCCTTCCTTAACTCCAAACATAACCAAAAGTTTAACATGTTAGTTTTGATGAAATTCAAACATGCAAAAAAAGTTTCAACTGAATCCCATGATTCTAAGTAACCAAACCAAAAACTTGATTTAACAACTTTTTTTCCGATTTTCTCAGAAACGGTTAAAGCTATCGCCTTAAAAATGGTTTCATTCGTTTTACTAGCCCAAGAAGCCTATAAAACGAGTACTTACAAGCACATGAACTCAAAAACGTAAGCTTTATGATTTTTTTCGCGTGAATTTCGCCCCAAACGCCATCTTCCAGTGGGCGGATTTTGCTGGTTAACGAACTTGACCTTTCAAATTGGATGACGGATTTTTGTACCAAATTTCATCAAAATAGGACCATTAGGGACGCCAGAAATCCGCGAACAGATAAATGTATATATATATATATATATATATATATATATATATATATATATATATATATATATATACATACATACAAATTTTAAACACCGTTATTTTCGGTCTCCAGGGGTTCTGAAACGCGAAATTTTCTAGTCGGCACTTCCGGATTGTTTCATGAGATCAACCTTATAAGCGGGGTTCCTCCCTATGAAGGGAGGGAGGAACTGCGCTAAAATGTGTGTTGGCTAGGATTTGTTGTGAAGGACTTTGGATGGAAGCTTGTATTCCTTGTATGTTTGAGAGTTTTGCTGATTCCCATAACTTAAGTCTATATGTCCAAATAGGTTCGATTCTAGTTTTATGTGTACTGAGTTTGTTTTGTTCTGTAAAGGTTTTGCCCCTTGGCCTGTTTATAATTTTCAATGGTTTGACCAAAAATATTTTTGGTTATACGCTCCTGAAGAGGTGCTAGAAACATTAAAGAGAATTGAATAAAGAATTCAGAGCTGAAGTAGTGATAGGCGATTCTCGAATATGAATCATCTTTGGAATCAATTCAAATCAAAATGAACAGATCGATCCACAAAAAAGATCGATGAGTTCAGATCAATACAAAAGATCGATCTTCTAGGCTCAGAAAATCTACCTACGATATGGAACGATCTTCGATAAGGATCATGTCATGATTACTTACAATTACCTACGAAATTCGTATTTCATTTTCATTCGAATCGATTGTCATTCGAGAATCGCCCATCACGACTACGAATCGACCTGAATAAGTCGATTTGAATACTTGAGTATGAAAAATATTTCTGTAACCTAAAAGTAGAAATATTTAAGACTATTTTTCACCAAAAATAATATATAATGAACCTAATACTGTTATATGATATTGAAATATATGGGTATTATTACCAAAAATGAGAAAAAAATAGAATAAAATAATAATAATAATACACAAAAATGCTTATACAAATTAAGAGCACAGTTTGAAACCTTATTTTTATTATATTACCTTTTAGTTGGAGAAAAGGAAGATATTTAATCGTTATATAATGTCATTGTTGAATTAAAAAGTCTGTTACTGGACGTAGGACAATGTTCTGTGAATTTCTTCTTCAGTTAAATAAATGAGAAATCTTCAGAAATGAGACTGAGTAACAAGAAGTGAGATTCAGTATTTGAATATTTGAAACAAAAAAAAAAAACACTTTATTTTACGGTATTCTAGATAGATCGATTCTTTAAAAGATCGCCCCTTAGAGATCGATTCTTTAAAAGATCGCCCCTTAGAGATCGATTCTTTAAAAAGATCGGCCCTGGGAGATCAATTCTTTGAAAAGATCGGCCCTTAGAGATCGATTCAAAAAAATTGATATTTTGTGTTAAAAAGATTGATTCAGATCGCCCATCTCTAAGCTGAAGTATTGGAGTGTTTTTTTTTTTTTTTTTTTATTATTGGGCTTCCGCTACATTTTGAGTGAAAATAAAAAGAAATTTCTATAAGCTTTCTAGTTAGTATTACCTGCCAAGCTCCAGTATCTTTAACTTTTCTGGCCATAGGTCTTTGGTAAATACGACATAGTTTGAAAGCATCACATCGGATTTCTAGAAGGTTATTGGCCAAAGCCCAAAAAGCTGCCATAGGGTAGACAGCAGAAAAGAGGAATACATAACCAAACTGTACAAAAAGTTCTAAATAATCATCATAGGGATCCTGAAAAAAAAAAAAAAATAATAAGAAAAGAATCATTAAATATTTTGTCATCCTTTAACTGAATTTTGTGATTTTTTTAATACCTCCAAACTCTGTGCCAAGGGTCATGGGTTCGATTCCCACTATAGGGTGGTGGCTTTTCTTTAGAAAAAAGAAAAGGCATCAGCCCTATCCTGGCTAGAAATGGACCTATAGATAACCTGTCCTAAAATTCTTATTTAATAATAATGGACGTTAAAATATAAATAAATAATAAAACCTCTAAATAAATTCAATACTATTATGTTAAAAGAAGAATTTAAATAATTCATTATCGTACTTAAATATATAATATCGAAAAGTATTAAATGGGAAAAGTGGTTTGGTACCTTATAGATGGCTCTATAGAAATTTTATCTTATATGTTTTATTTAGACTTAATGCACATTCGTTAGTTTGATTTTCTCTAATTGACTATTATTTTTCTTTAATTTTCAAGAGTTTGCCACAATCTATGTCAGTACAAGAGCAATCATTATAGATTGCAAAAATGAAAAATGCGTTTTTTCAAATTCGATATACTTCGAATTTGGATCGACGATATGTGCAGATTACAAATAAATTTATTAAATGACTATACACCTTGCAAGACAGAATACACGATCTATGAAGTAATCAATTTTTTGATGGAATATTCCATACCGTTTGGAATAAATTGAGGTGTGTACAGCAAAAAGGAATAAACTATATTGTAAGTGTGGTTTTGAATTAGAAACGGACAAAAACATTCATTTTTTGCAAAGTGCAGTAAGAAAAAATCTCTGGATATTAATGATGTTATTTTCCACTAGATATTGGAAGTTTTTTTTTTTTGTTTTTTTTTACGGCGCTTTGACAACTAGGCCATTAGCGCCGACATCCAGGGTGTCGCGAGGAATTTCGCCAATGAGCCGTGGGATGAGAAAATTCCTGCGCCTGTGGGGATCGAACCTACCATCTCCCGCTCATGAATCTAAGGTTCCAGCCACTTGACCACGGGAGACCCCCATATATTGGAAGTTCCTACAGATTGATGGAGATAAATCGAATTAAAACAAAAAGTTATGCATTACCAAAAATTGAATAAAAAAAAAAGGCTCCTTATTACTCACCACTCTTGAATTTGATTCCTAGTAAAGATACTTTAATTTTTTTTAAGAGCTTCGCAACGAAGGTGACTTGCTGGTAAAGATACATAAAAATTATATGTAAAAATTATAGCAAAAGTTGTAAAAATTATAGCAATGGTTTTTTCATATAAATATGGGAGCCTATTTGGTTAAGGTGTCTACAAATATAAAAGGGGGGGGGTAAGCATCAGTTTATTTTTTTTTGTTTCAGCCATACGCAGTCGGAAACACTTTCTCCTTAACACTTTCGCTGCGGCTGTCATTGTTTGGTAATACCTCAGAAACGGATGCATTTTTTGTTTGAATTTTTCATGTCGACATTTTGTTTTCATAAAAAAATTCATAAAAAATCTTCCAGTCAGCCACTTTGAAAACGGAAAACACTGTTAGAAAACCCAAACAATACTGAAGGCAACTGTCTTTATCTGGAGCTGTACAAGTGAATCCCCTCCATTTACGAGCCTTTTGAATCTAAAGGGAAATGTTATGGAGGAATGTCCTTCCGAAGGGACACTCGTAGGCGGGTAAGATAGCTTGTGTCCTTCTGGAAGAACACCCGCAGCAAAAGTTTTTTTTTTTTTTTTTTTTTTTTTTTTTTTACGGCGCATCGACATAATTCTTGGCCATTAGCGCCAGCAAAAGTGTTAAACGTATCTAGCAAGTAGTCAGTTTAAACAACTATACAACAGTACAAAATCTTTTAAATAAATCAGCTCAGTTACAGTCCTTAACAGCTAATTTGTAAAAACGCACAACTTATATACATCATAGAGATCCATGACTCCTTCAACCAATGCTTGTTTTATCCTAGAATCAAAACTGTCCAACTCCTTCACTCCAACTAGTTCAATAGCATTCTTCTCTTTTGCTGGTTTTGAGCCAACTAATTTTGAGGATGATTCTTGTTTTTTTATATTTCTTACCTAAAATTCAAACGATAAAATAAATTATCTATAATAACAAAGATTGAATAAGGCTAAGAGATTTTAGTTATTGACAGTGAATAGTTAAGCAATTTGTGCTATAGGAAATAATAAAACAGATAAAAATGACTTAAAGAAAAAATGACTTCATGATCTTCAATAAACAAACCTCTATGAAATAGTTAATAGGTACTAATGTTTGATATGACTCATATACATATAAATTAATGGAGCTCTTAGAGGTGAGCACATCATAGCAAGGCCTTCATACAGTCTGTAGCACCAAAGAGAGAGCACAGTATAGATTTTTTGATTTTTTTATAAATAGTTTTCTAAAGGGGGATACAGACTGACATGCATGTTTCTGGGATATGGAACGCACAAGCTTCACAGTTGCCAGGATGTTTGATAATAACGTTATCTGTGTTTCTTTAATTTTACAAAGCTAGTCTTATTTCTTTAGAAGAAGAAAAGTAGGAAATTATCTTTGATTTACAACTAGTACAATAGTAGAAGCCAAAAAAGAAAATTAGCTAACTGTTAGGAATATGACAAAAAATAAATATATTGAAAGGGTAACACAAAACTTCAAGAGAATAAAATGTTTGATAAAAAAAAAAAAAAAAAAAAATGTCTTTTATCAACTATATAATAAGAAGAAGAACAAATGTGGTGCTAATGACCCTGGCAGTAAAAAAAAAAAAAAAGAACAAATGTGAGCTATAGATCTTGATATAATTCTTTCGAATGAAAATAATTACATAATTTCAATCCTATAAAGCTATACTTAGTATCACTTATTTCTAAACTTATTAACTAACGCTAATGGCATATCTTTGCCTCATTGCACTCTGTTTTGTTTTTTATTTTTATTGGAAGGTAACCAAATAAAAGATTTGCTCACGACAATAGACACATTACCACTCTGACACAGCTCGAGAGGCTGGGGTTAAGAGAGACTTTAAAGGCCGAATTTTAGTTAAAAATGAAAAAATATATTGCCAGCAAAGCTGCTGTTCATTTAAAAGTTATACCTAAAGTAATTAAATTATAAGCTTACTTTTGAGCTGAAGTTTCTGAGAACGAGAGGAACAAATGCCTCCTGAATATTATTTATAGACTGAAGAACAATTAGCAGGGTTGCAAGTTGCTAAAAAAGAAAATGTATCAGAATTATAATTTTATTCAATTCCATTAAATCAAATTAATATACTCAGCTGAAAACTTACATATCTTAAAAGGTCCATGTCCTGAATAATGAAAGCAATATAGAAAAGTGACATAAAATTATTAACAAATTCAAACAAAACTAACTTAGTCACTCGATGTCTGTCAAACTGAGATTGAGTTCTATGGTTTTCTGTAAAATTTAAAACAAATTATATCAATAAAAATTAAAAGAACATATTTTTAGTTTTAATATTCAAGCAATAAGGAATAATAATAAATGAAAGATTATATATTAAAATCAAACATACGCTAGTTTCAAGTAAATGGTCATGGGGAATATCTGGAGCGCCCCAGTGACATGATTGAATTGCTTAAACCAAAAACCATTGAAATACTTAAACTAAATCAGAACGACCTGATGACGTAGAACCCAAGAATTATTAAAGAAGTAGAGAATAATTGTTTGGCAGGGTTCTCATCTAAACAAAAAACTTCGAGGCAGTTCGGTAGATAAATCAAATCTATGCAGCTATTCTTGTTATCACAACCAATTCAGTCTTATTGTATTTAATTTTTAAAATTAAGTCACATAAAATAAATAATAAATAGTATTTTAAGTTTAATTTAATTATTAAATAAAAATAGAAGAGTAGAAAACACACTGCTAAATATAAAAAGTTTCTAAGAAACTGAAGCTGTTATCTTGGGTCAACTAAAAATAGATCAAATAAGTATGAAGATGAAAATAAGAAAATGAACATTTAAGCCCAAGAAAAAAAAGAATAATGAGATCAAAAGACTAATAGAACTATCATCAAGTAATAATATTAGATCTTCAAAAGAAGAACAAAGAAACCAAAAATAGGAACTTCCTGTTTGAGGAAGCATGCAACAGCGTGTTTTCATTGTTGAATGTACTTGTAGTTAGAGAGAAGACATCACATAAAAAGTGGTGTGTACAAGGCATATAATTTTTTCGTATGCCTTACAAGCCTATTGGGAGAGCTATGTTTTTTTTTATTTTTATTATTATTTTTTTTTTTTGAGGTTGCACATGGTTCACAACATTCATGTTTCTTCCCGGATGGAGGTGGAATGACATTCTCTCTAGGTTCCATGTGGGATTTAATTGCCTTCATTAACTTCTTTCTCTGTTACTCTGCTGTTATTTTTTTGGTTAATAATGGAGATATTATTGTACATTATTGTTGAGATATTGTTGACATAACAAACAAAAAATTGGTCGCATGAGGCCCGAGGAACATGTAAATGGGCAATACAATATTAGATAATAATATAATTTTAATTCTCAAATGGATATTTCAGACATTGTCATGCATTACATAAAGTATAAAGAACCAAAATAACATAATAGGCACATAAATTTTTAAAAAACTGTAAATACAAATAATTACTTGGGGACGTACAATGTATCCAAGAAGCAATAAGAGGGCACAAACTGGTCTAACCTCATCCGACGAGTAACAATTTAAAACTAAGGTGAAGAGGAAAATGAAAAACCCAGCTAGAAACGGGGGGACTGCCACACTCTATCCCATCATAGCGGATTTCCTTCAGACAATGCTCCTTTGTAACAACAGGATATCACACGTTCCCAAGGGTTAACATGTTTCCTCCTTTCCAATATGGAAGAAATGCACTTAAGACATCAACCTAAACACAATCGGGACGTCCCTTCAAGATTAGTCATTGTTTCTTAATTCACTAGTGTCAAAGAAACTAATCATACAAATTTGTGAATGTATGTATAAATACATACACATCATGAAAGAGATCTAGCTTCTATAAAAATGATTGGATTTTGGTACACTTTGAAACAAAAATACTTTGTCTAAAATAACATGTCGATATTATAAACCAGCAAAATACACCTACTGAAAAAAAAAAAAAAAAAAAATACCCACTTTTATAAGATGTGAACTATTCTAAAGAAAATTTATAGCAAATGCCCAGAAATATTCTATTTGTACAGATTTTTAAAGAATAGTTCTGCACCAATCTGTATCATAAGCTTTTTCTATTTCAAAATAGATGAGTTAACTATATTGCTTTACAATGAAAGAATTACAGGATGTCTGGTGGCAAATTTATATTTTTAAATAAGATTATTTCAAAAAGTAATAAACGGTGCAGAGGAAGGGTGGCACCATTGGAATTATCGATTGTGCGAATTTGTCATTCACGATGTCGAAGTGGTCGAGAGCATCGCGCGTTCAATGTGGAGACATTTTTTAAGAGCTCACCGACAATTTGGTTCTAAGTTCGGTATTCGGTGAATACATGATGGACCGAGTGTAAATTTAATTTGTTCGTGGGTGCAGAGATTCCGCGCAACTGCTTCAGCTTTGGGGACATCCCATGGCCACCGAGGTCGCCCGATATAACTCCCATGGATTTTTTTTATGGGGCTACCTCAAAGAGAGAGTTTATAATGACAATCCCCAATCTCTTGTGGCTTTAAAGGAAAATATTCGTCGAGAAATCAGCTCAACTGAACCAAGTTTACTGCAGCGTGTGGCACAGAACACAAGGCTCTGCATTTCCATTCTATCCTTCAATGCTCTTAATAAAACTTTGTGTCAATTATTACGTTTTTTATTTAAGTTTGAAAATATAAATCTGCTACCATACACCCTGTATTTACTTTTTACATTTATTTCAATTATTTACTTTACACAGTAACAATATCATCTTAAGTCAAGGAATAGGTTTTGAAGGCACAATGGTATCCTGAAAGAAGATTTTTTTGCTGTTATGAAGTCTATTTACAAATTGCTAAATGCTTTCCATAGAGTTAAAGAAAACCAACATTTAATTACCCCATTCAGTAAGAAAATTAGCGAATCTTCTATAAACCATATTCATGACATAAATCAGTCCAGCATACACAATACTTGGAGTATAAATGAGCCACACAGGTGTATTTGGTATCTCTTTAAGCCGCTCTTCAACCCAAAATGATAGCAACATCACCAAAAATGCACCAAACATGCAAATGATGACAAGTGGTAGTGAAACGCAGTACATCTGTAACAGGTAAGATTATTAAAACAAATTAGAATAATAATGTGCATAAAAGCAAATATCATACAATACTGAATAGAGTACACCCAATTGTGTAAGGGTTTATTGTCCACCTCTACACCTTTAGATTCTCTTAAGATTTTCCTGAAAATGGGTTCTGAGCCACAAGAAGCATAAAAAAAAAAAAAAAAATAAATAAATAAAAAATATTTTCATTACAGAGGAAACATAGATTTAACCACTCTTTGCTTCTGTTTGTATTAATCTTACTACATTGGAAAATGTGCTTTTGTTCTGAAAGTGAAGAAGAGTGAGAGAGGAGTACTTAATGCTCTCTCTCTACCCACTGGCATACTCAGTTTAGGTGGCTCCAATGCATATTGTTTACTTTCCAAAACTGATTTTTTTTTTTTTTTTGTGTCAATAGGTTCTGAAGATGAGATTTGGCCTTGAAAGAGCACGGTGAGCATCTAATAAAACTATTTTTTATCGTCTAAAAACCAACCAGTCCATTAGAATACGGAAATAAAGTAAAATTGAGTTAACAAGTTTTTAGATTACCAGTATTGGTCCTCCCGGAAATATCCGGAATAATTAATCTCTCTCTCCTATAAAATATGTTTAACTTAAATAAAAATTGGAATAAATAAATAAAAATACTCTGGATTGAATATTATCGTTCATTATTAATATTCAGTCCTCATGGGCATAGATAAAAAAAAAATGTATATCAATAATATTCTATAAGATAGGTAACCTAGTTTCTAAATTATCTCAAGAATGATCAAAGCTTTCCACAGCTTCAGGCTAACTTTTTTCATCAAAAACTAACCAATTTACTTCAAATTGCAAATTTAATAAAATGTATAAATATATATACATAAAATTGATACATACTTTAATGTGCGTTTTAAATCGAGGTGCCTGAGGAAGCATTTTTCCAGTGACAATATCTATGCCTATGGTGCCTCTAAAATTCGGACGAGGCTCATCAAAACTTGTCATGCTAATTGTGCCCCAGATAAAAGCGAGTTCGGAGCATTTCCTTCGCCAAAGCTAACAAAAAATATTGAAATGATAATTACTTAATAATTGCACAATTTATTCGAAACTAGCAAACTTTTTCTTTACCTCAAGAAAGAGTGTAGCACATATGATATTCAATATGCTGAAAATTGCCATTGTACTGGCATCAGCAAACATCTGCATGAAACCGAGTAATGTTGGTCCAATAAGAGAAATAGTATAGAAGCCAAGAAACTGGAAGTACAATGCAATTGATTCGCCGAAATAAAGCCTAATATGCTCTGTAACAGGAAAAGAATATTAAACAATGTATTTACAATTAATTCTGTTTAATATTTGTTTATTTTTCAATGTCCACTCGGACATAACACAGATTTTTGAGACAGGTTAACTACAAATTACCATCCATTTCTAGTGGGAATCCTCTCCACCCAGGAGGGGATCTTTAAGTTCAAATTTTATTATGGTATAACTTAGTTTACAGGAAAAGAAATTATAAAAATAAATAAATAGTGAAATTGTTGCCAAGCTTTTGTTTAAGAAACTGTAATTACTTAATACTGAATGAGGTTAAGGCAGATTCCAGGATCATTTCTATAAACTAACAGGCAGACTCGGGGGCGAGGTTAGCTCAGTGGTAGAGCACTCGACTAATGAACTGGAGGACCAGGTTCAAAACCCGAGCGCGCACTAAAGATTTTTTCTTCTAGTGCTGCCGTTCGAGGATTGAATTTGGGGTCCCAGATCGTCCCTAGGCTCACCCAGCCTTTAATTAATTTAATTAATAATGGGTACCTTGGGTGCTAATGACTCTAGCAGTCGAAGCAGCCAAGGGGAAAATCAGGCGGCCGGAGCATAGTATTGACCACACTATCTCCCTAGTGTGCCGTATGGTCAAGAATCAGATACCTCTACAGTATCTGCCCCTCTGGGCCCTCGTGGCCTGTTACGGGACTGATTTTTTTTTTTTTTTAACAGGCAGACTCAACACGAGTTGAAAATGAACTGGCAAAGTAACACCCGGAAAGTAAAGCTGAGAGGCATACATTTTTAAGCAGCGATTAAATAGATAGATATATTTTTTCCAGCAATCAAACTACATATTTGGAAATTGGACAAGTTAAAAAAACAACAAAACAATTCTAAATCTGGCTGCTTACAACAACATAACACTTAAAGTCTCTTCATTTTCCTATCTTACACTAAACTTATAAAACATTTGTTGGTAACTAATGCATTTATATCCTAATTCTTTACCTAAAAATTATAATAAATAATATAGAATATGGAATATTTAAAAATAGAACCAACTGAATATCACTAATATAAAAAATAAGACTATATAAAAATTAAAAATATAACACAAGAAAATTATAAATTTTATTAACTGTAGGAAAAAATCATTTCTTAGGTTTACATATTAAATTGAGGGTAATTTTGAAGTTTAGGGGCCTTCTCACAGATTTTTTTACTGGTTGTTCTATGAGGTATTTTGATGCACGAATCTGTTTAAAAAAAGTCTCTACTAGGAAAAAGGTTATAAAGCAATAAATTTTGCGGTTATGCAGGTTGTGCATATAAAAATATTCTTTCTCTTTTATAACATAATAATAATGGTATTTGAATAAAAATAGCATGAAGCACATGGTCCCACATAATTTATTTGTTAATTTTATAGGCAGTGATATTATTATAAAAAGTCTATTGAATATCTATGTTTGGTCTTATGGATTTGTATAATCTAATCTCATTAATATAAAACTTACATTCTGCTGCAGTACCATATTAAGAAATTAACATAAGTGCTAAAATTAAAAGATTTACCATATGGTTGGCGCTTAAAGATTGCTTTATACCAAGTAGCACCAAGTTTCCTGACTTCTTCTTCTTCATGCAGCGGATAAATTTTTTTTATGATACCATAGTGCAGACAAGCAGCAGCTAAAAAAGAATAAGGTAACTTGTAATTAGTAAAGTAACTTGGTATCAAACCCTTTTTTTTTTTTCTTATTTTTAGTATGGTCACTGCAACTTCGGGTAACTGTGTTCGTTCCCAGTGGACAGGATAGGTTTGAAGTGCAGTTTGCTGTAGCACAGTTCTTGTCATACTATATGTTATTCATCAATTGATAAGTAATCAAAGAATAATGTTTCTTGACACTGGGGCGCTCCGCACCAGTGTCAACAAACAGATAACCTAGAAATAAAGTACCAGTAACAGTAGTTTAACCAGTACAGGTTCAAATTAGTTGTCAATAATAAATGTACATTAAAATTTATATTTCCAAGATGACTTTTGGAAACACCCATTATATTTACAAGAAGTGTTCTGGACTGGGCGACGATAGGTGAATGAGTGAGAGGTATTTGACAAATATATAGTTGACGTTTTTGTAAAGTTAGATATTATTCAATTATTTATATTTAATTGTTATTCTTAAGGGACTAAAAGGTACCAGAATAAAGTATTTTCTATTCATTCATGAACAAAATATGATTTCTATTTACAATGATATTTTTATTACAAAACACACAATCATTGTTCATATTGTTTTTTCTAAAAGAAAATTATTAATTAAAAACAGATATAATTAGATAAATATGTATCAGGTTTAATGACTCAGTAATAAATATGTCTTTATTAGCGTATTCTTGGGAATCAAATACAGTTTTTCATTGATCAACATTTCTCTTTAGTAATCCATTATTGTGTTAAATACAAAAAATGAAAGTAATTAATGTTGTTAATACCATACCTATAGACTGGCCCTCATATAAGGAGCAACTGCTATACCCCTTAACGTGGGTCTCGTGGGACAATGCTCTGATATTTTCAATTTCATGTCTAACAATAGTCTGTTTTTCAGAGGTCGTGAGAAATTCATCCAACTCATCTCGGCTAGTGAATTCGTCAATTTCATCGAGTGTGAACTCTCTAAGAATGCCAGTCTTATCTGTTTTTCTTATTTCGAGTTCCTCTGCCAGATCAAGAAGTGTTGACGTCTCTGCTGAGACATGTATGGTGAGATTCTAAAAACATTGAACAAATTTAATAAAAAAAAAAAAAAAAAAAAAAAAAATTAACTTTTTAAATAAACTACTCCTGGAATAAATTACAATGAAAATAATATTGCACAAAGTTACTAACACAGTCTTGTCTGAAGGGTTGAGTTTTTAAAAGTAATTCAGCTCCACCTTTCTTCTTGTGTTTGCTTATTTTGTCAACAACCCATTGGGCTGTTTCAGCTTTGACCCTGCTGCTAAACTCAATAACAATATAAGTAGGAGGAAATGTTTCTTGGACTGTATCTCCATTTGGTTTCATTACTGAGATTCAAGATCCTGTGAATCACTGAATGCAGATCTTCAGTGAACTACTCTTAAGAAGTCTTACTCCTAAAAAAATGGATATATTTAGTACATCACAGCTAAATACATATTCTGAAATACCAAAATTGAACCAAAATAAACTTTAATTTGATCTTCTCATTACTTTCATACAAGTATTAGAAGCGATCGTACTGAGATTAATATCTTAAACAGTCGAAATATGTGACCTTATTTAGGAAGAACTCAGAAAGGTACATGATAAATATAGAATGTGACATCACCATGGAGTAAATAAGGCAACTCACCAGAAAAATAATCGTAAACTCCAAAATGTTACTACCATTCTCAAATGACTTTTTCTTATAACTACAACGTACTAAGACCACTATGCACAAAAATAATATGAAACGTATTTGACAGTTCAAATAAGACTCTGAGAAGGTAATGTAACCTTCTCCAGTTTGATAAGGAGATACAAAACCACACAGTGTATAATTCAATATCAATTTACACGTCACCATTCAAGAATAAGATAATTTATTATTATTAATTATACATACTAAAAATTTCATTTCATGTTTAAATTTATAGTGGTGAACAAATTAGTTAATATTGTAGAAGGAAATATGTTGTTCATATTTACAGTTGAATAAAAATACATTTTAGACATTTCAATGTTTTTTTTAGATAAATGAAAATAAAATAAAATATTTGCTTGACGACCTTATTTTTAAACAAACTTGTCACATTGCTTTCAAACTATCCCGTACAACGCCATTGGTTTATATATTCATGGATGCTCAGGAACGGATACAGGATTGATTTGAACAGGATTCAGTGGTTCGCACCAAAGCTTATAATACTTCCTAAGTACGTCTGAAAACTTTTAAAATTCTAATGGACACGGTTTTTCAGGACATTTGTATATTTTTACTGTTCAAATTGATGGGTAGGGGTAGTTCTCCGTCTGATCATAAAATTAAAACCTACTAAATGCTTTCGAAGTGAATAGTTAGACCTCCTTTTAGGGATCTACAGGATTTTCTTGACAAATGCTTAGTCCTACCGTTGCCAAATATTTAATAAAATATTTACATATTTCCATATATATTGGCAAGGGTTTTAAAATAAATTTAATTATCAAAACCACAAATAACTAAATTTATCAATACGGTATGGTATATAAAGGATAGTATAATTTCTTTTAATATTCGTATAGAGGAAGAAAAACATACAGTGTACACTGGAAGAGCTACGTAGAACGTCTGAAATATCTTCGTTTCCACCTGACTTGATCATCAAAATGGAAGAAAAACGAATTAAGATTTTGTGGGTCCTTGTACGCTGGCCAGTTGGTCAGCCTGCCAACTCTTGTACATTTGAAGAATCTTCTCACATTCGCATTGAGATATGGAATCATCTGATGCTTAGCAATAAAGGAAAGACAATCGGACATTGATGTACAGTATTAGTGTTACTTAGAAATCTTGACAAGATAGCACCTCGGATGAAAATGGTACTGTATCCAAAGTTGTAAAGGTTACAACAGAAAGAGGTTATTTATAATTTTTAATTAAACATTTGAACTTCATCTGATAGGACATGTAAGCAGAGGCCCTCTTATGAATTGCCTTCTGATATCTCTTGGCTATGACGGTAAAGCCTGTATACGACCTATGAAACCGTGGTTTTCTCTGTCGACTTTTTCAAAACCATTTCGGATTTAAATATTTTTGCCAAATACAGATAAATAAAGTTTATCTTACTTCTGCAGCAGTTTCCATGTCCATTTCGCTCGTAACCACATACACCCTCTGATAACTGCTGTACAAACAATCACTTTAACAAGCTATAACAAGTTCCCACGGAGATTAATAAAACATAAACTTTATATTTTTGGGGTGCTAAGAGCGAAGATATCGACGGTAAGAACAAAAGTCCTTCATCAGAACACATTCGTTAAATGCAAATTGCTCTCGGCCTAAACAAACCCCACTACAGTTTTTTTTTATTCCTTCATTCTAAGGGGAGGGTCAAGCGACCGGAACATAGTAATGACCACACTATCTCTCAAGTGTCTTGTGATCAAGAATCAGATGCCTGATAGTGACAATGAAGTGCGTGAAGATTGATAAAGAAACACCGAGGATATTTTTCACATTTTTTTTTTTTTCTGATTGACAGGCAGAACGCCCGGCAGCTCCAAATTTAGATTTGAGTGAAAAACCTCCGCCTGAGAGGGAGAGAGTGACAGCATTCAAAGGGCTTAAGTGTTACAATGTTTGTTTGTTCTGGAAGGCTGGATGCAGCTGTGTGCTGTGGGTGTCCCTCGGGCTCTTCGCGAGTATTGTTTTAGGAGAATGGCACAATGGGGCCGTTCAATTTTTGATTCAAAGACAAAAGTTGTTAAAACATTTTGTGTAGGGCTATGGTGCAGTGTTGGGCGTAACCATAATTACGATTATGGTTATAATCACAAGCTTTGGTTATAATTACAATCGTAGTCACAAAGTTTTTCTGTGATAAGGACACTATTCACTAAATAAACGTAATCATAATCACATCCTGTGATTATATTTTTAATCATAATTATGATTATTCTTAACATTTCTATGATGTGTTGAGGGTTTTTATTCCTCACTCACCTTTTATATGTGTGTGTGTGTGTGTATATATACATATATATATATATATATATATATATATATATATATATATATATATATACATATATACAGAGTTGGGCAAACGTTAGCGCGCGCTAAAAGCTGATACCTCTCCGCTAATTTAGCGAAACTGTAGAAAGCCAGCGCTAATAATTAGCGATTAGCGGCGGCAGTGCGCTAACCGCTAATCTATTTATAAAATATCGTAATTGCTAATAGCTTAAGCTATAGTTACAACTTGTAACTATAGCTTCAGCTATTAGCAATTACGATATTTCATAAATAGATTAGCGGTTAGCGCACTGCCGCCGCTAACCGCTAATTATTAGCGCTGGCTTTCTACAGTTTCGCTAAATTAGCGGAGAGGTATCAGCTTTTAGCGCGCGCTAAAGTTTGCCCAACTCTGCATATATATATGCATAGTATGCGTAGTACTATAACGTATTATTTCCACGACTCAGATGTCACACACTGCTGTTACCTGCTATTCGACATAATTGCGGAGCAGATGTATAAGAAAAATTTAAAAAAATCTCGACCAGAATGATTTTATTAACTACTTAAAAAGACGCTTACTCTGCATCTGATAGCGTCTCTTTGAGAAGTTTGTGAAACCATTGTATCGAAGATCTGAAGTTTTTGCACCGGTTGTATGCAATACCAGCATACCAGAACCTGCCGCCCAAATAAGTCGTCGAGACCAAATGTTATATATATATATATATATATATATATATATATATATATATATATATATATATACATATATATGTGTGTGTGTGTGAAATTGACATACTTCAAATTAGAGGGAAGAGTGTTTGTTTTTTTTAATTTCAAGCAAGCATTACTATCATTTAAATGCTCTAAAATAGGTTTGGTACAAGGAAGAAATTTTTGCTCGAAAAAATATAACTTCACTTAGTGAAAAAAAAAAACATTCTCTGAGAATTTACTTTAGGTTTTTACAAATCCAAGCATTTTTTTTTTTAATAAAAAATATTTCTCCAAATTGTTTGACGTTTTTATTAAATTCAAATTATAAAAATCCAAATTAAATTAATTGCTCTTATAAATATTACAAGTTAATAGTTGACAAGAAACGGTTGGGTTTTAAGATGGCACTTTGCCAAGGTTTAGACAGCTTGTGCCAAGACAATCAGGTTTTATGATGCTTAATTATTCGTGAAATGATATCTTCAACGAACCAACATGATTCAATAGTTTGTGAAATGGATTTGTAGAAATAAATTAGAGACAAGATGACCTGAGTAAGCCCTCCTTTTTGAGATTTTGGACTTATCAAGTTATTCTCTATGCCCAGCGAAATGTACCTTAAATTTACGGCCTTTATTTGTGAAATAGAGACAGATAATTTAATAAGGAAAAGATAAGAAGATACAACGATTCGAAACCACCCGGGGTAGGTTGATCCTTTCGGCAATGTGCTCGATTAAAAGCATTCTTTGAGCTATAGGTATTACAGAATTTGTAAAACTGTTTTTTGAAACTTCTTAACTATAAGCAGCCTAAACATTCCACTACCACCATCCACCGAGGTTCGATATCTAGGATTATACCTTGACAGCCAACTGACATGGAACCCTCACACGAGACTGAAAAGACAAGAACTGAACAAAAGATACGGATTACTTAGGCCCAGCGCACACGGTGCGACTGTTCTGCAACTCGAGTTGCAAACTAGTTGCGTCTTAAACCAGTTTTCAACTGAAATGAAACTTCTTTCTGCTCACGGTGCGACCTTTCTGCAATTAGAGTTGCAAACCAGTTGCGTATGAAATTAGTTTGCAACTGAAACAAAACACGCGAGTATATTGGCTTGTTGTAAATCTATTGCCCAACAGTTTCGCAAGTGGTGTGTTTATTTAGTAAGCTACGTGTTTTTTTGTAAGAACTTGCGATGTCAGACTCACAAGGGGAGTATACAGCGATGGGGTCACCAATATGGACCATTTTTATTCTGGTGATTCTACACCGAAAAATAGTCGACACGTGTCCGAGCGTTCCGTCCAATGCGCCTTGGAGCCGAGAAATAAAATAAAATAAGTTGAAAATGCTTTATTTTTTATATCGAGTTTAAAAAATTATATCGACATGATTCTTTCACCAATTCATTTGTTTTATAGAGTTCCTAGATTAATAGAAAAATATAATCGTTAAGCAATAATTTATATTTCGTCAAATAAATTCAAATATAAAATAATGATTTTTCCCAGTCTGAAGGAGACTACAAATTTATAAGCGAAAAAGTAACGTGACGTTTTGAAATTCAATATCTCCTTTTGAGATAATCCCATTTTTAATTCATTGAAATCCTTAAAAAGAAGAAAGACTCCTTGTTCTAACCATATAAATGATTATTGTATTATATCAAAATGTACTTGCAAAAAAATGGTTCTCAAAATAAAAAGTTAACTTTTTTGTATATTACGTCGATCCCAGAACACGTAGAAACACCATGATTGGAAGGAAATGTGTCACATTATGGCCTTTATCGACCCTCCAAGTTTGGTTTGAATCGGGTAAATATTCTTTGAAATATGGCCGGATTCTTCAATCTTTAATAAACTTATAAGGCCCCCCCCAGCGAAGGGGGGGGGGGTCCCTTAGTGAAATTTAAAATACCTTTTTTTTATTTTTGTAATATTCACAAAATTTGAATTTAGGGGGTTTTTAATGTGCTAAAAACGAATCTGACATCCGTTTTTAAATCAAAAATTGCTTCACGTTAAGTTCTTGATGGCACATATTGTTATTGGTTATATGGCTTAAATACACTTTACTTAAAACTGCCTTTATTTACATAACCCAAGATAATATAGCTGAAAAACATATGTAATAAATAAACCTTCTTGTAACTAAGCAACCGCAAATATCGATAGAATGCACGCCTGTCCAACGAAAGTCTCGTACAACTCAAATGCAACGCAACTGCAACCGCAGGCACACGGTTGCATGTGACTGGTTTCAAAATGGTTTGAAATTGTCAAAAACAAGTTGCGTCGTGTGCGCCTGCCCATTGAAATACATTGCCGAGGTCGCAAAACAGTTGCGCGTGCAACTGGAGTTGCATCGTGTGCGATGGGCCTTAACATGTGATTAGTTTCAGGCTAGTTTGAAATCGTCAAAAACCAGTTGCGTCGTGTGCGCCTGTCCATTGAAATACATTGCCGAGGTCGCAAAACAGTTGCGCGTGCAACTAGTTTGCAACTGGAGTTGCAAAACAGTCTCACCGTGTGCGCTGGGCCTTACACGACTCCTTGGACCCTCATCTAAATTATCGATTCATAACAAACTTACAATATATAAAACATTATATAATATATATTCGACCCATATGGACATACGGATTTGAACTCTGGGGATCTGCCATAACCTCCAACATCAATAGAATACAGGCATTCCAGTCCAAAGTCCTTCGTAAAATTGTAAATGAACCTTTCTATGTATCCAACAAAACCCTACACAATGACCTTAACATCCCATTTGTCCTTGACCTTGCTAAACCCCATTTCCAAATGTTCCACTCCAAATTGTCTTGCCATCCTAATCCTGAAGGTCTATCCTTATCTTCCCTAACACATCCAGACAATCCTCGCAGGCGGCTCAAGAGACAGTGGCCCCGATATAATTTACTCATCGGATCTTATCGTGTCTATTAAAATATTTATTGTGACATCTCTGGAAGTGCCAACAATGGTTGTCTTCTTCCATATTTTATTTTACTTTTACCGTTTTTGTCACCTTGTAAATAATATCTGCATCAACAAACTTGATCATTGTACTGCTAATAATTTTTATAGATTTCAAATAAATAAATAAAAAAAATACGCAGCCTTGCATAAGTTTGACCAAAATAGATAGATACAAACAAAGCAATTAATTTTAATTGTAGTCCTTAGAAATAATGTATGTAGATTAAGTAAATTAATTAAAACATTGCCAATGAACCAGGAAGAATTTATCTCAATCATTATGAAGATATGGACTAACTTTTTGCTCTTGAGTAAATATATTGCACTTACATCATTCCTGTTCTATCAGAATAAGAAAAAAATATTTACTGAAATTTTCTGATTTCTTCACGTTATTTTTTATGAAACTTCCATTTAAACTCAATATTTTAACATATCCATGCAGTCAACGCGTGACTACGTTATTTGTAAAGAATCATGGGACTTCTGGATGACAGCTATCCCTTGGAAAAATTATGCCGTGAGTGTAACACAATCTACAGTGAGCTATTGTGGAGAATAAAAATGAAAGAAAACAAGAATTGATAGATTTTATAGTGTATAAATATGGCTATGAAAAGTCCGTCACGCAGGGGATTACTCAATTTTTAATTTTTTCTGGATTACTGATTTTATTAAATGTTGCTCATGTTTTTAGAAAAGGTATGGGCAACCTTTGACATGTTGTGGGCCAAACTTTAGTGTGCAAATACATTCGCGGGCTGCGTAGATGGTTTAAAATAAAATAAAATCGGACTTATTGTTCACAGTTTTTAGCGATAAATATCAGACATGAAATAATACGACGTCATTGTAAAACAATTTATCGAAATAACACAATGAAATGAAAAAATAGGTACAAAATAATAATTAATTGTGAAATTTGGAATTATTACAAACTAAAAAAATTAAATAGCGACAAGTAAACAATGAGACACTCGGCGTGCTCGCTCACTTGTCCAGAAGGAGCGAGCGACAAACCCCATCTTCCTTATTTGAAGTGATTGTGAGTAAGTAGTGATTTTTTTTTTTAATTGGGGGTTTCAAAATGTCTCGCGGGCCGGGTCAAATCTTAAGGAGGGCTGGATCCTGTTTGCCAGTTTAGAATTTTGTCCACCGAGTTTCTTTGCAAGAACGGACATCACCGTCACGTGACCGAAAATTGATTTTGTTTGTGGTATTTTTGGGCGAAAGAACCCCACGGCCGTCATCGCCCTACCGTGCAAACACTACACGAATTATTAACCGCATGCTCCTGAGTTTTTTTTTTTTTTTTTTTTTTTTTTTTTTTTTTTTTTTTTTTTTTTTTTTTTTTTTTTTTTTTTTTTTTTTGAAAAAAAAAAGAAAATTGATTTTGCCCAGAGATTATAACGGCCAATTAGAAGTCGTAATTTGGGTGGAATTGATTTTGAATCATTACCGAGTATTACTACATACTCTAACAAAAATACTGTAAATTAATGGACATAAGCAATAAATTATTTATTACAAGTAACGAATAACTGCTTTTAGCGCGTTTCCTCCCTCCCTCCATAGTGAGGAAACACGCTCAAGAGGTTGACCTCAAGACGCAATCCGGAAGTGCCGACGTAGAGACTTCTTTCAATGCCCATGGTAGGAAGTGGAGGCCTAACATTGTCTTAATGAAAGACAACAGAGTGCATATCGTTGAGGTCCAGATCGTTGAGTCCGCTTCCTGGGCTTGATGATCTCCATGGGAGGAAATCGGCGAAGTATGCCGGGGTGCTGGAGGTCAGGGAGACTATTGGGAGAATGATGGGGGTTTCCTGGAGAGTCACAAGGCAGTTCTGAGCACGGGCTTCCGGGTAGCGATTCAATAGGCGCTGATACAGTAAGGCAAATTTATTTGGTTAATAACGGATTATTATAAAATTATAAATTTTATTTAAATATGAAGTGATTAAGAACGTGGAAAAAAGTCAGAAGAACTAACACACAACTCCTTGAGACGAAAGCCGCATTAATTACAGACATACGAAGAATCCTCAAGCATTATAAATGTGTATATAGGGGGCGAGGTTAGCTCAGTGGTCGAGCACTGGACTCATATGCTGGAGGACCTGAGTTCAAATCCCGAGCAAGCACTTAAGATTTTTTCTTCAAGTGTCTTCGTTCATGGGTTGAATTCGGCCTCCCTGCCCGTCCCTAGGCCAACACAGCCTTTAAATAATTTATTAATGGGTACCTTGGTGCTAATGACTCTAACAAGCAGCAAGGGAAAAATCAGGTGGCCGGGGCATAGACTGACCACACTGTCTCAGTATCTGCCCCTCAGGGCACTCGTGGACTGTTATGGGACTGATTTTTTTTTTAATGTATATATATATATATATATATATATATATATATATATATATATTAAAGAATATAAAACATTATTTTTAAAATCGGTTCTTCAAAGTTTGAGGGTTTATTTCAAGAAAATAAGGCTGAAGCAAGTAAACACAGCCTGACCCTTCACGGCTTGAAGTCGAACATTTATAGTCCATGGAGATGTAGCAGCTGCCGCAACCTAGCTGTAGTAGGTGCTTTTGCTTTTACACTAAACACAGTATTACTAAAAATAGTCGTCACAAGTAAAACCAGAGCGCTATTAGAATTAGCTTTTATATTGGTGGCATTTACCGAAGTATTGGTGCTATTGAGGTTGATCTCACGAAAGAACTCTTTATACGTATATTTATACGATCGTACACAATTAAAAACCGAAAAGTACCCCCCCCCCCCCATTAATATTTAAATATATAAATATTCGTGGGGGTAATTTTGGTTTTTAGTAGAGCCTGCGCAAATTTTCGGGAAAGTTCAGTTTCACAAGGACGAAATGTTGAGGGAAATATTCCCGACGTCTGCAAATTCACATTTCAAGTAGCAACACGATACGTGAAAACCTTTAAAAACTGATCATGCTCTCATATAAGACTTTGAGAGGTCAGGCAAGGGAGATAGTGTTTAATATTTATCAATAATTAGCCAAAACGTAGGCTACAAACGTTGTAAACCACCTAGTGATAAGGCTATAATAGAGAGAAGTTATACCGCCAATTTTCTGGACCTGGAATATAGGCTACCCCCTTCTCTCCAACCAAACTATCTTTTTGAACAAGCCCACTATCTACTTGAAAATAACCTATATCTAATTTACTTACTTACTTACTTATGCGGCTCTACAGTCCAAGATGGAATTTGGCCTCCCGAACAACCCTTCTCCATTCTTCTCTATCCTGGGCCTTTCTTCTCCAGTCAGCAACTCCAATTTTTCTAAGATCGTCTTCCAAGTCCTTTTGCCACATATTCCTAGGACGTCCTCTCTTCCTCTTTCCTGGGAAAGGTTCTCTTGTGACCTTTTTCACCATTCTATCGTTGGGTAACCTTTCGACATAGCCAAGCCAGCTAATTCTCCTTGACTTGACGAACCTTACGATATCCTCATGGTTATTTAGCTCATCCAGTTCTCGGTTACTCCTTATGCGCCAGACCCCTTGCTCCCAGATGGGGCCAAAAATGCGTCGCATCACTTCTCGCTCGAAGACTCTAAGCGCCTGCAGGTCCTTTGTTTTGTTTGTTTGTTTTAAATGTCCATATATCTAATTTATTTAGGTTATTTTAAGGATGGTCTTCAGGAATGCTACATATCTTGCCGTGAAATGTGCCTAGTTATGGATTTTCTATGTGACGGACGTTTCCTTCCTTCCTCAATAGTGAGGAAACCCGCTTCTAATGACGTAATCTGGAAATGCCAACTAGAAAATTTCACTTTCCAGAGCCCACATTTAATATTGACATTCTTGGACCGAAGTTAATTGGGCCTTTAGGAGAAAGGATCTTGAACCCGTTTTGCACTCACCTGCTGCACTTATAATATGGTATATTCCAGGCAATTAGTTCCCTATTAAATTTTTGTACGTTTTACTTTACTGTCCCCTTCCTTAAAAAAACAAAACAAAAAACTTGAACTACTCCAATGCTATTGGAAACACTGTCATACTACAACAAACGTTATAAAAAAATGTGTTATAAATATTTTTTCTTAAATCGAAGGAAGCCAAAACTTCTGAATCTTCGAGTTCAGTCTAAACCTATTTTATTCCTACTTGTGGGAAATTTTATGTGCTCTTAAAGAAAAGTCAAAATCTGCTCATGCACGTTAATATAAGACTTTTATATTGACATAGGCGTATATAATGGGGGGCTGAGAGCGTTGCATCTCAGAAAAAATAGTTTGTATTGGGTGTAAAAGCGTTTTAATTGGTTCACTATTCCAAGTTCTAGATTGTTAGTATTCCATATCCTTCAAATGTTCTCAGCCCCCCGAAATTCTCCCAGCCCCTCCCTAAATTTTTTCCTATATACGCGCAAGTATATTGAAAAGCGTCCTCTTTCCGAAAGGATACCAACATTTGTATATTTGTAAACGTTTCCACAACCTTCTTTTTGAGTAACTAAAACCAGCATTCTATTTTTTTCATATTTTTAAGTTTTCTCCGGATATCATTAAAAAATGGTTTCATTCAGTTTTCCTCTTTTTTTTTTTTTTTTTTTTTTTTTTTTTTTTTTTTTTTTTAAAGGCACTGCAACCACTGGGGTCATTGGTGCCTTGGAAGTATCTTGATCAGGGAGAAAAACCCCGGGGCGGAGGGAGGCGCAGCAAGGAGAGAGACAGACGCCCGGAAGGGAGAGGGGACAGCCCGAGCCGAGGCAAGAGAGGGGGCCGGCGTTATCTGGACCTCTATGACAATACAGCGGTAATCCGCAATCTAGATATGATAGCCAAGCTCCTGACGGAGATCTGCATGCAAGTGCCACCATCCAGATCTCCAGAGCTAGCACGACCCAGTGGGTCTAGGGTCCAGGATAAGTCAGCCCTACTCCCCACCTACAGCCCGACGTCCACCCCCTACCCCCTCCCAGACACCCGCCAATCCCCCCGCCGCGCCACCACCCCACCCCCAAGCCCCCCAGATCAAGGGAGGTGTTAATGGTAGAATTTAGAAATATTATTCAATAATAAATATTGCTATTAGTAATTATTGTAAAATTGCAATTAGTTTTAGAGAGAATCCCTAGAGATCTCTGGGTAGGTCGTAATACTTCAAAGAACCTTAGAAATAGCAAGACAAGAAATTACTTCTTAAGTGTTCTAAATAAGTTTCTTTGTAAATTGTCATAATTAAATTACAGATATTATGGACAAAGTAAAAGTTTCCCTCTTCTAAATAGCCATTAAAACTACTCTGGAAGCAAATAACCGCAAAATGTATATTCATGAACCTCGAGGGAAAAACGTTGTTCCGATGAGCGGATTCTGATGGTCATCCTTCGATATTCACAAAATTTTATTGGTGCCAAATTTGACCAGAATCAGACAGTTTTCTTTAGACGGTAGAACGCATACCAACCAGCCAACGCGAAACCCGTTATTCCTTTATGTTTTATGTTTCAAAGATCAAAACGGTTTTGGATATCTCTTAAAAGTTCATAACGTTTCATATCTGATAAGTAGAGCCCGGAAGTTAGGCATTTATTTTTGGGTGAAATAGGCAGGTAAAAAGGCACTTAAAATACTGAAAATAGGCAGTACTGTAATTAAAATAGGCATTTATTAGGAGTGAAGGCAAAGAGGAATCTCACTCATTAATGACGAAAAAATGTATTTTAAATACTCATTCATTTCTTTATTACCCGGCGTGCCATGCTACGCCTACTTTCTGCTTCCATAAAATCAAAAATAAATTAGGAACCCCGTTCATTAGCACTACATGTGTTTATGTAGGGATCAGCCTTCCACATGGCTCTCCCATATTATGTACGTGCAACATTAAATACAAGACTTGCTTCTTCGTCCAATTCCAATAATGGATGAAATGCCAAGTTCTGCAACATTGGCGTAGGGATCTTGGCGTGCCCATCGCCCGGTCTTGGACCGCAATAGCCATCCATCCACCAGGTTGGAGGAACAAAAATACTGATACCCACACAGTACACATATACAGCACACTACATGCACCCCCACACTTACAGACAAAGGTCACTTACAGTACACACCCTAGGGTCACCTCCCCTAGGATGATATACACCCAAGTCAAGGTTGAGGGAGCTCGTGCCGAGGACTGAATGGTACAGGGTGGTTAAATATATGTGCATCGAACGACCCACTTGGGGCACCGGGCGACACCCCATTGTATTTAGCCTTTCCGTGGCATGCGGGGCTCTGTCACGGATGACTGTTATTCCCCTAGCTTATCGTGGGAACAAAATTAGTTCTAAAAAATTCTTTAATCCTGAGGATGACTCAGTTTACCTCGAACCCGAAAGGGATATCGAGTCCGATAGCGGATCCTTGTCGGATCTGCTTGAGGAGTTTCATGGTTTGTTCAATGAACAAACCGTGGTAGAAGAAACGCTGGGTACGATCGCGGAACCGGCTCAGGAGGCGCAGGGTACGTCTACGGAACCTGCGCCTGTTGAGCCGGGTACGGAAACGGAACCAGCGGTAACAATTCTGGGCACGGTCTCGGAAACAGAATTATCTGAGCGGGGTACTGTAAAGGAACCGGCTCAGTCAGGTTACAAAAGATTATCTGGTGCGCAAAAGAGGAAGCGCGTCAGGCAAAGGGCTAAGGGGGAAGCTCCCGCTGGGGTATCAGGATCAAATCCTCCCGAGCAGCAGAAACCAGGTATCCATGAGGGTCCTGGCGAAGCTGTTCGTGGGGAAATTGGTACTGGGCCCAGCGGGGATGCGGATCCCGAAACACCCTCTCCCGAGGCTAGGAAAAGGCGGAAAATTGATTCTGCCCAACCTAGCTTCGCTCAAACCTTGGCAGAACACAGGATCGCAGTGGTCCCGGTGAACTATCCAAGCACAACACTTAACGCCGGCCATATTGCCGAGTTTGGTGAACGACTGTTAACTTTGGTTGACAGTTTTAGTCTTGAAGGGAACTTTGGCCCGAGCTTTCAGGGTTTTACACTCCAAACGGGTGGAATACTCCTGACGTGTCGGGACATTGCAACCAAGAATTGGCTAACCAGTGTTGTTGACCAATTAAAACTGGGCGATGACTCACTCAGGATCGCCGAGCCTAAAGAATTAGTCAGGATAAGAAGGCTGGGGGGACACTTCCCTGGACTTGTTCCTAGTAATCAATAACTCCTGCATAGACTGGCGGTGCAAAATCCGGAGCTGCGTGCGCAGATTCGGCATTGGACCGTCGTGGGCTGTAAGGAAAAGTCCGGGGGTGGTTTCTTTGCTGCCTTCAAAGCCCCGGAGAGTCATCTGGAGAAGATCCAGTCTAAGAACCTTCGGCTGCACTATGTTATGATCATGGTGCAGCTAATAGTTCTTACGAACAGAAGGAAGAGGAAGACAGAGACACGAGCAAGTGCACCTCGCAGACCTCCAAGACCTCCGAGGGAGACCTCATTGGCAGCTGGGAGACCTATAGCGATGGAGACATCGGTGAGCACCACTGCATCTTTGTCTCAACCTTCCACACCCTCCTCCCTTGCCCCTACCCCCCTCCCTACCCACTCCAAGCCGAAACCAAAAATAGTAACCAAATCCCAACCAAAACTACCCATTAAACTTACAATAAAACTCAAATCCACCCCCACCCACACAACCTCTTCCCAAACCCCCACACCTGTGGTTCCTGAGGCAAAGGAGGAGACGACACCTGCAAGGGGACCGGAAACTGGAGGAGCTGCAGTGGCAGATGGCGGAGATTCTTCCTCGTCGGGCGGCTCCTCTGGGAACACCAATCCCAAGTAGTATGCTCCGGCTGCTGCAGATAAACCTCCACCACTGTGTTGCGGCTTCTGGGCTGTTACAGCGGTTTTTGAGAGGTAAGAATATTGACATTGTTCTTATACAACAAGAGCCATATGTTTTAAATGGTAGGGTGCGGTCTCTGGGCTGTAGGGGATACAGACTTATAGTTCCTCCCCAGTGCAGTCGCAGGGTCTGCATCCTCCATAAGACCAGTATCCCACTAATCCCTTTGTGGCTTCTATGTTCCAGGGATCTGTTAGCAGCCGGGCTTTCAGCCCGAGGGGATGGTGGACGTGAGATTATCTTAATCTCCGCCTACCTACCCTTCGAACAACCTGCCCCCCCCCCCCACGGAGGACGTAAGGAGAGCGGTGGAGTACTCCAAGGGTAGGAAGGTGCAGATGATCGCGGGATGTGATGCCAACGCCCATAACACTATATGGGGGAGCACAAACACCAACATAAGAGGTGAGTGCCTTCTAGAATATATTATTGCTAATGATTTAGAAGTTATAAATCGTGGAAATGAACCTACCTTTGTCAATGTAAGAAGAAGGGAGGTCATTGACGTTACTATGGCATCTGTTGGTATTGCTGGCTTGATCAGGGGCTGGCATGTATCAAAAGAAATATCTGGGTCGGACCATAGATATATTAGGTTCGACATAGTCTTTGATAAACGGGAGGGTAAAATTTTTAGAAACCCGAGGTCAACTGATTGGGCAGGCTATGGGCGTGACCTATCAGATCGTCTACGTTCGTGTCCTAATCGTGCCTCGGACCTCGCAAAGGGTATTGTTAGGCCTGAAGGTCTTAGATGGGCCCTAAACTCTTTTGGGCCATGCAAGACTCCGGGACCTGACGGCATTTTCCCTGTCCTTTTACAAAAGGGACAGGATATACTGTTGCCGTACCTGCTCATACTACTCAGGAGCAGCCTTGCAATGGGCTATCTCCCTGGCAGGTGGAGAGAAGCAAGAGTTTGCTTTATCCCAAAGCCAGGGAGGAATACCCATAATGACCCTAAAGCCTTCAGACCCATTTGTCTCTCATCCTTTTTTATTGAAGACACTGGAGAAACTGGTGGCTAGGCACATCCACGGGAATGCCTTAAAGGCAAACCCACCTAACAATCTCCAGTTCGCATATAGAGAGGGGAGATCATGCGAACTGGCGTTACACCATCTCACTAATAAGATAGAGAAAGCGCTCGAACAGCGGAGGTCACTCTTGGCGCCTTCATTGACATTGAAGGCGCCTTTGACAGGACCTCAACTCAGGCCATCGTGGAATCGATACAGGGGCTTGGGTTACACAGGGCTCTCGAGGCCTGGATGGAAACATTCCTGGACTCTAGAGTCCTGGAATCATCCCTAGGCGGATCCACGGTAAGGGTGAGACCTGTTGCTGGATGTCCGCAGGGGGGTGTACTTTCGCCCCTATTGTGGAGTCTAATGATAGACTCATTACTTGCCGATCTATAGGGCCATGGTTTTTATGCGCAGGCTTATGCTGATGACATAGTGATCCTGATTAGTGGTAAATTCCTGAATGTCATATCAGAGTTACTTGGTGCAGCACTGCGTAGATCCACGCAGTGGTGTGATAGAAGGGGACTTAAAATTAATCCGTCCAAAATGGCGATAGTCCCCTTCACGAACAAGAGGAAACTTGACGGTCTCCTAGAACCAGCCATTTCTGGGTCAAGGATACCTTTTGTCAAGAAAGTCAAACACTTGGGAGTGATATTAGACTCAAAACTCAAGTGGAATGAACACATAATGTATGTCTGTGAAAAAGCCAAACGGGTGCTCTGGTCCTGTCGGGGCGTGGTTGGGAGGCCCTGGGGGATCAGGCCATCGGTGGCGCACTGGATATACACCATGGTGGTAAGACCCACAATCACCTATGCGGCGCTGGTATGGTGGCATAGGTGTAAAGTGGAACTTCACAAAAAATAATTGGATAAAATACAGAGACTAGGTTGCTTACTAGTCACTGGAGCTATGAAAACCACACCCACCAGGGCGAAGGAGGTATTACTAGATCTGCGGCCTCTGCACTTAGAAGTGGAGAGGTAGTAGTAGTAGTAGTAGTAAAGTAAATTTTATTTTATAAATGTACAAATAATAAGTCCTTGAGAAATTCACAATAAATTTACATAAGCTTGGATATAATTCATCAGCTAAGCGACACCACATAATATAATACACATGAAAATAAAATAAAAACAATATGCTTGATTGTAAACAATATAAAAACAAATAAATAAGTAAAACAAAAATTGATCCTCCTTATTCCTGTTAATCAAATTTAATGTTAATTGCCTCTTTAACGTAGTGGTATAGTTTTGAGTAGTCCTGGCCGTTCAAATAGTCTATTTTTTGCGTGTGGGTTAATCTATTTTTGAAGAATATGTTTAATCTTATCTCGGAGAGGATTGGGCATACAGCTAGGAAATGGATGATATCTTCGGGTTCTTTCATATTGCAAAGAGAGCAGAGGGCACTATGATCAGAACTCCAAGGCTTCCTATTCAGATTTAGGGTTTCCGTTCTGGCTCGCATGATGGTCCTTATCATTTGAAGGCTGTTAGTGTCGTTGATATAAGACAGCTGCTTAAATTCAAATTTCAAAATTATGTAGGTTGTGTGGAACTGCGCGTTCGTTAGCCTGCCTTGTAACTTTTCTTTTTCCTGGGAGTCAATACTACCTACTATGCATTTGACGGTTGCATGTATCTTGTCCAGTGGGGTTGAAAAAAAAAGTTTGCGGTTCGAATCCTGCTTTGATACAGACATCACGCAAGTCATTGTACCAACCTACCTTACTCACAACCACTTTAGCTGCAACCTGCTTAGTGAGCCTCTCTTCAGGCGCATTCAACACTTTTAGAACATACATGAGATGAAGCTGCAGAGTGTAGATGTACATGGATGCTCTTCCTGTTTCCAGCTGCAAAGCGTAGTTCGGCGTATTCCTAGGGAGGCAGAATAGTCTCTTTATAAAACTTCTTTGAACCTGCTCAACCTTGTCATAGCTTCGCCCGCCCCACACCTGTGCACCATAACACAGGACTGCTCTAGTCACAGTGTCAAACACTTGCATTTTTGCGGAGATAGGCACTTCTTTCTTCATTATAAAACTACGCCAAGTAGTATGAATTCCGCGCATAGCAACAAGTACTTTCTTTTCAAAGTGTTTGCGAAATGACAGGTTCGGTGTTATGACTATGCCTAAGTACTTGTATTCATTGACTATTTCTATTGGCTCACCATTGTAGTGCCATACATCGTCTTTAGCAATTTTCCCCCCATTTCTGAAAATCATAACTTTAGATTTCTTCAAATTTACAGTCAAGTTCCAAATACTACAGTTGTATAGTAATACAATGTCAGGTGTGTGGGTGAAGAATAAAATTTCTGAATATTTTGAAATAAAAAATGGAGTTAAACAGGGAGATGTATTGAGTGCCTTGCTGTTTATTTTGTACATACTGGACATGCCTGAGTGTGTCGGAGGAGGGGTAAGAATAGAAAATACCACGATAGGAAGTTTACTGTTTGCTGATGGCATTGTGTTCCTTAGTGATAGCAAATCGAACCTCCAAGAGATGTTAGACAAACTAGCACAATACTGAAGTGGAGAGGTTGGCCAGAATTTCTGCATATAAGCTTCAAGCGCAGAATCTTTCAAGCATGATACCCTGTGGAAGTTTTATGCAAATCCTCGCAGAAAATGATGGACTGTGTATGCTACAAATGCCTTCGGACTACATGTTACCCGTCTTTAGACTGGACAGGAGGATCGAGGTAATCAAAGCAGACAGAAATACTGCCCAAACCTGGCAGTCTAATCTCCCGGTTGGGGAAATTCACTGCTTCACCGACGGCTCCAAGACCCCGGAAGGAGTTGGAGCCGGAATATGGGTGGCAAGCAGAAAAGAATTGAAGATATCAATCCCGTTGGGGAAACATTCTACGGTCTTCCAGGCAGAAGTCATTGGCATAAGGACCTGCACGGAGATGCTGCTGAGAAGCGGAATTTCTCGTGCAAGGGTCAATATACACTCTGACAGCCAGGCAGCAATATCAGCCATCGAAAGCACCTGCATTAAATCCAAGATTGTGGATGAATGCAGGAAGATGTTAGATCGTTTAGCTGTCAGTAACCGGGTCAAATTACACTGGGTGCCAGGACACTCAGATATACTCGGGAATGAGGAAGCTGATAAGCTGGCAAGACAGGGGGCCAAGGAGTCCTTTTGTGGGCTAGAGCCAGCTTGTGGAATATCGCTAACCCTAGCAAATGGTATAATTGATGACTGGGCGAGGCTACAACATTAGTATCCAGTATGTACAACATCTAGGCGTCTGGCAAAGAGTCCAAACGCAAAGACAGTCAAAGCGTTTCCTAAACCAAATTGACAGGAAACGTACAAAGATGCTTCTGTCCCTACATAGGAAAGCTATGAAGGAGACTGTGGCTCTTTACACAGGTCATGCTAAGATGAATAAATATCTATACAATATGGGCCTGGCTACAACCTCTCTATGTAGGTTATGTGAGATAGAGGAGGAAACACCCGCACACATAATATGTGATTGCACGGTACTCTCACGCAGGCGCTTTATGTACCTAGGATCTGTTAAAATAACTGACCCAGGAAGAGACTCTGAGCTCACACCTCAGAAGATCAGAGGGTTTGTTAGGGACGCAGGGCTGCTATAAGTGACCCAGCAGAGTGTCAGGGGTACAATAGATCTTTTAGGTCGAGTTGCTTTCCTCTCAATAGGGGCCGTGAGTATATCTATCTATCTATCTAACCCCGTTCATTGTCCCCCCCGTTAAACCCGTGACCTCCGAACTGTGAGTCGTAAACGATTTTAACGTAGCCTATGACTCTCCCCGAATCAAGACCTACACGTGTGCCAAAATGTGTGGATTTTTATAAGGAACAAACAAACATACAGACAGACAGCTGGTAGACGTTTTTGACCTAGCCTATGACATTCACCGTATCAAGGCCTACCTTTGTGCCACGTTTGGTCGTATATTTGTATTAGGAACAATCATACAGACAGTCAGCTGGTAGTCGTTTTTGACTTAGCCTACGACACTTCTCGGATTAAGATCTACTTGTGTCCCAAGTTTGGTCAAAGTCGGTCAAACGGTGTGGATTTGTATAAGGAACAAACATACAGACAGACAGCTGGTAGACGTTTTTGTCTTAACCTACGAGACTTCCCGGATCAAGACCTACAAGTATTCCAAGTTTGGTGAAAATGTGTGGATCTGTATAAGGAACAAACGGACAAACAGTCAGACACGTGATTTTTATATATAGAAGAAGAAGAAAACTTTATTAACAAAAAATAAAGTGAGCTGCCCAACTTTATCGCGTTGCTGGCCACACAGCATGCTTATCCGCCTGTATTGGTATTCCTTTATAGATTCGGGTGTTTCATTTGCAGTCTGTTCTTCATCAAGTGGTGTAAACAACCTTCACAAATATCCTAATTAGGGAAACACTTTTCTTTTCACTTTTTATTTCTTTTCTCAAGGAGCATAAAGAAAAAATAAAGAAAATAAACTAATAATAAAGGAAAGGAATGGTGTCCATTATTGACTGTATATATGTTGGCTTATAATGCTAAGCGAGTCATTATAGATCGAATAGATTTATCACAGAATTAGTGTACTTACTCTCAAGGGAATTACTTCCCTGGTTACAAGCAACAACAAGATGCTTTTTCAAAGTATCAACTGACCTTCTCAGAAAAAATGTTTTTCATCATGGCAAAACTTCCTCTGCATTATCTTGTCATTTCGAAGTCCGGAATACCAGGTAATTAAGCATTGTCACAGATAAAGGGGTGTGAGGAAGGAGACGTACTTCTCTCATCCTCTCTCTTTCCTCCTATACATTATGCTTGTGCATTCCTTCTACTAAGGAAGGTTATGTTAATTAATCCATAGATTGGGAAAATAAGCTTTCGAATAGATATTTGTGACGGCAATTTGTAATTTGAGCAACCTTTTTTGTCTTCGATGAACGGAAATTCAATATGTGCTTTTTGAAATGTTTAAATCGCAGAAAAAAAATTGCATAACAAGCAAAAAAGACAAAAATAGGCAACTGAAGCCAAAACAGGCAAAAAAGAAAATTGTCGCTACACTTCCTAAATGCACGAAAACATATTTATTTCTATCTGATTCTTCAATATATCCATTCAGATAAAAAAAGGCATTTTGCCTAATGTCCGGGCTCTACTGATATATTTATTATATAAATATTTTTTCGAATCAATAACTCTGGTTTTTTTTCTTCGCACAAGGCAAGCTAGGTACAAGGTGGAGAGAGAATATTATTGTTTACTGACAGCCGCATCAAGTTTCTTTGATGGATCTGTTACATTAGCTTTATTAACTTTTATTTCTGTGACTTTTCTTTATTCTTCTGGAACAACTTGAGAAAAGTTAGTAGTTTTCACTATAAGTATGGTTCGTTCGATAAACTCCTTCTAGTTTGAAAAGACTTGGCTAAATCTGTGGGTTCGATTCCAGCTATAGAGATAGGAATTTTCTTTTCAAGAATTAAAAGTCCGTCACGCAGGAGCTGCATAACTAAGCACTTTCCTCAGAATTTGGGTACTGTAGACTGCTTTCCTTAACAATTTGCTTAAAATATCCTACATAAATAAAATAATAACATGAATAGATCTCTTTTAATTTTGTAATGAGTAACTGTTCAATTATTAATTTGCTTTCAGAGTTATGTTTACACATGGTACCTGCTACACTACTTAATAAATACAAAAAATGTCATATTTTCGTATTTTGATCTGACGCAGGAACAGGATACAGTCCCTCTAGTGAGAGATAGCGCTCCTTACGGCGGCCTTGCGAACCTACGTCTGGCGGGCTATTCCGTTGAAATAAATTACAAAGTAAACCCCCCTTTCCGATTGACCGATTTAGAACATTTTTACAACACTTCTTTCTCATGAGTTACCCACGACGTATACCGCGTTTTGTTACAATGCAGCAGAAATTACGACCGGTATGGGTATATTAGTAATTTGGGTCCGGAGTAAACCCCCCTCCTAATGAACAGATTTAGTTTACTTTTACAACACATATTTACTTGTAGATTACCATTACGAATACCGAGTTTCGTCGAAATATACCAAAAATTACGGCTGGTAGTGGCGAATTGGTATTGTGGGTCTGGAGTAAACCCCCCCTCCCAATGAACCGATTTAGTTTATTTTTACACCACATATTTACCTGTGAATTACCACTACGAATACCGAGATTCGTCGAAATATACCAAAAATCACGGCTGGTAGTGGCGAATTGGTATTGTGGGTCTGGAGTAACCCCCCCCCCTCCTCCTCCTAATGAACCGATTTAGTTCATTTTTATATCTCACTTTTCTCTCTATATTACCACTACGAATGCCAAGTTTCGTTGAAATATAACAAATATTACGGCTGACATGGTCAAATTAGTGTTTTGGGTTCGGGGTAAACCCCCCCTTCCGGTGGACCGACTTTGGTGGTTAACGAACTCATTCAATCGTTTGCTAATTGAATGCTATATACCAAGTTTCGTGACGAAAAAACAAAAACTCTGGCCGCTATCGTGTTAACAGACATATATATATATATATATATATATATATATATATATATATATATGCATATATATGAATATATAGGTATATATAAATTTTAACGGGGGTCATTTTCGGTGTCTACTAGGTAGGATCGATAAAGATTTTAAGAAATTTTTCAAAAATTCCGTCATGAGTCCAACCTCAATAGCTACTTTCCTTCGGAGGAAAGTGCTAAAAGGGATGAGCCTTTTTTATCCTGTCTAAAAAAACTGTGCAATGGACCAGAAGTTGTGAAAATTTAAATAAAAAAATATTCTGTATTTATCACTGAATCATTTTCATTCACCAACTGTCTAAATATAGCGTATTGTTCCTATCGTAGGTGGATAAATAGGCATATGACGTAGATTTAATATCGCAGTCGATTACCAGATATGTCAATGTTTTATTACCCTCTCTGTAGATGCCCATCCATAGGGTGGAAATATGCTAAACGTTTTAACCTAAATGATATTTTCCATACATATTTCGTAGAATATAACCAATAATCCATACAGCTAAATATAGCAGAGATATCAAACAATACTCAGTTCCCCTGAGATGTATATAGGCCCATCTCTGTTCGCTTTTGATTTACTAGCTCCTTATGAAGACTTTTTCCTAAAATAATGGGATCCCTGCTTTTTGATACATAAGAGAAAGAACGGTTGTTAACCTCGTTATCAGTAATAGCCTTTAACCTTTACCTCGCTTATCTGGCAGCTTATCAACCTACCAGTGTTCACTGCTTCCCCTGCTCTTCTCAAAGATAGGAAAATTTGGTATGCATGAACTCAGTATCTGTATATCCCTGCTAAAAACAATACCTTCTTTATGCATTAATGGGGATATTTATCATCAATATTATATATATATATATATATATATATATATATATATATATATATATATGTATATATATATATATATATATATATATATACATACATACATGCATCAGGTTCTGAATTCAATTCCCAGGGGTCGAAAGACATATTTTTTTCGACCACCTGATTTTTCCCCGTTGTAAAGGAACCGTGAAATGATAACTGACGAAAATGTTTAAGCAGTCACACTATACAATTATGTGAAATTGGTACTTGCGGGAGATTGAACCTTATTTATGTTTTGAAAGATCATTAGACTTTAAAAAGTTTAATTGTCCCACAAAATATTCTCTTCGATTAGAGAGATGTAATCAAACAAAGAGACTTTGTTAGACTTATATGGTTATACGTTTTGGAACATATTTATATCGTGGATAAGTCCTCGGCGCTAGGCAATTTTTCCTTGGATCATAGCTTGTATCACCAGATGTGTCAAATTTAGTATACACGATATTTCGCGGGGCAGTCATCTCCTGAATAAATCAATAAGCTGACATGTAGGGGTCATGGAAAGTTAGAATAGATAAAGATAGATAACGTGAGTGCATGAAATCAAATTTTAATGTTTATGAATAATAATCCTTATTATAAGTTTTATAAATGAAGTTAGTAGTACTGAGGGGCGTATCTAAGGATACGAGTGATGGGCGCTGGGTTTTGGGAGTAGATGGGTGCAGGAATTGGTGGGACCTCGCTGTATTGGACTGTTGCTACGAAGTTCGATGCGAACTCTTGCTGTTGCTGAAGTTTCTGCTGTACCTCTTCAGCTTGTTGCTTAAGCTGTTCCTGTTGCTGTTGAAGCTGCTTGAGCTCTTGCTGGAGCTTCTCCTGTTGGAGCCTTCCGAAATGAGCGATCACTGGATTGGGCTCATTTGCCTGGCTTTCGCTGCTACCTCCTTGGACTGAAACCTTGCTGTAGGAGTTGCTCGTCTGACTTGGGCTGTACTGGGTCTGTCTCTCCGACTGGCTGTACTGGTTGTATTGCTGTTCTTGGGTGTATGGCTGGAATCTAGCGTTGGTCTGAGCGTTCTGCTGGTTGAACTGGTAAGTGTTTGAGCCCGATGAAGACTGGCTGTTTTGAAGGCTCACCTGTTGGGTGTTTTGAGTTGGAGGGTTCCTCAGAGGTGCGGCGGTGTACTGGACTTTCTGCAACCTTCCGTCGGCCAAGTAAACGTGATAGTTACCGGACTGGCTGCCCTGTTCCTGTCGCAGACGTTCCACAACCCTCTCGCTGATCTTGTCAATGCTTTCTGCTTCCTCTTGCTGTATTTGTGACAGAGAAGCGGGATGGTATTGTTGTGGCAAGACTAGCAGAGCTCCCTGTGGCTTGTATGGTGTTTCATCTGCGATTGCGCATCCCAGAAGGGCAAGTGAGAGAATAACCAACTGTAAAAAAACAAAATTATACAATTAATCATCATTGCAGAATAAAACAGTATTACCTACTGAATTGGGGAAAACATACATCGTTTTACATCTTGATAGGCTTTAAGTTACAGATTTTAAACTTGATACATTTGCGCTTCTTAGCGAAATTTTAAGGCGAAAGAGGTGATATTGAAATTAGTATTATTTGGCTAAGGATGGAAATTTACAATAATAATAATAGAGATTTTATACATTAAAAACCTGCACTCCAAAAGCACTAGTCTTTCAAAACCTTCATGTCTAAGATTTTAGTCACCTACTCGTTCATAAGATTAATTTAATTATAATGTTTGTGAAAGCACTAATAAGAGACTTATTTTTTAGAATGATAAACGCTTGAGCCGTCTTTATTCAGTGTTGACAACAATAACAGTAACATGAAAATACATTCAGCCTGATAAATATATATATTTTGTATGTGTTAATTTACAATTCTGTACTAGATTCTCTATTTGGGTGAAAAAATGGATCAACCTCCAATTCTCTTTGGCAGACCATGGAGAATTTTATAATACCTATGAAAATCTTGAATGTACTTAACTCTAACGGAACCAAATTGTACATGGATAAGTGAGCGTAGGTTGTTCGGAATGGTGTTTACAGGCAAACTTTATAAGTGTATTTCTGTATGAGAACCTTTTATTAAGCGCAATGAAAAAAAAAAAAAAAAAAATAAGAGTTCTTATATAAAGCTTTCCATTAAAAATGATTTGTTTTCTTGGATTTCCCGGGGATTATTTAAATGAAATATAAATTCGTCTCTTACCCTAAAAAATAACAATTTCCCCGATGAATTTGAAGAAGTTGAATAGTTACTAAATTTCTTTGTCTCCCTAAATAATAAGTATTTCCAATAATAATCTACGAATTTTCGAAGGAGGCCCAAAAATGGTCCGAATTTTGATGAAATTTGGTACAAAAATCTTACGTCTAATTTGAAAGGTCAAGTTCGTTAACCAGGAGAGTCCGTCTGACATGGTTGGAACATGGTTTTTGGAGCGAACTTCGCGCGAAAAAAAAACAACATATATTTGCAGGTAGTCGTTTTATATGTTCCTTAATATAGAAACCATTTTTAAAACGATATCTGTAAACGGTTAGGAGAAAACTTCCTACAAATACTTCTCAAAACTATTTTTTTTTTTTATTTCATTCAAATAATCTGTACTTGATCTCAAGAATTCAAGAATATATAAATTTATTTAAACACATTTTGTTTATTATTTATGTAAATTCAGCTAAAATACTCTTTATTACTACTACAAGAGCCTTGTTGAGACCAGGTCAAGATTAGAAGATGTTCAATTCTGTCCACGCGAAGATGCTCTGCTGCATATCAATTTAATTCAAAACCTTGTATGCATCCCTAAGTAGGGTGGGCTTAATCAGATGATTTCTGTCAAAAGTCAAGCGTTCAACGCAGCCTAATCAATTAAACTTCAATATTGTATATTACATTTGAATTCGAAAGCTTTCGTACGTTTTATGCAATACAAAAATATTCAAATACTGAATTTTTATTATTTATCTAATTCACTGAAATTTATAGTGACAATTAATCAAAATCATCGGTTTCAGTTGTTCACGACGATCTACATCTTTGTTTTTGGGAAGACTATGCTCTTAAGAATATTTTATGTAAATTCTATTGTATTCTGATATGAATAAAAGGACTGCCCTACTGCTAAATACTATTACTACTAATAGTATTTATTGAAGTTTAAATAATATTTTTCTTTAATAAAATGATACAATTATAATTTATTTTAGCAAAGCGAATAGTATTTATTTTTAATGAAATTTAACATTTTTAATCAAAATAAAACTTTAATTTAATCTAATTTCCCTTTGTTAATAGCTCATATCTACAAGTTACTACTTTTTTCTAGATAGAGGTATTTGATTTTTTTAGACAGAAAACACACACACAGATCTGCATAGACTTACGGCCATCTTTATTTTAACAAACAGAATACTATTTATATTTGTATGGTGTTTACGGCCTAGATTCAGATTTGCCGTAAAATAAAATAACACAAATTTTTATTTGTTTTTAAATTATTCTTATAAAGTGCAAAAAATTAGACAATTTTTCAGATTAACTGATCATTTATTTATTTATTAAAGAGTATTTGCTCTTTAAGTCAATGTGCGAACAAAGCCAATAATTATACAGAACCATATAAACAAAAAAACTATACATAATTGGAAAGATTATGTATAAAATAGTAACGTTTGGCATGAATAAAATAAAATAAAAACAAAAAATAATAATAAATAAACAATTACATTAAAACATTAAAAATTAAAAATATACAGAAATTTTCATGTTAAAAAAATTGTATCGTATTAAAAAGATTAAATCACTAAAATATTCTAATACTTATGTCAACGAATGAACGATGAAGTTTTCGAATTCATCATTTTTTTTATTATTTTGAAGCAGTATACACTCTACTTTGAAAGTCGTTGGCAATGTACGATATTAACATTATATTATTTGTAAATAAGTAAAGGTTTATATATTTTAATAATAAATTTTATTGACTCGTTGGTCCTGTTTCTCCATTAAATACTTCAAATATAGAAAGTTAGAGTAATTTCATGTAATTGAAGAGCCAATTCTCCAAATGATCAGTTTTCAATTAACGTAAGCCCCAATTAAAGAGTCTACCCGTCCTATTAATTACCAATAAAGTAGTAGGTAGCTTTTTTCCACAGTAAATAAATAACCTAATGTACTTATCAGGAAATTTTAATGTTATAGAGATTTTTTTTTTTTTTTTTTTTTTTTTTGTAGGACTGGTTGCTTAGAGGTTACTTTTTAACCAGCGTGGAGCGAGAGATACAGAGCTTGATCCATTTATCTGTGTCTTGTATCAACTCCTCCCTTTTTCCACTCCATTCCCCTGCATGGGACGACTGTAAGGGACTGACTTCTCGTTTAAAACCAAGTCTTGTTCCTTCAATCTTCGCTTCAAAGGGGGTTTTTAGTTTCTTTCCTTCCACCAAAGGCTAGACAATTCTATATCCTCCTGTTTGCACTTTAAATAATTCAAGTTATTTGCAAATCCCGAAGGATTAAATTGTTCGAGGAACCCAAGACGTTTTATAGATTCAAACTAGTTGAAGGTTACGAACAACAACTAAATCGCATTAGCTGGGGGACAACCAGATGCGCCTTGGTTGCTTCAACAAACTGTAATTATAGTTTTATTCACTCTCCGCTGCTTCGCCCTTTCTCTTACCCTCAGGCCATATTTGCCGTTTTAAAAATATTAATTTTTTCTTAATAACAAAACACAACAATTTATATGCGAGTTATTCGAAGTAATCATGTAAACCACCCATATTCAAATGTTGATATACACCTATCGACAATACTTGTTTGTTTTCATTATAAAGTTTGGTGACAAACTCAGAGATATGAAAACTCCATTGGCAAACAAGCTAAGGTGACGAAGTTCCTGCGAGTTGGAATAACAACAACTAACAAATGTTTAGTTCGTTAACTAGCAAAATCTGCTTAGCAAGAACACTTCTTTACGAACTTCTTGCCAAACAAAGTGTTGCGCGGTTTTCGTTAATGCGCTTATGGGTCCCCCTTTTTTCTGTATTTGACGTGGCGTATCGAATAAAACAGCGTTGAAGTTGAGAAATCCAACCGTTTTAATAAAAAGTAAAAGAAAAAGAAAATTTTAGGTTCAAGTATTTCAAGATGACATCGGGTGTGTTCATTTAAGATTGGCAGAATTAAAGATGGGTAGTGAACCTTCCAAATTACTTTCTATTATCCAATTTAATACAACGTTTCGGACTTTAATGTCTTTCTTTGGGCATAATACTGTAATTTCACAATTTGAAGTAATATTATCAAAAATTATTGTATTTAATCAGTAAACAATACTAATGTCATGTCAACCTCCAAGCAATTATAGATAAATATAGGGACATACTGTATGCCAACCTTTACCCATAAATTACAAGGAATTAATCTATTACAGTAAATAATTATCTTGTATGATATTCATGTTGGTATTCAAACAATTGTTTGAACAATTTCTTCACATGTTTGACATTTAAATATATAAATTTTGTTTACGTTTGGAGTAGATTAAATCTAAAACAAACAATATTTTATCAACCAACATGAGCCGTTTTGGACGTTTCCTGTGTTTTCTTTGGTAAATTGAAAGAGATTGAAAAAGAAAGGGAGTGGAAGGTGACAATTCGAAAGGCTATAACATTTCCTACAAAATAAGTTTAGGTATAAATTTCCATTCGACCACCTCAGTCGGAAAAACGCTGTTAAAGCTTCGGAATTTGAATTTATTTTCTGGTTTCGCCGCTTTGAAGGCGAAGAAGAGTTTCTATTCTAAGCTTTACAAATTGCAGAATTGAAACACGTTTTCCAAATGTTTTGTGGTAAGCATCCCCCTTGTATGTTAGGATTTCATTAAGTGGATTTTGGTAAGAAAAAGAAGAAGAAGAATTGAAAATTATAACAGAATGAGAATTAGAAAATCCAGTTGAAGTGTACTTACCTTCATTGTTGCTGCTGTAGTTGACTGATGCCTGAGCTAAGCTCTTCCCGGCATATATACACCCCGTACTCCTCACCCTTGGCCCAGTGCATGCGTGAATTACCAACGAACACCGACGCAACCCCCATCAATCAGTATGCAGCTCCTGGATCGACCTACAGTACTCACGTGGCGATACTCCAAAATAAATGCGTTTGGGACGATTGACCCTGAGGGTGTTGTAATATAACGATATACGACTGTTGTAGGCCGCTACTGAGAAAATCAGAGGCCAGGGAATATTTAAGCTGCTTCCCAAAAGTCATTGTATTTCCTGATAAAATATTAAAAATGCTGTGTTGGAAAATCACAACTAACGTAGCCCCCACGTACTAATAGTCCAAGAGCCGATAACCGCACGTTTCATGAAGTGTTTTATGCACCTTGAAATTTTGCTAAAATGTACCTCTTTGGTTGATAAGAAGGAATATATCTGTCGGCTAGACTTAACGTCAAACACCAGGTACTGTGCATAGTGGAAAGGTGCATAAAAATATTTCCCAAAAATAGAGTTTTATTCAGAAGCTAACTATCTTTAATGTAAAATTAAGACAATTTTACAATGAATAATAAATAAGGCAGACACTTTTAAGGGGAATACCATGTAAAAAAAAAGTTATTGTTTTTAATCTAATAATAAATGAGAGTTTTATTCACGCTTCCATTTAAACCGGGACAGCTGTACAAGATCATGTGAGCGAGAAACAATGAGATCGCAGAGAATAACCAAACCTGCGCGTTGCTTTCATTCACTCTGACGGTTACGCGGAGTGTATTGCAGTCTATCAAAGGCACCATTTCTTTTCATGTTTCCTGATAATTAAACCCTACAAAAGTGTCTGCCCTTTTGTAATTACTTTCAAACATGTATGTTTATTGAAGATGCTGTTTAAATCGCAGCTTGAGGCACTTCATTTAATATTAAAAAGTCCGTCTCGCAGGACTGCATCATCTTAGCGCGGTTCCGTTCATATCCCTAGTCTAATTTGGAAAGATTAAAATAGAAGCAGTTATTATTTTGGTTCCACCAGTCTTTTTTTTTAAATTAATTATTATAATGGCGTGTCAATCCTTAAGGTCACTAACGCCATTCCTGTGAGTAGTAAAGTCTTGAAAGGTCATGATTTACAATCTTACCTGGAAGGGTCCGCTACACTAGAAACAGACCCGCTAGTGACAAGGTCTTGGAATCTTGGAAATCTATATTTCTAACAATAAATTGTTTTTGTTATTTTACTTAACCAGTTTATTGTCAAATACATTATCCAACTATAAGCAATTAAAAAATAACAAGAAATAAAACTGACAAAAAGAACCATTGGAATAAACGAAATCAATTAATTTAAAGCTTTAAGCACTTTTTTCTCCGATTGACATCGCCTAATTAAAACTTTCTTCAGAACCTTTTTTGTAGAGCATTTAGTAAGCTTCCGAATGGTAATCTTCCGCTTCACAAGATTGTCAACGGTTTTAGAGATACTAACGAAATTATACAAAGTTACCAAAACTTTTTTTGTCTGTTAATAAAATATTTTATTCTAACCCTTCCTTTACTCTAAACGTAACAAAAATTTCAACATATTAGTGTTGATGAAACTCCAACATGCAGAAAATGTTTCAACTGTATCCCATAATTCTAAGTACCAAAATCAAAGACAAAGAACCCTCCCTAGGAAGGACGCTAGGCAGTTGAAAAGCTATATATCTTGGAAATCCATATCTCTAACATTAAATTATTTTTCTTAACCTGTTTTATTTTCAAATACATTATCCAACAATAAGCAATTAAAAAATAACAAGGAATAAAAAACAGACAAAAAGAACAGTTCGAATAAGCGAAATCAATTACTTTAAAGTTTTAAGCTCTTATTTCTCCGATTGACATCGCCTAATCAAAACTTTTATTAGAACCTTTTTTTTAGAGCATTTAATAAGCTTTCTAATGGTATTCTTCCGTTTACCAAGATTCTCAACCTTTTTCGAGATATTAAGGAAAGTAAACAAAGTTACTAAAACTTTTTATGTCTGTTAATAAAATATTTTATTCTAACCCTTCCTTAACTCCAAACGTAACCAAAATTTCAACATATTAGTTTGGATGAAAGTAGAACATGCAGAAAATGTTTCAACTGAATCCCATGATTCTAAGTACCCAAACCAAAAGCGGTATTCAAAAAATATTTTTCCAATTTTCTCGAAAACGGTTAAAGCTATCGCCTTGAAAATGGTTTCATTCGTTTTCCTAGCCCAGGAATCATATAGAACGAGTACTTAGAAGCTTATGAACTCAAAAACGTAAGCGTTACGATTTTTTTTGCGCGAATTTCGCCCCAAACGCCATCTTCCAGTAGGCGGATTTTGCTGGTTAACGAACTTGACCTTTCAAATTGGACGAAGGATTTTTGTACCAAATTTCATCAAAATCGGACCATTCGTCTTCTATCTAGAGAGCGAACAGACAAATATATATATATATATATATATATATATATATATATATATATATATATATAAATAAATATATACATATATATATACAAATTTGAACCACCGTTATTTTCGGTCTCTAGGGGTTCTGAAACGCGAAATTTTCTAGTCGGCACTTCCGGATTGTTTCATTGTATCAACCCTATAAGCGGGGTTCCTCCCTATGGGGGAGGGAGGAACCGCGCTAAAATGAAAACTAGGTACTTTGTTTTTTTTCAGCACTTTCCTCCGAAGGAAAGTAGCTATTGAGGTTGCACTCATGACGGAATTTTTAAAAAATTTCTTCAAATCTTTATCCATTTTACCTAGAAGACACCGAAAATGACCCCCGTTAAAATTTATATATATATTTATATATATATATATATATATATATATATATATATATATATGTATGTCTGTTAACACGATAGCCAGAGATTTTGTTTTTTCTTCACAAAACGTGGTGTATAGCGTTCAATTAGCAAACGCTTGAACGAGTTCGTTAACCACCAAAATCAGTCCACCGGGAGGGGGGGGGGGGTTTACCCCGGACCCAAAACACTAATTTGACCATGCCTGTCGTAGTTTTTGTAATATTTCAACGAAACTCGGTATTCGTTATGTTGATCTAAAGAGAGAAATACGTTGTAAAAATAAACTAAATCGGTTCATTAGGAGGGGGGGGGGGGGGTTACTCCGGACCCACATTACCAATTTGCCACTACCAGCTGTAATTTTTGTTATATTTCAACGAAACTCGGTATTCGTGGTAGTAATCAACAGAGAAAAATTGGTTGTAATAATAAACTAAATCGGGTTATTTGGAGGGGGGATTACTCCGGACCTAAAGTACTAATATACTCATACCGGTCGTAATTTTTGCTGTATTGTAACGAAACGCGGTATACGTCGTGGGTATCTCATGAGAAAGAAGTGTTGTAAAAATGAAGTAAATCGGTCAATTGGAAAGGAGGGTTTACTTTAAACTCTGTTTCATTAGAATTAGGCCGCCAGACGTAGGTTCCCATAGCCGCCGCGAGGAGCGCTATCTCCCACTAGTGGGACTGTATTTTGTTCCTGCGTCAGATCAAAAGTCGGAAAATGAAGTTTTTGTGTATTTATTAAGTAGTACAGTACCATTTATTAACATAACTCTGGAAGCAAATTATTAAAAAATTAATAATTGAACAGTTCTCATAAGAAATGTAAATGAGTAGGACTATTCACGTTTTTATTTTATTTATATAGATTATTTACAGCAAATTATTAGTAATGTAGTCTACACTACAAAAATTCTGAGGAAAGTGCTTAGTTATGCAGCTCCTGCGTGACGGACTTTTTTGTTTACATTTTAGCCCCCTTAAAAGTGTCTGCCTTATTTATTATTCATTGTAAAATTGCCTTAATTTGCAATTTTTTTACATTAATGATAGTTGGCTTCTGAATAAAACACTATTTTTGGGCAATATTGTTTTGCACCTTTCCACTATACGCAGTACCTGGTGTTCCAAGGTATTTCCAGGAAACACGTACTTACCTTCTTATCTACCCAAGAGGTACATTATAGCAAAATTTCAAGGTGCATAAAACACTTCATGAAAAGTGCGTTACCAGTTCTCCGACTATAATGTTAGGTGCACTTTCCTACGTAGACTGTAAATAGTTTTAAATAATGTTCCTGATGTGGATCTAAAACTACTTTTCTACTTCTCCCAGCTGAATATAAAACGTCCGTCGCTCATGAGGTGCACAGCCAAGCACATTCCGCGGTAACGTCCGTCGCTCATGAGGTGCACAGCCAAGCACATTCCGCGGTAACGTCCGTCGCTCATGAGGTGCACAGCCAAGCACATTCCGCGGTAACGTCCGTCGCTCATGAGGTGCACAGCCAAGCACATTCCGCGGTAACGTCCGTCGCTCATGAGGTGCTCAGCCAAGCACATTCCGCGGTAACGTCCGTCGCTCATGAGGTGTACAGCCAAGCACATTCCGCGGTAACGTCCGTCGCTCATGAGGTGCACAGCCAAGCACATTCCGCGGTAACGTTAGTTTAAACCACATTACTTTTCAAGAATATACTTGAAATAACCTGTATAAACACTAATTCTTTATTTAACTATTGACGTCCATTTATTCATAACAAAGATTTTTAGATTATCTATAGGACCTAAGTTCTAGCAATATAAAGATGGTAACCTATAGTATAGGTTATCTATACCATAGGTTACCTATACTATCTTTATATTGCTAGTGTTGGGCTGACATCTTGCCTTTTTTAATAAAAAATAAAGCTATCACCTCTAGTGGGAAACGAATCCACGAACTTAGGTACGGTGTCCTAAAAAGAAACATATTTTACTCAACTTAAGTTAACGTTATTTATTTTTTGTTGACTTAATTTTATTCCTGAGCAAACCCAAACTTCTAGGGGACCGAGTTTCCTCTTTTATAAAACACATGTTTCTCATTAATAGGGTATGATATCTTCCGATCTTGGCAAGGGAGTAAACATAACGGCTTGGAATGGAAAATTAAAAATTTGGCTGTGATGTAAACCCTCATTCCTAACCGATCTATTTAGTTTATTTTTACAAACTATCTTTCTCTGTAGAAGCGCTTAATGTATGATAATTTTCGACGCGATCGCACAAAAATTTCAAGCGTTAGGAGCATATAACTTGTGTCCGGACTAAAAACCCCATTCCAGTTGGAACGATTTTGCTGGTTAAGGAACTTGGTGAATCGTTTGTTATGGCCATGCTATAACGCAAGTTACATGGAGTAGAACCAAATCTTGTGGCCGACAGACATATACATATAACTGATAATAAAATAATAATAAAAAAGCTGAATTGTGTATTTTTCATTGTTGGCCTCCGACACATTTAATGATGGCTTTCTGCTCTTTTGGGCCCTCAAAGACTATTTTTTTTTTTCGTTATAGAATATTATTCAGGTACAGAATGCAATAAGTTTTAGACGCTGTTGAATCGGCTTAGTAAAAGAACCAACTTTCATTAATGAAGCATCATTTTAAAATGGGTACTGATTCATGGGCGTATATAAGGGGGGGCTGAAGGGGCTGCAGCCCCCCCCCCCCCCGAAATTTTGATTTGATCGGTAAAAATTTCATAAAACCCTTAAAAATAAATTAAATAAGATCATTTAGTTCATAAAACATATTCTATTTTGGGTGTAATAGCGTTTAAGTTGGCTAAAACTCTTCCAAGATCTAAATTGTTAGTATTCCATACACCGGAAATGGTCTCAGCCCCCCCCCCCCCGAAATTTTCCCAGCCCCCTCCGAAATTATTTTCTATATACGCCCATGTACCGATTGGTAGTTTTAGGAGTGAAGTTAATATGCAATTAATATAAATACACTACAGAAAACAAATTAAGTACAGTGAAGTCTACAGTTAAAGATTGGCCTTCGTCTTATAGAAAATCACGGCGAGAAGAAGTGGTAGTAGCAAGACTACGCATTGGCCACAGCCGTCTGACTCACGAATATCTAATGACAAATACGGACAAACCAAAATGTCGATCATGCAACACAGACCTCACAGTCAAACATATACTGACTGAGTGCTACTTAAGACGTGATCTAGATATCCCATATGACATGACAGAACTCCTTGGAGATGACAGCCGCCATATTGACACAATACTCAAACATTTAAAGAACATAAACATCTACGATAAAATATAACACCTGAACGAATACCAAGCCAAATTTTCTCACAAAAGCATAGCAAATATATGAAAAATGTAGACTCATTTAAAGAAAAGATGAGCTAACAGACAATTTTATGTTGCCCTCTACCGAAATGTATTGAAGAAAATGCACATCGCTACCAAAGCGATGCATAAAATAATCAATAATAATATGCAATTCAGATGAGATAGAGGCTTTATCATTATCCTGTTGTTGATTTCTGTTATCATTTATTTGAAAAGTAGACTTTATTCCAAATTAAAGTGCCTGATAACAGTTAAATTCTTGGAATTCTCTTGCTTATCTATGATTTCCATATGCGTATGAAATGTATTCACATCAAGCTAAACTTTTTCAACACTCAGTGGAATACCTATTTTGAATTATTTTAAAATTGCAAGTTAGAGAACAGGAATGTGTAAACCTCCTTTTTAGGAGGAAATGACGATGAAATAGAGTCGGATACTACAAGATATTACAAGTTTAAAAAAATCTGTCTCTCAGGAGTTGTGTGATCTCAGCATATCTTTCAACAAGTCAACGGCGCTTGTATTAGAATTCAAATCGTTTATAAGGAACTATAATAATAGGAATAATGTCCGGGTGTGCGCGTATCAATTTGGTTTGCATATTTTTCAGAAGGTACGACTGAGAGAGTAAGTCAGTAATTCCTAGTTTACACGAGGTCAGTACTTGTCATAGGTGCTTGTACCTCACACCTAGCTGGCTTTGTGACAAGTAATGGTGGTCAATTGCGTTCAGTACGGTCCCCCCGTACTTGGTACTCTAACTTGGCTTTGTGACAAGTGACAAGTAATGGTGGTCAAATGCGTTCAGTACGGTCCCCCCGTACTTAGTACTCTAACTTGGATAAGTGACAAGTAATGGTAGTCAAGTGCGTTCAGTACGGTCCCCCCGTACTTGGTACTCTAACTTGGATTTGTGACAAGTGACAAGTAATGATGGTCAAGTGCGTTCAGTACGGTCCGCCCGTTCCTGGTACTCTAACTTGGCTTGGTGACAAGTGACAAGTAATGGTGGTCAAGTGCGTTCAGTACGGTCCGCCAGTACTTGGCACTCTAACTTGGCTTACTGGCAAGTGGCAAGTGACAAGTTCTCGTTCATGTGTATGGTCCAGTACTATCTCTCCAATAACTAACTTGTCACTAAACACTTGTTGGATTGTTTCACGATGTTGCAAGAGACGACTGAGTCGTACAATGGTGATGGGGGAACTAACTTGTCGCTTAGTAAATAGAGTCCAATTTAACCCATTAAAAAGGGTATAAGGAAGGTGTTTCTGTTACTGGTGATACTTCAATAATTCAAAAATATTGATTAATTTAGTTTTTATTTTAATTAGTAGTTCCTTGATTTTTAGCACATAAGTTACTACCACTCATTAAGCACAATTTTGATTTAATACAATTTAATAGTGTATACAGCGAAATGCAGAAGAAATATTTAAACAGATTTTCATTAGATTCTCATAAGATTAATTAGTAATTTGTAATTTCAAACTTGGGAATTACTGTCCGTTCAAACTTTCTGCTTGAAATTTGTTCACAAAGTCTAATTAAAAGTCCTTAGAAACGAAGTTTTTGCCGAGAAAAACAATCTTGGTTAGATGAATGATACTTTAACAATTTTAACTTTTCTAATAATACAATTTCTTGCACAGTTTAATATTCTTTGAGTTCGTTATTTTATTTTAGCACTTTCCTCCAAAGGAAACAAGCTATTGAGGTTGCACTCATGACGGAGTTTTTGAAAAATTTCTTCGAATCTTTATCGATCCTACCTACCGAAATGACCCAAGTTAAAATTTATATATATATACATATACTATATATATATATATATATATATATATATATATATATATATATATATATATAGTTATATATGTGTCCATTAACACGATACATGCCGGGCAATGATAGCCAAAGTAGTTATTTGCCAATACCAGTCGTAATTTTTGTTATATTTAACGAAACTCAGTATTCGTTGTGGTCAACTGAAGAGAAAGATGTGTTGTATAAATAAATTAAATTGGTTCATTAGAATGGGGGGTGGGTTACTCCGGAGACAAAGTAGTTATTTGCCAATACCAGTCGTAATTTTTATTATATTTCAACGAAACTGGGTATTCCTTGCGGTTAACCGAAGGGGAAAATGTGTTGTAAAAATAAATTAAATTGGTTCATAAGGAGGGGGGTTTACTTTGGACCCAAATTACTAATTTACTTATACCGGTCGCAATTTCTGTTGTATTGTAACGTTATACGTCCTGGCTATCTAATAAGAAAGAAGTGTTGTAAAAATGAACTAAATCGGTCTGTCGGAAAGGGGGGGGGGGGTTACTTTGTACTCTGTTTGAATTGAATTCTTCCACCAAACGTATGTTCGCGAAACTTCCAGTATAGTCCAGGCAACTAAGAGTTATAGATGGAAATGTTTGGAACACAATTTTTGACTTCATAACTTTGTTTCGGCTAGTTAGGAGGTCAAAATATCGAAAGTCCTCGCCCGTAGCCTTTGTGCCGGGGGGAGGGGGGTTTACAAGGTCCCATTTTTCGGGTTTTCACTTATATCTCGGAAACCCTGCGTCCTAGTGACATGACTATTCTATAACAAATGAAAGCTGATTAAATTTCGTACAAGTTCTATTCGATGAAGATTTTCGAGATATCTTTAGTTTTCGAAATATCCGCTCTTGAAAGTCAGTCATTTTGGGGGAAAACACTTTTGCCGCATATTGTTTCGTCGTTTTGAACCGATAACTCTTCAACGATGAACCAAAAAAATAAATAACGGTTATAGGGTTGTTGAGTATTGAATTCCCTTCAATAATATAAATTACTTTGCTACTTTATATATTTTCCTTCAAACTTAAACATAATTTCAGTGTTCATCGTTAAATCTGACATTTAGCGACTAATAGTCCAGGCAACTAAGAGTTATAGATGGAAATGTTTGGAACACAATTTTTGACTTCATAACTTTGTTTCGGCTATTTAGGAGGTCAACATATCAAAAGTCCTCGCCTCGGGACTATTTTGTTTTTTCATCATGAACCTAAGTATGGGAATAAAATACAAAGGTTTCTTTTATTTTGGAATGCCGGAAGAAAGGTTTCTTTGCTTCCGACATTTCAGGCAAACCAGGCTACACACGGTCAGCTAGACCTGAACAGTCCGACTAAAAGCCGGTTGCCTGAACGTGTAAATATTCCGGCCGGTCTATGAGTTAAGACTGCTCAGGCGGCCGGAATATATACACGTTTAGGCGACCGGCCTTCAGGTAAACTGTTCAGGTCTAACTGACAGGCCTGCCTAACCGTCTGTAGCCTGCTTAACCCTACAGCAGTCGCGCTGGCGCACTGAGTGCGCCAAGCCAACATTACGTATTGTAAGAAATTGCTGGGAAACCCTATGGCCTACAAAACTCAGGTATTCCAAGGAAAACCCCTACCACGCCTACAGTGACGAGTAGTGTTCTACCATTTCACACATTACTCAGTTATAGCTTGTAAACCGTAAGAAGAGGTTGATGGCGCAAGCACTGCTCCGACGATCAATGCAAGAATCTTGTATTTCAGCCGATGAATGGGCATTTGCAGTCCAGAAAAAGTATTCCGTCACTTCCTTTACATAAAAAACAATTTTTGTTAAGAAAATTCCCTAGAAACGAGAAGCAACAATGGAAAAACCACCTCCGAAGAAAAAAAACAGGGCGATGTTATATTTGTGAACGACAAAAAAATATAAACACCAAAATACTATGTAATACATGTAAAGCTTGAACCAATTTGCATTAAATCCTGTAAAAGGGGAACGGAGCCAGATTTGTCTGAATAGATATAAGAATTACATTCTTAGCATTTAATTACCATGTATATTTCTTCTTTTTTTTTTTATCTTTTAATGTTAATTTTTTTTTTAAATGTTCCAGACATTAATTCTTAATATACACATTATAATTTTCAGTCTTATTGTAAATTAAATCATGGGCGTATATAGAAAATGATTTCGGAGAGGGCTGGGAAAATTTCGAGGGGGGGCTGAGACCTTTTCCGGTGTAAGGAATACTAACTATATCTTGGAAGAGTTTTAGCCAACTAAAACGCTATTACACCCAAAATGGAATATTTTTTATGAACTAAATGATCTTATTTAATTTTTTTTAAAGGATTTTATGAAATTTTTACCGATCAACTCAAATTTCCGGAGGGGGGGGGGGGTGGCTGCTGTGGGCAGGAATTTCCCGAGTATAGATTTTCCAAGAGTTTCTCTATCAAGATTGCCTCATTCATTGGTAAAGCTTATAACAACTTTCCCCCATTCAGTCCCGGTTCAGTTTGCTTTTCTCTTCAAACCAAATGGCTGTTGCTACCGTTTTATTGTAACTAGGAGATGTTAAAACTCCATCAATGTTTAATACAGCCTGGTACGTGTACAATACAGTGGTACACGTACCGCTGGCTGGTACATTTGTTGCTGGTTGGTAATAGACAAATATTAATCAATAATGGCAGATTTAAATTTATATAAAATCATATAAATATCATAGAATTGTTTAATCATCTCTCTCTCTCTCTCTCTCTCTCTCTCTCTCTCTCTCTCTCTATATATATATATATATATATATATATATATATATATATATATATATATATCAAAATCACGTGTTTGTCTGTTTGTTCCTTATACAAATCTATACCGTTTGACCGATTTTGACCAAACTTGGCACACAGGTCTTGATACGGGAAATCTCCTAGGCTAGGTCAAAATAGTCAAATTTCAAAATTTGGTCAAAAGGTCAAAAGTTTTGTTCAAGAAGAATTGGCTACACTGAACCATTCAGATTCTGACGGCCATTTTGAATAATGTCTCAAATTGATTTGTTGGTGTTCTTGATAATAAGAATAAGTCGAACTCATTGATGACTTTACATCATTATATAATCATGTAATGCAGTTTATTTCAATTTTATATGAACAGTCACTGTCTAACTAAGGAGCGCTGGCCTTTCTTTGATAAGAGCTATATACTCGCGGGCTGTGCTGCTGGCCTCTGTCGGCTGTAATATGAATTGCTGTGGTGCTGGCCTCTGTTGGCTGTTTCACGAGACAGCTCTATACAGATATAAACAAATTCACACTGTTTAACCGATTTTGACGTAACTCGGTACACATGTAGATCTTGATACGGGGAGAATCATAGGCAGAAAGTAGGTGTAGGATGGCACACTGGGTAACAGCTAGTAATTCATAAAAATTATTTGAATTAAAATTATTATTCAGTCATTTTTTTAATATTTATAAAGTCGATCTTAGGAATTCATCTAGCAAATCATATTTTACATTTTACGTTTTTACATAATTACAGTTATCCTTCTGCCATTAGTAACATGAGATGGCTACAGAACCGCGGCTATTTATTTTAGTAATAGATATTTACATATTTCTGATTGCAAGATTTGAGATGAACGAGAATGAGCCCATATCATTTGACAAAGTAAAGAAATCCATTTATGAACAGTGTATTCCCTATTTCCATAGAAATCATAATATCCGAAATTGGGAGGTAATTGGCCTTCTCTTTGGTGCAGTGGTTCTATGTCTTAATTTATACAAAATGTATTTAACCCATTAAATCCCAAGCCTATTTCTACTGGATTCTTTTTTGACATTTTTCGTTATTTGTTCCTCTTAGGCACTTAAAAGAACGTATAAAAACCAAAAACAAAAAAAAAGCAATTATAGTTTAGGAGAAAAAAAAATGTTGCATTTACGCAACTTTGGGAAAAGCTAGGCATATCTGAAAATACCATGATTTTATTTTAATATAGTTATTTATTTATTACTTATATATGTTCAAGTAATGATTAGAGCAAAAAAAAAAAATGCTGTTTAACAAATGCATAGATATTTTGGAAAAATTTCTAACACACTTCACAGTACAATATTTCTAGCAATAAATAAAATAGCAAAACATTTTATTTGGGCTTAAGAATTTTTTTCCTTTTCTTTAAGGAGTTGCCTTGTTGGAAAAAAAAACTATTAACCTAAATTAAAATATTTATTTGCATGAGAAAAAAATCGTGAAAATAATGTTGCGATAATGTTCAATAATGTTGTTTTCGCAACTTTGGGACGAAATGGGTTAAGAGATGGAATATAAAATGTGACTACGAATCACTCGCACATTCCTCCATGAAGGATTCGATAAGAATTGTGAATCGCCACCTATAAATTCATAAATAAACAAATAAATGAATATGCAGATGAAACAAGAAAGAAATAAGAAAAATCAGAATTACATCAGAAAAAAAAAATAAACAAGTAAGGTAAATCTCATGAAACTAATTGATGGTTTATAGATAGGCCAAAAGATTATTATCATTCCAATGAGAATGAATTGTACACAGAAAATAAGGGAAAAACAAATTTTTTCCTTGGAATGATAAGAAAGCTGACATTGGTCAGCCATCACTTGTACGTGACAACTGATGGCTGACCAATCATTTTTCATTCATTAAAGGCTTAAGGTGTGAATATTATGTTGTTTTTTGTTTCCATCTTTTCATTATGGCGTGTTCATTTTTAATATAAGCAAGATTTAAAGATCAAGTCCTGCCAAATTAGAAATTTAATTATTTACTGCAAATGTTTGAATTTTCACGGCCCTAAGTTAAAGGTTCAATAGATATTGAGTTTAGGTTAAGAAGTTTTACCCACTGAATAAATAGTTTTCAAGAAGAACTCAACTTGAGGCTATAACTGTCTGAAAGGGGATTTGTAAGTTCACTGTCAATGGAATTAAGTCAAGAAAAGGCCATCTGGAGTTTGCTGATATTTGCAAAGAGTAATGCTCCTGCTTTTTCTTCTTCCTATAGAACGTTTATTAAAAAAAAAAAAAAAAAAAAAGACTTTAAAAGAACGTTAAAGGCAAAGTTTGTAAGCATTTTTTATTTTTACAGTATGAGAGAAGAGGTCTTATTGACCCGGGCTGCTTTTTAATTAAATAAAATTTAATGTAGGTTTGATACTTTTAAGTGGATATTCTAGACTCTTTTTCAGTTGTCTGTTGGAACATTGGCAGCGGCTGGGAATGCTTGAATGACTTGCCATCATCATGTGACATGGGAGTTGTTGATATATGAAAAATAATAATAGCGGACATAAAAGAAAAAAAAGTCCGACTCGCAGGAACTGCAGCATCTTAGCGCGGTTCCGTTCATGTCCCTAGTGCCATTTGATAAGCTTAGAAAAGAAATAAACTTATTTTTTTTTATATATCTCGTGAAAATTGTCAAAATCCTCTCGAACATCTCGAATAAAAGTGATTTTAAGGCGTCAGGGACACCGACAGTAGCTAACTTTTACACAGAAGCGGAAATTACAGAATCTGGCTCTCATTCTAAAGCAAAGCTCTATAAATCAATACAAAATATGCCTAATAAAGCCTTTCTAGAGGATACAGAAGCATGGGCGTATATGAGGGGGGGGGGGGCTGAGGGGGCTGCAGCCTAAGGAACTGCCTCATCTTAGCGCGGTTCCGTTCTTATCCCTAGTCTAATTTCGAAAGATTAAAATAGAAGCAGTTATTATTTTGTTGAGAGGAGATCGTTGACCGTTGATGATGCAAGGTAGGGATTGTCCGGGTTAGGTCACTGCTACTTAATAATACATACCCCATATGTGTATGTATGTGGGCATATATATGTACATATGTGTGCGTGTATATGTGTATGTGTATATGCATATATATAAATATATATATATTATATATGTAGGTGCTAATGACCTTGGCAGTAGAAGCACCTATAATCAATAAATAAAAAAAATAAAATTATATATGTATATATATATATATACATATATATGTTAGGTATATTTACATAGATATGTGCATATATTAGTGTTAAATATGTCCTACTTGTACTTACAGCCCTGATGAAGGCTTGAAGTTCAAGCCGAAACGTCGGCACAATAAAACCATTTTTACGATAAAATGTAGTTTTATTAAGTAGCAGTGACCGAACCCTGACAGTTATATTTTGGTTCCACCAGTCTTGAAAGGTAGGATTTACAATCTTACCTGGAAGGGTCGGCAACACTAGAAACCGTCCGGCTAGTTACAAGGTCTTGGAATCTTGGAACTCTATATTTCTAACAATAAATTGTTTTTGTTATTTTACTTAACCTGTTTTATTTTCGAATACATTATCCAACTATAAGCAATTAAAAAATAACAAGGAATAAAATACAGACAAAAAGAACACTTCGAATAAGCGAAATCAATTACTTTAAAGCTTTAAGCTCTTATTTCTCCGATTGACATCGCCTAATCAAAACTTTTATTAGAACCTTTTATGTAGAGCATTTAATAAGCTTTCTAATGGTATTCTTCCGTTTAACAAAATTCTCAACAGTTTTCGAGATATTAATGAAAGTTCCCAAAATTTATATTATTTCTAGCAACAGAAAATTGGCCTCATTTTTCATATCCTGTTTTACACACAAAATTTTCGCAACATAAGAAATTACAAAAATAAAAAGCAATAAAAAACGAAGGGAAAGAGACAAAAATTACAACAAGAACGACAAAAACCCGTTCATAAGAACAAAACAGACGTATTTGAAGTTTTAAGCACTTATTTCTCCGATTGACATAACCTAATCAAAAATAGTTTTAGAATCTTTTGTGTAGAGAATTTAGTAAGCTTTCAAATAGTTTCTATCCACTTACCACGATTTCCCAACCGTGTTCGAGATATTAATGAAAGTATACGAACTTCCCAAAACTTTTCATGTCTGTTCATAAAATATTTTATTCTAACCCTTCCTTAACTCCAAACGTAACAAAACTTTCAACATATTAGTTTTAATGAAAGTAGAACATGCAGATAAAGTTTCAACTGAATCCCGTAATTCTAAGTACCCAAACCAAAAACGGTATTCAAAAACTATTTTTCCAATTTTCTCGAAAACGGTTAAAGCGATCGCCTTCAAAATGGTTTCATTCGTTTTCCTAGCCCAGGAATCATATAAAACGAGTACTTACAAGCTTATGAACTCAAAAACGTAAGCGTTACGATTTTTTTTGCGCGAATTTCGCCCCAAACGCCATCTTCCAGTAGGCGGATTTTGCTGGTTAACGAACTTGACCTTTCAAATTGGACGAAGGATTTTTGTACCAAATTTCATCAAAATCGGACCATTCGTCTTCTATCTAGATAGCGAACAGACAAATATATATATATATATATATATATATATATATATATATATATATATATATATATATAAATATATACATATATATATATATATATATATATATACAAATTTGAACCACCGTTATTTTCGGTCTCTAGGGGTTCTGAAACGCGAAATTTTCTAGTCGACACTTCCGGATTGTTTCATTGTATCAACCCTATAAGCGGGGTTCCTCCCTATGGGGGAGGGAGGAACCGCGCTAAAACGTAAGCGTTACGATTTTTTTTGCGCGAATTTCGCCCCAAACGCTATCTTCCAGTGGGCGGATTTTGCTGGTTAACGAACTTGACCTTTCAAATTGGACGACAGAATTTTGTATCAAATTTAATCAAAATCGGACCATCAGGGAAGCCAGAAATGAGCGAACAGACAAATATATATATATATATATATATATATATATATATATATATATATATATAAATATATACATATATATATATATATATATATATATATATATATATATACAAATTTGAACCACCGTTATTTTCGGTCTCTAGGGGTTCTGAAACGCGAAATTTTCTTGTTGGCACTTCCGGATTGTTTCATTGTATCAACCTTATAAGCGGGGTTCCTCCCTATGGTGGAGGGAGGAACCGCGCTAAAACCTGCACGTATTTCACCAGCCTGGTCACTACTGAGAACATCTTGATATTTTGGAAGGTAAGTTAACAAGATGTCATCACATTCTTTTAATAAAACCTGCGCGTATTTCACCAGCCTGGTCACTACTGAGAACATCTTGATATTTTGGAAGGTAAGTTAACAAGATGTCATCACATTCTTTTAATAAAACCTGCACGTATTTCACCAGCCTGGTCACAACTGAGAACATCTTGATATTTTGGAAGGTAAGTTAACAAGATGTTATCACATTCTTTTAATAAAACCTGCACGTATTTCACCAGCCTGGTCACTACTGAGAACATCTTGATATTTTGGAAGGTAAGTTAACAAGATGTCATCACATTCTTTTAATAAAACCTGCACGTATTGGATCAGTGTTTCCCAACAATTTTTGGCTCACATACCACTTGGTAGTCCGTCAACACTTCGTAAACATGATTGTACTTCATGAAGTTTCTGTTTGTGCATGTGTTATTAAATTCGCATTGTACATTTTATAAGGCGGCCATTTGTTCATATCTTATCATTATGAAATTATAAATTATCAAAATTGGAAAATTTCCTGATGAAGGAAATGGTATTTTTGTGGAGTAAGTGTTTTAATTTTTCCCAACATATTAGCATTTATTCCAGGCTTTTCAAATGACACATTTGGCTAAGATGACGCATTTCCTGCGAATTGGACTTATTTTTTTAAAAGTAGAATACAGAAATTTTAATTCACTTTATCTATACATATAATAAAATTCGAACGGATCGCTGTCGGTACATGGAAGATATATGGGAAAAAATACTATTGGGGGTCTTTATCAACACAATAGTACCCAGGACAATGATTTTTAGAATTTTTGTCTGTTTGTCTGTACGCACTAATCTCAGAAACAACTTTTCCGATTTAGTTGCGGTTTTCATTAATATATTGAGGTAAGCTTCACTTTACATTAGTGTTTGTTTCATGTCAATCGGTTCATAAATAAAAAAGTTATGTCAATGTAAAGGATCTCGTCGAGCATTTCAGGAACAATCGTTAACACGATGCGCACCAGAGTTTTTTGTTTTTTGTCACTAAACTTGGTAATATAGTATTTCCCTAGCAAATGATTGAACGAGTTCGTTAACCAGAAAAATTAGTTCATTTGGAGGGGGGGGGGTTACTTCAGACCCAAAGTAGTTATTCGCCTTTACCAGCCACAATTATTGTATTTTTTTTTTTTTTTTTTTTTTTTTTTTTTTTTTTTTTTTTTACGGCGCATCGACAAATCAGGGCCATTAGCGCCGACATCCAGGGTGCAGCGAGAAATTTTCCCAATGAGCCGTGGGATGAGAAAATCCACCATCTCCCGCTTATGAATCCGAGGCGCTAGCCACTAGACCACGGGGACCCCAATAGACTCGGTATTCGTAGTGGAAATATTAAATGAAAAATATGTTGTAAAAATAAACTAAATCGGTTCATTAGGAGGGGGGTTTACTCTGGTCCCAAATTACCAACTTTTCACTACCAGCCATAATGTTAACTTACAATAAAATTCTAACGGATCGCTGTCTGTACATAAAAGATATATGGGGAATGTACTATTGGGGGCCTTTATCAACGCATTAGTACCCAAAACAATGATTTTTAGACTTTTTGTATGTTTGTCTGTATGTCTGCTCTCTGTCAGACACTCTATACACAATAGGGTTTGACAATCCCTAAGGGGTCAGCTTAGTAGCTCTGTGCATGGGCGTATATAGAAAATAATTTCGGGAGAGGCTGAGAAAATTTCGGGGGGGGGGGGCTGAGACCATTTCCTGGGCATGGAATACCAGAAATTTAGAGCTTGGAATAGTTTTAGACAACTAAAACGCTATTTTTTTTTTTTTTTTTTTTTTTTTTTTTTTTTTTTTTTTTTTTACGGCGCATCTACTTCTAGGTCATTAGCGCCGACATCCAGGGTACAGCGAGGAATTTTCCCAACGAGCCTTGAGATGAGAAAATTCCTGCCGGAGGTGGGGATCGAACCCACCATCTCCCGCTTATGAATCCAAGGCGCTAACCATTAGACCACGGGAGACCCCTAAAACGCTATTAAACGTAAAATAAAATATATTTTATGAACTAAGTGATCTTATTTAATTTATTTTTAAGGGTTTCACCACAAGTCTTTACCATCAAATCAAAATTTCGGGGGGGGGGGCTGCAGCCCCTTCAGCCCCCCCTTATATACGCCCATGGCTCTGTGACGTTTTAGCAATCCTACACGTAGAAAAAAAACAGGCTGCGGGCAGCCTTTTTTTTTTCTCCGTGTAGCAGCCAGTATGATTGATCCCCGTAGGTTTTTTATTTACCCATAAGACGGCGTTTATATATCCAAAATAAACCAAAAGATATATCCAAAAATGCTGCCCAAAGTCACTATCCACGTGGACTTAGTCGAGGGCACAGCAAGTAATAAATAAATGTTGTTTTGTAAGTAATATTGCATAAATACTATTCAATTATCATCCACGTCCGCCACGGAAACATTATATATATTTTTTAAATAATTCAGGAAACATGAATCATGGTAACTAAGATAACATCCAAGAGTAGCGCGTATCCTAAGGAACTACCCCTATCAGGAAACGGAGGGAAGGTGACAGTCTCCTGAGGGTGGGGATGAAGCCATCGCTCAGTCGAGCACAGCCTCTCGTCGAATCTGGTTCGTGTGTGTCTCTCTCTCGCTGTAATTAGAGTTCGCGTGTGCTATGCCTCCACCTCAGAGGCCAAGGAAGAAGCTGAGGAGGGTAGCTGAGCAGCCAACGGGTATGTAACAATTATTATATATTTTCGTAAAAAAAAAAAAAGTCTGTGAAGAAATTAATTATTTTCATAAACAGGGAAGACGCCTTTGTTCTTATGGTAGTTATTTATTGTATAATTTTTTTTTCAATAAAAGTTGGAACAACATTTTAATATTCGAAGTAAATATTTTTCTTTTTTATTCAACATTTTTTATGTAGGATTCATTGAATTTCTTTATCATCAAGAATAATTTTTATTTATTTGTGATAAGATCACAAAAATAAATATGTTATTAGTTTTATTTATCAGTTGTTTATCCCCCTAAATTTCCAATTAAATTGAGAGATAATCTCAATTCTGAGTATACCGTTGGCAAGATAATTAAAGATTCGGCAGTTAACAGAATTTGTTTTGGAAGAGTACTGATTCTCGAAAATTTGTAGACATTTTTATTAAAATCAACATTTTGAGCAATTATTGCGGCTTGAAGAAGACACTTTTGGACATTTAATGTGCGTTAATCTTGAAGCAAATTTAATGCTAATTGCTAAACTATTGTGCATATTGGAAAAAAATTATTATAAGCAGAACCAATTGTGGTTTTTCTAAAAAAAAAAACATTGCTTTTTCCAAAGAACTTTAAAAACGGCTTATATCTAGGATAAAAGTTGACAGAAACTTGCGGTTGGCAGCATTTAACTACATTTTTGATATTTTTTTCACCCCCTTCAGTATTATCTTCTACTTGCGGCACACCCTGTGTATTGTTTTTACGATTGATCCAAGCAGCCGATATAAATGTTGAGATATTGCCGGTCGGTTAATAAATCTAAATTATTTAGATGAAAAAAATGCTATGTTTTTACCTACTTTTCGACTTGAGAATCAAGGTTCATCTCGGCGACGAGGAGAGACAAAACTGATTCTTACGAAACTTAAAACTTTTCTGTAGATAACATATTTTTTATCCAAACAAAATGTAGTTTTAATAATAACACACGGATCCCGACAATATCTTATTTCAAAAATGTAATATCTTACCATATATATATATATATATATATATATATATATATATATATATATATATATATATATTATTGCAGTTTGAGTAAGGAACAACTATTGTAAGGTGCTCGGCTTATATAATAAGGTTAATTATCAACAGCGAGAGACATAAGACGGATATTAGTATGTTATGTTCAAATATATTGATAATTAACACTAATTACAGTAATCCTTCTGTCAAGATTTTTGTATAAGAATTTAAAAAAGACAACTGAAAATGTTTGGATTTAATAGAAATTAACCACAAAATATTATTGGAAACATAATAAATAATATATCATACAAAATATTAATATAATGTACACCCAAAAAAATATTCATTAATAATAAAGTTCATTAATTTCGAATATTTGTAAAACAATAACATACAATTGCTTATAGCCACACACAAGTAATAACATCCTCGGATTATAAGTTTATTTTTGGAGGACACACATACTCTCCACTAGTGGATATAGAAAATAAAATCGGGGGGAGCTAGAATTTGGGGTGTAGGGAAAATTTTAAATGTTTTAGTGTAAAAAGGCGAGTTTTACGGTCCTCTGGACACCTAGTAGACCAGGCTTAATGTAGAAGACATTTTTCGTTGTTTAGGCATTTTTTACATGAAATGTTCTCTCCAAAACAAAATTTCGGGGGGTGGGGGGTGCAGCCCCCTCACCACAGGAATAAAGTATATTGTAGATTATCTCACAGAGAGCAGAATTAAGGCATGTTTAGACTAGAAAACATAGTGGTCCCCCTTATTGAGCAAGTGTATTTTGTCGTATTTTGTCGTACCTGTAACAGATGCTTTTTTTTTAAAAAAAAATTGGAATATCTTTCCAATGGCTTTTTTTACTGATTACAAGGACGAATTCATCAATCACAAATCACTCTTGAAATAATTGAACCGTTCAATACATAATAATAATAAGTGAAATAATAAGTTAGCGCCAACGGCCGTAGCCACGTTGAATGCACCGGTTCCCATAGATCACCGAAGTTAAGCAACGTCGGGCGTGGTCCGTACCTGAATGGGTGACCGACCACGTGCTGTTGGCATTAGAAAAGGGTGGCAACCTGTAGATAGCACGGCGCTAATGACCAAGATGTAGATGCGCCGTTAAAAAAAAAAAATAAGTTAGCACTATACATCAACTATTTTTGAAATATTCATTTATTTGATACTGTTAAGAGTATTTTTAAATGTCCTTACTGGGTTTGTTCAATAAACCTGCGTATGCATACCTTGCCGTGGGTTCGATTCCCACTAGGGATAGTGGCTTTTCTTTCGTAAAAAGAAAAGGCATTATCCCCATCCTGGCTAAAAGAGGGTGGTAACATTTATATATAGTATCCTAGGCGGAAATTACTCCACTTGTCGACCTAACATTAATTTCCCCACAAGATTTTTTTTCTAATATCCTTAGGTATGGTGTGAGTATGCTGAAACCAAATTTTCCAATACGAAAGCCGGGGAGGAAAACTTTCGGCAGGCGAAAAATCTCTAGCCAAGTTTCTTTCTCTCAGTAGAGAGGTTGTACGCTCTAAAAGAGAGCTCTTGAAGTTATTGAAAAGAACCCTAACAAATAGGATCGTTTGTCGAGAGCCCGGACAAGCTGTGCGAATAATGCATCCTCAGATGGCCCGCATATTCCACAGAAATCGGTTGGACCACGACATGTGTTCTGATCACCTACAGCTGGAGTTTACATTACCAGACTGCATTTATTCCCGCGGTTCGTTTTGCCGCTTCCTGGTCTTTTGATTCTGTGGGATAATTAATAATATACCATATATATAGAGCCCAATATTTTTCTAAATTCACTTTAGAACAGCACTTTTTCTGTACTATACCTATGTGGTAAGTAAATCAAATTAATAAATTCACTTAGATTTTAATTATTACTATATACGCACAGAGGGAGAACTTTTATTGTCTGGTCCTGGGGCCGGAATTGGTGGCTACCCTAATTACGCTGCGAATTGCCACAGTAATATTTTTTTCGGAAAACCATTTTTTTAAAAGAATATTTATTACCTTAATGCCTTCATCTGATATCCTTTATCCCATTAACGTTTCAATTAAAATCGGAATAAACAAGGAAGGTGTATACGAACTGAGATATGAATGAATGGAAATAAGGAGTCCTGGCTCTCAGAGTCTGTTCTTAACATATTGCAGTTTTACTTGAAAAGCAAATGTGATAGGAAAGTCAGAAGGCAAATTATTATTCTGGGCAATTGACGTATTTTGATGCGCTAAATAGGAATCCGTTAAAAAAAAATCGCTCTTAACTAGGAAAAAAGTTATTAAGCACTAAATTTCACTGTCAAGAGAAAACTAAAGATATCTCGACAAAATGTGACTTAGTAGAACTTATAGCAAGTACAATTAGCTTTCATTTGTAATAGAATGGCCTTGTCGCTAGGACGCTTGGTTTCCGATATATTAGCCAAACCCCCAAAAATGAGTCCTACCCCCCCCCCCCCGGCTTAAAGGCTACGGGCGGGGACTTTTGATATGTTGACCTCCTAAATAGCTCAAACAAAGTTACGGAGTCAAAAATGATGTTCCAAAAATTTCCATTTATAACTATTTGTTGCCTGGCCTGTTAGTATTATGTTTATCTTGATCTATGTATAAGAACAATCATGTACATATTTTGTAGAAATATTTAAAAAAAAGTTAAATTTTGTTAACTAGTGTTAATAAGTAGTCAAAATTAAATAAAATTGGAAATTTTGCGAAATTAAATTAAACGTAATTGAAAAGAACTTAATTATTTCAATTTAGTAAATTCCTACAAAAATCCTAGTAGCTAATTAATGTTCTCGATGTTTTAACTTTTTAAATTTTATTTACTAATGTTTTAAAAATTAATTTTCTTAAAAACATCTCCAGTGAGCACCCCGCAAGTACACTTTTACATTCTATCTTGGCGCGTAGTTCAATCATCCAATCCTTATAAACTAGTGATGGGTTGCTATTAGTAGATCTGTTATTTTTTAGCTGTTAATCGCCAATAGCGTTAGCAGGTTACTGCTTTTATTATGACTTTTTAGGGAGGTGTTATTATCCCACTCTCCTCCTACTCGATATTGAAAGTATCTATTCTGATATTCTAGATTTTCAAAATGTCAACTCTAATTGAAACAACATTGACATTCATGGTCATCTGAGGGAGTGTAATGTTAATCTAGAATATTTCCCGTATTGAGGGAATAAGTAAGAATAAAATCATCACTTTTATTACACAACATTCATTCTTGATATAATTAATGTGTCAAAGATAGCTATGATTCATAGTTATTAAATGCATTTAGCATGACCATGGCGCTAATTCATATGTCATATCAGCATTTTGAGAATATTTTATCAAACTAAGAGCGTTTCTAATAAGCCAGGGATTCGGATAAGAACAACAATCAGATTATCAGAAAAATCTATATTTAGAATGTTTCGGCTACTCTTTGGTAGCCTTCTTCAGCAATGAATGCCTAGGGGATGGGAGAAGCTAGCAGTTAAGTGACCAGGGTGAAAATACGGGCGGCCGAATATTTCACAGGGGCAAAGCACAATGTAACCACAATAAATTTTGTCGAGATCTGAGAATATGACCATAATAATAAACATTGAGAATGGGCTTATATAAGGGGTGCTGCCTCTCCCACCGAAATTCTGATTTAATCGGTAAAAATGTGTCACAAAAACCTCAAAAATAAATTAACTAAGATCAGCGAGATCAGAAAAAAGTCCGACTCGCAGGAACTGCGTCATCTTAGCGCGGTTACGTACATCTCGAAGAAATGGAATAGATTAGCATCGCAAATCACAGGAAACTGACAGTAGCCAACTTACACAGAAACGGATAGTTCATAATCTGTATAGGTCAATACAATTATGTACTGCAAACGTACTTACTCTTTGATTATTGCTAAGAAGGCTCTATTCTAAACAACCAAAAATTCGTTGTCATTTTAAGTATCTTGTTTTACTAGCAGTTCGTTTTACTATTATAAAAAAAAAAAAATCAGTCTCGTAACAGGCCACAAGGGCCCAGAGGGGCAGATACTGTAGAGGTATCTGATTCTTGACCATACGGCACACTAGGGAGATAGTGTGGTCAGAACTATGCTCCGGCCGCCTGATTTTCCCCTTGGCTGCTTCGACTGCTAGAGTCATTAGCACCCAAGGTACCCATTATTAATTAAATTAATTAAAGGCTGGGTGAGCCTAGGGACGATCTGGGACCCCAAATCCAACCCTCGAACGGTAGCACTAGAAGAAAAAATCTTTAGTGCGCGCTCGGGTTTTGAACCTGGTCCTCCAGTTCATTAGTCGAGTGCTCTACCACTGAGCTAACCTCGCCCCCTTTACTGTTATAATCAACTGTAAATATGTGCTTCATGGCGAATAAAATTCCATTCTGTCGTGGGTTAAATCTTTCTATAAAATAAGAAATAACGATAACTTCTGTTGGAGGCTATGAGGAAGGTAATATAGACAGAAGAATTCAAAACAAACTACGTCATCATGATTAGCCACAGCCATCTTGATTACTACAGCCACTCCAAACTCATTATTACCAATACCTTTCACCGTTTCTTAGCTTATTTTACTACAATACTAATTTTACTGATAAATGCAACTTAAAACAAGAAACAACCAATCAAGAAGTGAGATAAACAAAGAGAAAAACCCTTTCAAAACAACAAAACAAACACTTTTTAAGTTTCAAGCGCTTATATCTCTGATTGACGTTGCCCCATCGAATATTGCTTCAGAACCTTTTCTGTAGAGAATTTAGTAAGCATTCGAATGGTCCCCTTCCACTTACCACGATTTCCCAACCGTTATCGAGATATTTACGAAAAATGTATGAAGATCCGAAAACTTTTCATGTCTATTAATAAAACAATTTTTTTCGCATACTTCCTTAACTCAAAATATAACCAAAATTTAAACATCTTAGTTGGGATTAATTTCCAAGTTTTAGAAAATATTTCAATTGAATCCTGCGATTCTATGTACTCACAAAAATATAATGACTTACAAAAGCATTGATTCCACTTTTCTCAGGAAAGGTTACAGATATCGCCTTATAAATGGTTTCATTCGTTTTATTATGTTAAGAAACCTATAAAACAAGTACCTGCAAGCATATGAACTCAATAAAGTCCGTCTCATATATATATATATATATATAGAGACAAATATATATATATATATATATATATATATATATATATATATATATATATACAAATTTGAACCACCGTTAATTTCGGTCTCTAGGGGTTCTGAAACGCGAAATTTTCTAGTCGGCACTTTCGGATTTTTTTATTGTATCAACCTTATAAGCGGGGTTCCTCCCTATGGGGGAGGGAGGTAGCGCGCTAAAACATAAGCGTTACGATTTTTTTTGCGCGAATTTCGCCCCAAAAACTATCTTTTAGTTGGCGGATTCTGCTGGTTAACGAACTTGACCTTTCAAATTAGACGACAGATTTTTGTACCAAATTTTGTTAAAATCGGACCATTTTTGAGCTTGCTAGAGCGCGAACAAACAAGCATATATATAAATACACACACACACACACACACACACATATATATATATATATATATATATATATATATATATATATATATATACAAATTTGGGCCACCTATATTTTCGTGATCTATAGGGTCTGAAACGTGAAAGTTTCTAGTCGGCACTTCCGGATTGCGTCGTGAGGTCAACCTCATAAGCGGGTTCTCCCTATGGAGATAAGGAGTAACCGCGCTAAATAATTTGTTTTTGGTGGTGCAATGTCGTTTTAATTGGCTAACAATTTTACATTGTTAGCTTTTAACGGAAATTCGATTGTAGTGCTGGCTGCGAATGAAATGAAAAGTATTTAGTGTGTGCTTATATAGTAATACTATATAAAACTATTCAGTGCAACACAAATTGTTGCATAACGATTTTACTAAAAATAGAAATAAAACAAAAAGTCCGTCTCGCAGGAACTGCATCATCTTAGCGCGGTTCCGTTCATATCCCTAGTCTAATTTGGAAAGATTAAAATAGAAGCAGATATTATTTTGGTTCCACCAGTATTTTTTTTTAATTAATTATTATAATGGCGTGTCAACCCTTAAGGTCACTAACGCCATTCCTGTGTGTAGTAAAGTCTTGAAAGGTCATGATTTACAATCTTACCTGGAAGGGTCGGCTAACACTAGAAACGGATCCGCTAGTGACAAGGTCTTGGAATCCTGGAAATCTATATTTCTAACAATAAATTGTTCCGGCGCTAATAGCCAAATAGTTGATGCGCCGTTAAATTAAAAAAAAAAATAAATAAATAAATTGTTTTTGTTATTTTACTTAACCAGTTTTATTGTCAAATACATTATACAACTATAAGCAATTAAAAAATAACAAGGAATAAAACAGACAAAAAGAACCATTCGAATAAACGAAATCAATTAATTTAAAGTTTTAAATTAATTAAAGTATTCTACAGTATACTTCTCAATACTCTTCTAATCGACGTTTCAGGGTGAGGATAGGCTCAGTATATTCTGACGAATTTCTTCAGGAAAATGGAGTGCCTCAAGGTGGCGTCTTGAGTACCACACTCTTCAATATAGCTATTAATTCCGTTGGACGCTTTATTCCGCAAGGAGTAACATACTGTCAATATGCTGACGATCTATTATTGTATATCACATCAGCTAATTCCCACACTGCCATAGAAAAAATTCAAGACACAATACACTCTTTAGAGTACTGGTGTTCAAGAACTGGATTCAAATTTTCATACGATAAATCCAAGTACATCGTATTTACAAAAAAACGCAACATACCTAATTCAAATTTAATTTTAAACAATAATCACATAACACAAACACGAACACTGACATTTCTTGGAGTGGTATTTGATCAACGCTTGACATGGGCACCCCATATACAAGAACTCCTTAACAAATGCAACAAATCGTTGAATTTATTGAGGATTCTTAGTAACACTAAGTGGTGAGCTGACAGATGTACCATGCTTAGATTTTATCGAGCCTTTACCAGGTCGCTACTGGATTATGGTTCTATAGTATATTCATCTGCCAGTTCACATACACTAAAAGCATTAGACTCAGTGCACAATACTGGAATCCGGATAGCTTTAGGAGCTTTTAGATCCAGTCCTGTGAAGAGTCTATATGCAGAGTCGGGAGAGCTTCCGCTGGATAATAGACGTCAGATGATTTGTCTTAAATTTATTACAAAATCAAAATCATTAAATTCACAGTGTGTAAATTCGTTTTTAAATAATCCATATAAAGATCTCTACACTGAAAGAGGAACAAAACGTAAGCCGCTCATAGTGCGCTGTATGCTTGATAGAGAGAATGGACATGTTCTTACACAACCAACTCACGCACACAGACATCTTTCAATTCCTCCCTGGAGAGTAAGCAACTTAAAAATTGACCTTACGTTAACTAAATTTAAAAAGAAAATCGCACTTTCTAAACACTTTTACAAGACAACGTACAAGCATTTAACTGAAACGACTACAGACACAGTGTACATATTTACTGATGGATCTAAGATGAATGACGGCGTCGGTGCAGCTGCTATTATAAATGAAGAAAAATATCTCGTCACCTTACCAAAGAGCACGAGCATATTCACCGCTGAGCTGCATGGCATTCTCTTAGGTCTAACTAACGTACAGACTACAACACAGAACATAACACTATGCTCGGACTCGTTAAGTTGTTTACTCTCCTTACACATATATAACACTAATCCTGTCATCATTGACATTTTAGAACATATCATCAGACTTCAGACGCACAACATACTGGTAACAATGTTGTGGGTCCCAGGACACGAAAATATTGGACAAACAACGACTGCGGACGAACAAGCAAAACACGCCAGCAGACGGGAATCAGTGGACTCTAACTTACTAACGACTGAAGACTTACATTTACTAATTACAGAAAATATCCGTCTTGAATGGCAAGCCTCATGGTACAGCACAAGAGATAACCTCCTAAGAGAGATAAAAAGCAGTACTCATGAATGGCAAGCTAATACGCAATTAACAAGACGTGATGAAGTTGTAATTACAAGACTACGCATTGGACATACACACTTAACACATTCCTATCTCATGACAAAACAAGACAGACCTATATGCCAGACATGCAACAGGCCACTGACCATTAAACACTTACTAACAGAATGCAACACACGAGACTACTTAACTATACCATATCACATGTCTGAATTATTTTCCGAAAGCAGCCCACACATTGTTACCATACTACGACACTTACATAAACTAAAACTTTATAACAAAATATAAGGTATGGAACAAATAACATAAGGTATGGATGTATGCAGGTATGGATGTATGTGTGTGAGTCACTGTAAGTGTGTGTGTGTGTGTGTGTGTGTGTGTGTGTGTGTGTGTGTGTGTGTGTGTGTGTGTGTCCGCACACGTAGATGTGGCTTAAGAAGAGAAAATAAAGTCCTCTTATTAAATCTCTACGAATACAGACACAGACATAATAATGATTTTTATCTTGCAATAAAAAATTATTTTACTTATTATTATCATAATTTTTTCAATTTTTATTAATTAACTGTGTAATTTTTCTTGTATATTTTATTTTCATCTATTTCTTTATTTTCTCATTTTTTTTGTCTTTGTATAAATTTTAAATTGTTTTTTATTCCTTTTTTTTTTTTTGATTAACCATTTATGTGAGCAAATCGCCTTGCTGTTGTGAAGCTCCGTAAATAAATAAATAAATAAATAAATAAAGTTTTAAGCACTTATTTCTCCGATTGACATCGCCTAATTAAAACTTTCTTCGGAACCTTTTTTGTAGAGCATTTAGTTAGCTTTCGAATGGTAATCTTCCGCTTCACAAGATTGTCAACGGTTTTCGAGATACTAACGAAAGTATACAAAGTTACCAAAACTTTTTTTGTCTATTAATAAAATATTTTATTTTCACCCTTCCTTTACTCTAAACGTAACAAAAATTTCAACATATTAGTGTTGATGAAATTCGAACATGCAGAAAATGTTTCAACTGTATCCCATAATTCTAAGTACCAAAATCAAAGACAAACAACCCTCCCTAAGAAGGACGCTAGGCAGTTGAAAAGCTATATCTTGGAAATCCATATCTCTAACATTAAATTGTTTTTCTTATTTTTCTTAACCTGTTTTATTTTCAAATACATTATCCAACTATAAGCAATTTAAAAAATAACAAGGAATAAAAAACAGATAAAAAGAACAGTTCGAATAAGCGAAATCAATTACTTTAAAGTTTTAAGCTCTTATTTCTCCGATTGACATCGCCTTATCAAAACTTTCATTAGAACCTTTTTTTTAGAGCATTTAATAAGCTTTCTAATGGTATTCTTCGGTTCACCAAGATTCTCAACCTTTTTCGAGATATTAAGGAAAGTAAACAAAGTTACTAAAACTTTTTGTCTGTTAATAAAATATTTTATTCTAACCCTTCCTTAACTCCAAACGTAACCAAAATTTCAACATATTAGTTTTGATGAAAGTAGAACATGCAGAAAATGTTTCAACTGAATCCCATGATTCTAAGTACCCAAACCAAAAACGGCATTCAAAAATTATTTTTTCAGTTTTCTTGAAAACGGTTAAAGCTATCGCCTTGAAAAGGGTTTCATTCGTTTTCCTAGCCCAGGAAGCATATAAAACGAGTACTTACAAGCTTATGAACTCAAAAACGTAAGCGTTACGATTTTTTTGCGCGAATTTCGCCCCAAACGCCATCTTCCAGTAGGCGGATTTTGCTGGTTAACGAACTTGACCTTTCAAATTAGACGAAAGATTTTTGTACCAAATTTCATCAAAATCGGACCATTCGTCTGGGAGCTACAGAGCGAACAGACAAATATATATATATATATATATATATATATATATATATATATATATAAATAAATAAATAAATATATACATATATATATATATATTATATATATATATATATATATATATATATATAAATAAATAAATAAATATATACATATATATATATATTATATATATATATATATACAAATTTGAACCACCGTTATTTTCGGTCTCTAGGGGTTCTGAAACGCGAAATTTTCTAGTCGGCACTTCCGGATTGTTTCATTGTATCAACCTTATAAGCGGGGTTTCTCCCTATGGGGGAGGGAGGAACCGCGCTAAAAATGGCAAATTATTTAGTTAATAATAAAATGTTATAAGTTCATTCTGCCGTTGTTTTAATATTTTCTATAAAAAAAATCTATAAAAACGGAAACTGTCTTCAACATTTACTTTGGTTTACTAGGTGTCACACAACATCAAATCTAAGCATTTTGCTCTAAAATATTTAAAATTGGTCCATACCCCATTCCATCTTGGGGGGTATTTTATACCATCGATAATCACAGCCTTATAAGAAATTATTTCTTATAAACGCTCCTAGTTAAAATAGTCGTTTTATGAAGCGTCCACTTCAATCATAGGGAACTATAGCATGTTTTGAAAATTAAAATGCGTGAACTTCTGAGAAAAATGTCTCCCTTTCACTCACCCTCCTGAGGCCATTTCCAGAGCCTTTAAATGAACTATACTTTCTTCTGTATATAAATTAGTATTAACTCTGTCCTTCTTGGCTTACAGCCCTGTTGAAGGCTTGAATTCCAAGCAGAAACGTTGGCTAAAAATGAAACCCATTTTCTTCTAAAGAATGCAGTTTTATTAAGATACCACGACCGAACTGTGACTAAAAAAATATACCTTCGCATTCCTAACGGTCAACGATCTCCCAAGGAAATATTTTTTTTAAATTTCAGCTTACATTATGCGCGTTACTTTTTATGAGAATTAATTATAATTAAAATTAATTATTATGATGTTTAATTAATATTAGAGCTAATTATTATTAAACTTAATTATTGTTAATTAATTAAATTAAGATTAATTTTTGAGAGGCATTCAAATATTTTATGTTTTGCGACTTATATTACGAGTCGCGAGTATTTAATCTTGGAACCACCGGTCCTCTAGCCTTCACGAGAGGCCTAGGCCATTATTCCAATAGCAGGCTTGAATGGGTGAAGACTCCCGACACAATTATATGTCATGCGTGTTAGGCCAGTAGCTTTTAACGGCATATGGTAATCCGCTTCCCTTGGTTTTATCAAGTTGTCTTCTATCAGCTCTTATTCCGTTGGCTACCTGCTCGGCAAATGGTAAAGCTATGTCCACACTGGTAGACATGTTGCGCGATTTTGGTCTCAGGTTGTCTACGTAGACACGTCTATAGACGAGACCCTGTCTATGGGCTTGTTGCGAGACGAAAAATCTCAGATCTTAGGTCTCCCGAGTGGAATGGGAGACTTTAGACATGTTGCGGAACATCGGCGCCTTGTGACCAGACATGTCGCAGTCTTTCTTATTTTAATTGTCCCAGTCCCTCCCCATTTTATATCTTATAATATAAAATGTGTAATAATAAATAAATATATGTATGTATATATATGTGTGTACATATGCGTACATACGCCCAAGTACGTATGTACGTGGGCTAATGTGTATATACGTGTGCCAGTTTAGTTTAGTATTGGTATACATTTTCTTATGTAGTATATTATTAGTAATAATATTGCTACAGATTACATTAGTATTAGTTTTAGTAGATATAGTTGTATTAGTTAAAAAAAAAAATCGATACATAAAATATTAAAAAATGCATATATATATATATATATATATATATATATATATATATATATATATATATATATATGGGCAAGAATTGTTTCTTTATTTTTCAGGTAAGTTGGTAAAGTATTAGGAGGAATGCCTTGGCAATTTCTGATTTTTTCTATATTCCTTTTTCAACTTCTTTAATCGCAGCTATTTTCGCTGACAACGTTAAAGTTTTATAACTTCTAGGCTTCCACATCCTAAATCAAAAACTCACAGAACTGCACTGTACACAAGAAATTCAAGGAACTAACAATACAACAGATCTAGGTACTGACTGACTTATAACTGAATAAGAAATGAGATGGGAAGGATGGTGGAAGGGAATTCTAGGATAAAACAACAGGATGGTGTATGTAACTACAACCCCTGGAAGGGAGGAAGCGCGAATCACCACTTTGCATCATCCGTATCATTTTCACCAGATTTAAGATCGAACATCTCCATTGGAGGTAAGGACTCGTAAAAAATTCGAATTATCCAAAATTTTATTCGAATTAACCACGATTTTTTAACATTGTTATGCCCTAAATTCTAGGGACCGAGATTAACCACGATTTCGAATTATCGAAGTTAGAATTATCCATGTTCCACAATATATATATATATATATATATATATATATATATATATAATATATATATATTATATATATAATATATATATATTATATATATAATATATATATATATATAAACACGCACTCAATCCACACAAAACAATGTCCTCCATGGTTGGGACTGGGAAGACTAGACTGAAATATTCACATCACAGTGTGGACGCTAGACTAGACAAAGATCTGTGTCTATGTACCAAGTCTATGTCTCAAGCCTAAACCGTCTCAGCCAGGCTCTAGACAAATCGCGCAACGAGGTCTACCAGTGTGTACTAGGCTTAAGATTTTCCCATATTTCCCTCAATTCCTTAACCCTTTTCCTCTCTTCTCACCTTTCAATGCTGTGTTTGGAGGCGAATGTCCTCATGGTAAGGCTGATCTTTCTATTTTCTACATGTATATCATTATTTTAGGTTTTCTGCTATCATCTGAGCTCACCAGGGCAAATATTATTTTTTAATTTTTTTTTTTTACTCTACAATAAAGAGAGAGATTATTCTCTCTATTATTCCCCCCCCCCTTTCAAAATGTTCCTTAAAGAGCTACGTTTTCACGTATTTCTACAGATAATGTTAAGAATCTTTGTTTCCGCTGTGTGTGAAAATTATTGCTCAGTCTATGTTATCAGTATGACTATCAGAGAAGAGTTGCCTTATCTGAGAGTTCACTGGACGTATCTCGTGCCTAACTCCTCCGCCTCCTTGTAGCTAGTAGCATCTTCACTCTTCTGTTGGGAGTTGTTGTATCTTTAGAGAAAACTATCATACATTCTACACCAAATATTACTGATTTAAATTTTAACGATCATTTTTAGTGCCTATGGGTGACTAGACTTGTTCAGCCAGGATATGGGAAATGCCTTATTGTTTGTCCAATGAAAAGCTACCTACCCTGCTAGCGGTAGTCGAAAACATTACCATGAAATATTAAACGGATCATATTAATACTATGTGACCCAATATGTTAATTTTTGGCGACTCGATGGCCGTGAATATTATCGCCTAATCTAGGGAAGCTCAAAAATAGATAGCATGTTCTTAATTTATATTTATTTATTTTATTTATATTGCACAGAAACAGGGCATCTGGTTTTTTAATGGTCCTAATATTATTAAAACTTAAAAAAATTAATATTTCTATTTGCTCATATTACAATTCATGCAATTTAGTACTAAGTAGAAGTATCTTATTTTTTTTTGTTTACCATAATTTTTTTTTGTTTGACATAATTGTTCTTCATTTTAATATTATGTCGGATTGATAAACTCGTTCATGTTTTTGTTTGGATGTACAGTAGAACTTGGATAATTCGAACCTCTAGGGAACGATAAAAAAGTTCGAATTATCCAAAATTCGAATTACAAAAGTTTTTGAAAATAAAGGGGTAAAAAATCGAATTTCATATTTTCTCACATTTTATTTAAACAATAACAAATATTTCATAACTTAATGATTACGTACATATGTAATAAATAATTTATTAAAAAAAGTAAAAATAAAAGTCTATTGTTCTGAAAAAAGTCATTTTCATGGGCAAAAATTTTTTCATTATTTTTCAGGTAAGTTGATAAAGTGTTAGGAGGATTTCTAAAGTCCTTGGCAATTTAAGATTTTTTCTTTATTCCATTTTCAACTTCTTTAATTGCAGCTATTTTCTCTGGCAACGTTAAAGTTTTATAACTGGTAGGCTTCGACATCTTAAATCAAGAAGTCACTGAACTGCGCTGTACACCAGAAATTCAAGGCACAAACAATACAACAGATCTAGACGCTGACTCACGTATAACTAAATTAGAAATGAAGATAGGAGGGATGGTGGAAGGGAATTCTAGGATAAAACAGGATGGTGTATGTAAATACAACCCCTGGAAGGGAGGAAGCGCGACCCACCACTTTGCACAACTCCTAGAGTCCAAGAACTAGACTATGGGTCATTCCATGTCAAATGAACACACTTTTTTTACCTCTCATAGATGGAACCACCGCGCTTATTGTCCCGGAACCCCTACATCCGCATCTTACTATCCTTCTTACCCGAGGGGACAATATTTAAAAAAAAAATTAAGATCGAACATCTCCCATTGGAGGTAAAGACTCGTAAAAAATTTGAATTATCCAAAATTTTATTCGAATTAACCACGATTTTTTTACATTGTTTATGTCCTAAATTCTAGGGACCGAGAGAAATATTCGAATTAACCACGATTTCGAATTATCCATGTTCCACTGTATTTAGAAACATTACGTTTTTTTAAAAGATAGAACATCTTTAGACATTAACAACATTTCTTGATATGTATTTTATAATCTGTCAAGAAAATCTTAATTTATATACTTATATATATATATATATGGAAACATTCATGAGCAAAACTTAAAATGTGTCAAGTTTACCCTTGCCGGATCAATTGTCCTGCGACGAGCGACCACTGTAGGCGGTATCGTGATCGATTCGTGCTTCCAAAAGTAAGATAACTATCTCTTCATAAAAGGAGCTTCGTCGATTCGACAAAGAGGTTGTTGATTAAAAACGGCTAATAGATTGAAATATTGTCCATACTGTTTTTTTTTTGTTTTTTTACTTTTGAAGCTTGAAAAGATCCCTTCATTTTACTATATAAAATTATCGATCCCTACTACAAAAAAACTACGGAAGAAAGAAAAGATTTTGGAGGAGTTAAATAGAGCAGAGAATATGGCTGATGTATTCTCTTCTTCTGATGAAGAGCCGGAAGAGTTCTAAAAATAACAAAAATATAAAAGATTGTTTACATTCAGTTGGAGTGATGAAGATAAAAAGTCTGTCACGCAGGAGCTGCATAACTAAGCAGGTTCCTCAGAATTTGGGTAGTATTATGCTTTCCAGAATAATTTCTCTCTCTCTTCAGTGGTAGAAAGCGCTCCTTGCGAACCTACGCCTGGCGGACTATTCTATTAAAATATATTACAAAGTAAACCCCCCTTTCCGATAGACCGATTTAGATCATTTTTACAAAACGTCTTTCTCATGAGTTACCTACGACGTGTACCGCGTTTCGTTACAATACAGCAGAAATTACGACCGGTATGAGTATATTTGTAATTTGGGTCCGGTGGAAACCCCCCCCCCCCTCCTAATAAACCGATTTTGTTTATTTTTACAACACATATTTACCTGTAGATTACCACTACGAATACCGAGTTTCGTCGAAATATAACAAAAATCACGGCTGGTAATGGCGAATTGGTATTGTGGGTCCGGAGTAAACCCCCCTCCTAATGAAACGATTTAGTTTATTTTTACATATCACTTTTCTCTTTATATTACCACTACGAATACCAAGTTTCGTAGAAATATAACAAATATTACGGCTGGCATGGTCAAATTAGTGTTTTGGGTTCGGGGTAAACCCCCCCTTCCGGTGGACCGATTTTAGTGGTTAACGAACTCGTTCAAACGTTTGCTAATTGAATGCTATATACCAAGTTTCATGAAGAAAAAACAAAAACTCTTGCCGCTATCGTGTTAACAGACATATATATATATATATATATATATATATATATATATATATATATATATATATATATAAATTTTAACGGGGGTCATTTTCGGTGTCTACTAGGTAGGATCGATAAAGATTTGAAGAAATTTTTCAAAAATTCCGTCATGAGTCCAATGTCAATAGCTACTTTTCTTCAGAGGAAAGTGCTAAAAAGAAAATGAATTTTATATGACAGACGGTCAAATTTCAATAACTACACATTATTCCTCAATTTTCCTTACACTCTTCATGTTTGTGACTGAGCGCCTGAGGAAGGTTCTCTACGGTTGGGACTGATTTTAAATGGTCCTGAAGAAGCGTCAACGGGACGTGAAACATGTAGAACACAAATACAAAAAAAGGATTATTGAAGAATAATGTGTAGTTGATTAAATTCGACCTTGTGCCACATAGAATAAATTTTGAAAACCAGGTTCACCATCTTATAAAAAGTAAAGACTATTAAACAAGACCATTAAAAAAAAAATGGCGTCATGAAAAACGTATAGTCTGCTACTTTTGCTTATGGGGCCAACACTATTAATTTCTTTTAAGTTTCATTCGAGAAAATATTTTAATTTTTTTGCCTGTAAAATGAGTCCAGAAACGTAAATTACCTGCAGAAATAGAAAGAAATTAGATATTAAAGTACTTATAGTATTTATTTCAAGTTGTGAACTATGTACATTGTTTTTACGAATATTCATGGGATCTAAATTGTGCATAGGAACTGTTGTTAGTAGCATAATATATTTAGACTAATATAAATAACTTTTTAATGTTATTTTTATTCGTTTGTTTTTACAAATTTATTATTTTCACTATGTTATTTATTATTATTAGCTGTTTGATTTCTGAAACTTGATTTATTGTATAATTAGATGAATATGTAAAATTGTAGAATTGTGTAATGGTATTTGTATTTATTATTTAACTGGATAAATAGGAATAATTTTAATTTTGTAATTGGAAGTATGTATATGTTATAATTGAATTTGGGCAAATCTCCTTCGTTGGAGGGGCTTACAAATAAATTCAATAAAATAAATTTCAAGCATTCCAAATGACACATGTGATGCAGTTATTGCGACAAAATTTGTATCAGTTCGTTGTTTTAAATGAAGCATCTATACGAGTTTTTGACCGATTTCGGACCGAACGGTCGGTCGCGACCTACTGAAAATGGCGCCAAACGACATATTGTGTTATAAACGTCTACATCCTCTAAGACAATTTTTTTCACGCGAATCCCCCCCCTTTATATAGTTCATTTTTAACAAAAAAAAAAAAAAAATCACCCCCACTAAAACTTCCAAAATTTGTTTTATAGTCAATGGGGTGGTACGTCATTCGAATGTTAGTCTGTCATGAGATATAAGTATTTCTCCTCTTGCGACTCCTTTACTAAATAAAAAAAGTTTAGAATGTTAAATGAAGCACAGGAGATAATAGTACATCTTTATGATTAACATTGGTTTTTGGACGTTAAATTGAATAAGTTTTAAAGTAATGGCCTAAATTTTCCGCAGTGTATCATCCCGTTATCGATGAACAGGGATGGCCTTCAATCAGAGACAAATCCCGCTAAAGGACTATCCATTCAATCTGAGGATGCTTGTTATGGCGCCCTGACCTGGAAATCATTCTACCTGCCAAGTATGGAAGCATATGTTCCATTTCATCGCCTGTGTCGACAATTTCACTCATCCTTTATGATAATTTTCTTATTTAAGCATATTATGCTTGATTTTATACATTCATATTTATTGACTCGACTAAGCACTCGACTAAGGCCGGGCGTAAATTGAACACGGGCAGACTTAAGAGAGAGGCTGCAAAAATATTGTGAAAACAGTCAGTTCTTAACCGAGTGGCGTTTGGTACTGGCGTGGTTATCACTGAACACAAACAAAAACACATTCATGGTAATCCGGAAAAACCCCTGAGTCAATGTTGTCCTTTACGTAATAAATGTACAGCTGAAATGTGTGAAAAACTATTGCTACTTAGGGACGAATATCAACGGAACAACCTAGAGACAAGTTGTTGTAGTCGAAATCTCAGGTTAACGTTAGGGGTTAATTTTCAAGTGCTACGTGTTTTCGGTTCTTCCGAAGGTTATTGAAATGAGGGTACACAGAAGATTGTTGAGAATCTCATGGATGGAAAAATTAACGAACCAACAAGTACTCAGAACATTGAACAAAGAGATAGAGCTAATTAAGACCCGAAAACAAGGAAAGTACAGTACTTGGGTCACATTACAAGTGATGAAAGATTCGAATTATTGAAACTAATAATGCAGGGTAAAAGCCAGGGCAGAGCTCGGACGAAGGATAGGAACCTGTGAGGTGGGAAGGGCGATAGTCGAAGGTTACTATTGGTAGAATTATTACTTTTTTTTTAGAATTGAAGTTCTGACACGTCTGGTGAATTAAATACTGCAATGGAACAGACTGAGCCAAATTAAAGCGGAAATGTTTTTAATTTCTAGTAATATGTGCCTCAAGGAGCAGAACTATAACAGTTTGAAATGCCACTTTTTTGTGCCTCTTGATATTTTTATCTTTGTAAATGCTTTTTATAAATTTAGATAAATTCGTTTTTCGTTATAAACATTCGTGTAATCTTATAAATATACCTAATCCTGCAAGTAATAGTTAATTAAATTCAATAACATTAAATGCTTCATTGGATAGGTACGTACGGAATAGGGGAAGACACTATCGAATTACTATCGATAGTATCAATATTTTTTAACCGATGGTATCGGCCTATCGATAGTGCTGAACTATCGAATGTCGCCCTGCGAGGGTATTTTGGATGTAGTTTCAATTAATTGTTCCGAGCAGCGGAGTTAAATATTCGAATTGCGTTGATGATTGCCAACCCTCGCAGCGGAGATGGCACTTGAGGAAAAAGAGGTTAAGGATGGCTAGATTACGGTTTTATTAAATTTAGGATGCACATTTTAGGCGAGAATTATATGAATTGAAGATTGTCAGAATATGTTTGATTTTTTGTTTTAAAGGGACGAAGAAAATAAAAAAAAACTTATTTTTATAAGGAGAAGAATATCTTCAGGAACTAGAAGGAAAGGACGGATACTGAATATATCTACTGAGTGTGCTTATATCGAGAAGGAAAACGTGATTAAAGTAATAGGAAGTAACCAGATAATCTGATATAAGGCGTAGGGATTCCAGGTATGAGGAAAGTCTTGTTTTGTTGTTGGGATGTATAGCAGCACAATTGTTGTAAAATATCTGTAGGGCTTTGTCGGTGTTTGTGAAAAGGAAGTTGGGGCATCTAGAGAGGCGTAGATGGAATTAGGAAGTACATATATTGAGTAATGGAGCTGGATTACGAGCCAGGAGGAAATATTAATGTTACTTAGGTTACAAGGATTATTATAGCTTAAGGCTTGTAAGGAATATACTGGGAATTTCGAGAAAAGATGCTTGACGTGGATTAAGGGATTGTTCATTTTGTGAATTTTAGGGAGTGTCTAACATCTAATAATTTGGAAATCCCAGCAAAATTAAAGAAAAAGTTAGTTAATTTGCCTATTTAATGATTTCTAAAGAGGCTAGGAAAAGGCTGTCGGGATAATAATAACTAGAGCCCGGAAGTTAGGCAAAATGCCTTTTTTATCTGAATGGATATATGGAAGAATCAGATAGAAATAAATATGTTTTCGTGCATTTAGGAAATGTAGCAACAATTTTTATTTTGCCTTTTTTGTCTATTTTGGCGTCCGTTGCCTATTTTTGCCTTTTTTGCTTGTTATGCAATTTTTTTCTGCGATTTAAACAGTTTAAAAAGCACATATTGAATTTCCGTTCATCGAAGACAAAAAAAGGTTGCACAAATTAAATCACAAATTGCCGTCACAAATATCTATTCGAAAGCTTTTTTTCCCAACCCATGGATTTAACCTCTGTAAATAACAGAACCTTCCTTTGTAAAAGGAATGCACAAGCATAATGAATAGCAGGAAAGAGAGAGGATGAGAGAAATAAGTCAACTCTCCTTCCTCACAGCCCTTTTACTGTGACAATGTGTAATTACCTGGTATTCCGGATTTCGAAATGATAAGAAAATGAAGAGGAAGTTTTGCCATGATGGAAAACATTTTTTCTGAGAAGATCTATAGCAGTTGATACTTTGAAAAAGCATCTTGTTGTTGCTTGTAACAAGGGAAGTAACTCCCTTAAGAGTAAGTACACTAATTCTGTGATAAATCTATCTATTTATCTATTTATATCTATTTATATATATATAAAAATCACGTGTCTTGACTGTTTGTTCCTTATACAAATCCACACATTTCGACCGATTTTGATCAAACTTGGCACAAATGTAGGTCTTGATTCGGGGAGAGCCATAGGCTATGTTAAAATCGTTTATGACTCACCGTTCGGAGGTCACGGGTTCGAAACAATGAACGGGGTTCCTAATTTATTTTTGATTTTATAGAAGCAGAAAGTAGGCGTAGCACGGCACGCCAGGGAACAGCTAGTTGGCATAAATAAAGAAATGCATGAATATTTAAAATACATATTTTCATCATTAATGAGTAGGGTTCCTCTTTGCCTTCACTGTTAATAAATGTCTATTTTCATTACAGTACTGCCTATTTTCAGTATTTTAAGTGCCTTTTTGCCTGCCTATTTCACCCAAAAATAAATGCCTAACTTCCGGGCTCTAATAATAACAGACACGTTCATCTTAATGGAGATGCGTACATTGGTCCCGACCCGACTCGATCCGATCCGATCCGAATGTCATCGTTTCTTGGCCGATCAAACGTGTTTCTTTCTAGACCGATTTCAGACCAGAGAAGCAAAATAGCATTTTTTTTAAATTACTTAACATTGTTTAATATGCACTTTTCCTCGTCCCAAAATTCACAGTTAACCCTGGATTGACACCGGGGGTGAAAAATACCCCACACTTTGTTCTATAGCGCGTTTCTTAATTTCTGTATATCACAGAGACTCCCTCCTTCTTCCTAAATAATCGGAAGTGCATTATCTGGTATAACTTCATATAAACAACTTCATCTGATAAATCTTCATGGGTCGATTACTTTCATGTTACGGCTTTCCAAGTAACAAAATGGCGTGAAAACTGCCCAGAAAAGATTTTCTCTTTGATTTGGACTTCTAACTTGTGAAAGCTCATGTGACAGTTAGTGCCCAACTGGAGAATATACCAAAACCACTGAAGACACTGATGGTTGTTGTTTCAAGCATTTAATCAAAATGATGGACCTTCAACATCTTTCGTTAACTTGGACAAACCCGTGAAATATTTATTTTGTAACAGAAAACATTTAGGAAGACGAAAACGCTATGTTCTGTGTGTAGAAGGGCCATGCACACCGATTACCAAAATGTGTTAAATGTTAACGAGTCCCAATTGGGCAGAACATTGTATTTTTCTAAAGTTCCTATTTTTTTAATGACTTTTGATCATTCTAGTTTATTGCTCGTAAAAAATATTTACAGTTTAGTAATATTTTGGCAGGATAATTATTTGGTGTATGAACAATATTGAGTTTTAGGATTTCCTAGCAATTTTGTGAATTTTAATTAATATTCGATAGATTTATTCATGTTTGAATTTATTTCATGATGTTCCTGCTCTATACGTTGCTCTTGTATAAAAAAGCAAAAGAAAAAATTGCAATTTATTTGTTTTTTATATTTTCAAAGTAAGGGGTGAAATTTACACCACGGTGTCATTAACGTAGATGTCAATGGCAGAGTCAATCCAGGGTTAAAACAACCCTGAAATATGGAGGAAACATCGTCTCGGTATCCCTTTGTAAGAGCCGTAACCCAGATATACTGTGAGGCCTGTTTGTCCCATAACCCCGATTTGTTCCGTGCTGCTAACCCGATCTCCGAAGAGTTAATCCATCACTCTGAGAATAGGCCGCAAGTAGGCGGTGCGTGGGTGTCTCCTTAACTACTCCCTTGTTAGCCTTCCGTTCCTCTATCAGGTGTGGCATCACTAAATATTTCCATCATTAGGCCGAGAAATTCTCAGCTGGATGTAGGTACGGAATCGGGTATCCATGAATAACATCCGAAAATCTTTCGGTTCAAATTACCTGAACAGATGACCTGTCCGTTTTATTTTTATCCTTTATTAACACTTTATTGATGTGATTCGTTATTTCTCTCCTGTCACCTTTCATTGCTGTTCGAGGAATTGGTCTCATATATATGACCTAAGGCACATGGTTAACCTAAGAAACAAGCTGGATTTTAAGAGTGGGGTTAACTTGTAACTCATTCCTGAACTTAAGTTTGTTTTTCTTATAAGGAAAAGCGTTATATATAATATGTCCAATGCTAACGAGATATTTAAATAAAGAAAGTAGATCCATTAGTAGTAAGGAATTATCTCAAGCCCCAATTCTTAATGGACTATTAGATCTGGGTATTTATCTAAAGCCCCAATCCATTGGAAAAAAGTAATAATGTCAAAAACTTTTATCCGAAAAGGCTAAAGGAATGTAGCTATTAAGTTGGAGTCATAAAAAAATGTTTGAAACATTTCCTGACATCCTAATGGATCCTGCCTGCTACAATAGAACCAAAAATTGCATCCTCCATTTTAGTGAATTTCCGTCCTTGATGAAGTAGAAAATCCGCTGACCCAGAAGTGACCCGGATGTAAGTTGAGTGCTCAGAATCGATTACGTAAGACCGAAAGTGACCTGAGGATGAATAAATGTGATTTTGTTCAGAAATCGTTCCTGACGATTCAACTAAATTAAGATATTTACTTTTTGGTTGCCTTTTGAGATAAGGAAGTATTAGATAAAAAAATGTATTATCAAACTTGAAAAGTTTTGGAATTTTCTTATATTTCCTAAAATATCTCTAAAAAAGTTGGGATATCGTGGAAAGTGGAGGGTGACCATTCGAAAGCTTACTAAATTTACAAAACAAGTTCTGTTGTCATTTTCGATAGGACGATCTCAATTGGAGAAATATGTGGTTCAAATTTCGAAAGTGTTAGATTCGGAGCTTTGAACGGTTTTTGTGCTTGATTTCCTAAGTTTTTCTAATTTATTTTAGCTGTAATATTAATTTGCCAGCAAAGCATGGTGCATAAAATGGGAAACAAGTTTTGGTTGTTTATCATAGATCATTCCAAATGAAGGTAGAGGAGCCCGAAAGAGAATTTTCCGCTACTTTAAGTTAGTGGCGTCTAAAATCTAACTTTTCTTCAGGATTTTATTTTAGTAGGTTTTTTTTTAAGGCGCATCGACATCTGGGCCATTAGCGCTGATATCCAGCGAGGAATCGAACCTACCATCTCCCGCATGAGAATCTAAGGCGTTAGCCACTAGACCACGGGGAAACCTGTAGTAAGTGTGTTTCCCAAAATATTAACTATTTTTATTCCAGGCTTTCCAAATGACACTAGGCGTATGAATATTATGAATATCCGCGCTAGGATGACGCAGTTTTTGCGAATCGGAATTTAAAAAAAAAGAAAATACTGGCTATAACAAATATAATATAGCAAAATTGCTTTTCATATTTATTGTAATCGTTGGCTTCCTGAGAAATTTTCCCAATACCCGCAACTCCTAGGGGACGGAATTTTATTTATGTTTCCCCAATCGCATATAAATTGTGTAAAATTTGAAACTTTGCCTGCAAGTGCAACTCCGTAATAAAGGCTTCATATTGAACCATCCATTGCTTTTAATATGCCGTTCGATTTATGCGAGGTTGCTTTGTTTAGGCAGTTACAAACATGGCTGCTATTAAGTAAACAACCCGAATTTGCTTCAAGCGAGTCTCTGATAGCCTAAAACGAATCCTGAATGACATAATGTACATTAGACTATTTTTAGTTAACCTAAATATATTTGCATTAGTTAGTTAGTTAGAATTATTATTATTTAGAATTTTACACATTTTTTAAATTGATCCTATTGTTTGTTAAATAAGCAGAAACCCGTAAAAAAGGCTATATATATATATATATATATATATATATATATATATATATATATATATATATGTGTGTGTGTGTGTATATATATATATATATATATATATATATATATATATATACAAACCCCTACATATGTACATGTACATATATTTAAGGTTATTTTTATTAGATAATTATTATTTATTTGTGGCTTGCCAAATTTTTACTATTGATCTAAGTACAAGTTTGTCTCTAATGACGTCACTATTACACCCAAAGAGGTTATACTAACTATTTCCATTATCAATTCCTTAAATCCATGGGCGTATATAGAAAATAATTTTGGAGGGGGCTGGAAAATTTCGGGGGGGGGGGGGGGGCTGAGACCATTTCCGGTCTATGGAATACTAACAATTTAGATCTTGGAAGATATTTAGCCAACTTAAACGCTATTACACCCAAAATAGAATATGTTTTATGAACTAAATGATCTTATTTAATTTATTTTGAAGGGTTTTATGAAATGTTTACCGATCAAATCAAAATTTCGGTGGGGGGGGGCTGCAGCCCCTTCAGCCCCCCTCTTATATACGCCCATGCTTAAATCGGACATTAATGTTGTTTTTCTATAAGAACATTAGCGTAGTTCCAGAGCTTCAGCATCAAATCTGGAATTTTCATTTGTTGAACATAATTCAGCACGAGAAATTGCCTAGAGAAAAATTGAGTAACTGATATCCTGTTAGGAGTGTCTGTATTTTGGAATGTGTGGTTGTGCGAACTGCGGTTTAGTGGTGGTGACATTGTTCCATTCCTAGCTACGTGTATAAAATTGAGCTGGTGCAAAGCAATCAGGTTAAAATTCTAATTTAAGGGGTTAACTCGGAAAATTGGTTCTCTCTCTCTTCTCTCTCTCTCTCTCTCTCTCCCTCCCTCTCTCTCTTACTCTCCCTCTATCTCCTCTTCATCACTTGTCGTTATCCTTTGTAACAGCCGCGTTGAATATCTGTCCCCCGTCCAATCTGCCAATCCAGTTACACATAAAGTTACTCTTTTAATTGCCTATCAGTTTGATTTTTTTATTCTGTTCCTTCTGATTACGAATTTGCGGTAAAATTTTTAATCTATCTTGAATTCTTCTTTTCTCGCGCATGTTTTATATATAATACATCGTTAAAGAGAATAATTTATGTTTAGACTTTTAGTTAGACTTAAGGGCTGTTTATTGGAGAGCTAGAAGGAGTTTGTTCAGGAGGAAGACGAAGCCTATGAAGGCAATAGAATCTTCATAAGATTCTGCTATTAGCAATAGCAATTGAATTAGGAAACGGGGATTTACTTTTAATGAACAAAGAAATTTTCCTCAAAAGTGATATTGGGTTAGATGTTAAGAACGACAATTTCAACTCAGTGCAAAAAACAACAATATATATATATATATATATATATATACACACACACACACACACACACGCACATAAATACATACTTACATATATATACAGGGTGTATCGCAAAGAGATGACAATACTCAAGGGGGTGAAACTAGACAAGAAACGCAGTTAAATGCTGCCAACCGCACGTTTCTATCTGTTTTTGTCCCAGACATATGGCGTTCCAAAGATTGCTTTTGTAAAAAAAGAATCTCTGCGTTTGCACATTATTTCTCAATGTTACATTACGTTTTTGAAATAATCTTCAAATTTGCTTTAAGTCTAATGTTCTTCCCAAGTATTAAAGTGTTTTTTTTTTTTTTTTTTTTTTTTTTTTTTTGAAACCGCAATTGGAACTGTTCAAGAAGTTGGTATTAACTAAAGAGTCAAAAGGCATATTGCCTAATCTCTCAAAAGTTGTAAAATTTCATGACCATTCCGTAAATATCGTCGATACAAATGCAAACTATCGAATGTGAAAATCACCACTTTCAAGAGTGAAAATAATTTTATTTATTACTTTGCTTTTGGGCAGTCAAATAGTAGGCAGATTCGACCTCATGACAATGGTTACCTTCCCCTTTCACTGTGTAAACTTAGATTCGAGAGTTTGCCGTCCATCAGTCCAACAGCTGTACAGATTTAAAATGAAAAATGCGTTTTTTCACATTCGATACTTTTCATTTGTATCGATGATATATCCAGAACTGAGATCATCTCTCTATTTTATAATGTAATATTAAATTTAAGGGGAAAAGCAACAGATTAATAAAACTCATGTTATATTCATTTTTGTGATGTTATCAGAAATAAATGCACTCTCTATGCAAACCTCTAAAGATTTGTATCTTGTAATAAAATATCTTTAATTCATTTTTTTTATTTCTCTTAAATTTATTTTATATTTATGTTTTCAATTATATGGAATTGCTTATTTGAATTTTATAATTTTTTTTATTACTATATGAGCAAATCACCTATCTGTTGTGGATCTCAATAAACAAGTAAATGAATGATTTAAGCAGTAAATACTTGCACGTACTTTTTTACTGCTGTCGCCAGTACATATTGCCAAAGAAAACTAAACTCGAGAAGAAAATTTCTGGCTGGCCATTTTCCTTATTGCCAATAGACTTATACATATTATTGGAAGTATAAACATTTGCTGGAAACATCCAGAGTCATTTGTGTTGGTCGATCGAACACCATTGGCTAGATTAACTCCCCGCGCCTTCCATCTGGGGGTTTCTTGAAGAAAATTGAATGAAATTAGACGCCCTCCTAGGGCTTTTAGCACTTTCCTCCGAAGGAAAGTAGCTATTGAGGTTGGACTCATGACGGAATTTTTGAAAAATTTCTTCAAATCTTTATCGATCCTACCTAGTAGACACCGAAAATGACCCCCGTTAAAATTTATATATATCTATATATATATATATATGCATATATATATATATATGTGTCTGTTAACACGATAGCGGCCAGAGTTTTTGTTTTTTCGTCACGAAACTTGGTATATAGCATTCAATTAGCAAACGATTGAACGAGTTCGTTAACCACCAAAGTCGGTCCACCGGAAGGGGGGGTTTACCCCGAACCCAAAACACTAATTTGACTATGTCAGCCGTAATATTTGTTATATTTCAACGAAACTTGGTATTCGTAGTGGTAATATAGAGAGAAAAGTGAGATATAAAAATGAACTAAATCGGTTCATTAGAAGGGGGGGTTTACTCCGGACCCAGAATACCAATTCGCCACTACCAGCCGTGATTTTTGGTATATTTCAACGGAACTCGGTATTCGTAGTGGTAATCCACAGGTAAATAACTGTTGTAAAAATAAACTAAATCGGTTCATTAGGAGGGGGGGTTTACTCCGGACCCACAATACCAATTCACCACTACCAGCAGTGATTTTTGGTATATTTCGACGAAACTCGGCATTCGTAGTGGTAATCTACAGGTAAATATGTGTTGTAAAAATAAACTAAATCGGTTCATTAGAAGGGGGGGGGTTTACTCCTGACCCAAATTCTTAATATACTCATACCGGTCGTAATTTCTGCTGTATTGTAACGAAACGCGGTATACGTCGTGGGTAACTCATGAGAAAGAAGTGTTGTAGAAATGAGCTGAATCGGTCAATCGGAAAGCGGGGGTTTAATTTGTAATATATTTCAATAGAAAAGCCCGTCAGACGTAGGTTCACAAAGCCGCCGCAAGGAGCGCTTTCTACTACTAGAGTGACTGAATCCTGTTCCTGCGTTAGATCAAAATACGATAATATGAGGTTTTTTGTATTTATTACGAAGTGTAATAGGTACCATGTGTAAACATAACTCTGGAAGCAAATTATTAATTGATCAGTTACTCATTACAAATTTAAAAGAGAACTATTCATGTTTTTATTTTATTTATGTAGGATATTTTAAGCAAATTGTTCTGGAAAGCAATCTACACTACCCAAATTCTGAGGAAAGTGCTTAGTTATGCAGCTCCTGCGTGACGGACTTTTTTTCTTTGGTATTTTCGGAATGCTTGAAAATGTTGTCGGAAGGTGGACCACAATAGTACTGCTAATCGGAACGTGAATGTCTTTAGGATAGTCAGTTTCGTGTTGTGGCGCCTAAAATCTATTCTCTGGGATCTCATTTTACATTTGTACTCCTGTTTACATTTTTCACGAAAGAGAGAAACGAAACATTAGCTGTTTCTATTCTAAGGTTTCCAGATGGCACTAGGGAACGGAAAAGCGCTTAGATAACGCTGTCCCTTTGAGTAGGACCATTTTTAGTCCATTATGGCAAAATTATATTTTAGAAAATTTAGAAGTTTTTGTGATTTTATTTCTACTAAAAACCTTAACAAATAGGTGGCATATGTAAACGCTAAACATTAAAGAAGGCTGAAGTTATTATATGAATAGACCTTATACCACTCGTCTGATTTGACGAATGTGTATTTAGAGCCCACAATCTTTCAAATATTCGGACCGAATGAGATTCGAATGTCGACAAAGGATTAATGCGAAAAGGATTATTCTCTTGGAGCGGAACCTAATCCTATTGAACACATTGTATCACATTCAACACTATTGGACTGCGGTATCAAGTTGAAACGACTTTAGTACTGATTCATCAGATGTGCCTCGTGTGGCTGTCATTAGTCTCAGCATGTAGAGTTTCAACTACTGTGGAAGAAGGAAGAACCTGTAAATAATGTACTTTAACTGCTGGGAAGTGTTTAGCGCGTTTCCAACTTATGAGGTTTCCTGCTCATTAAGCGGGCTTCCTCCCGCAAAAAGTGAACTTTGAATGAAGATGCTGCTTCAAGCATGATAATTTGGTATTTTTTCTTTCGTATTTCCTCCGCTTTTTTTTTTTTTTTTGATAAAACAGTATTATCGTATTATTATCTAGTTAATTATTATTTATTTATGATTCACCAGCACTTTATTTAGATTCCCTTCCATAGAATCTTAATTAACAATTTATCGACAGCCTGTATCTCTTATCAGCTTATCAATATATTATAGCTTGGAGAAGCCTGTGGTACTCCTTCAAAGTAACTTAACAATTGACGTTTCTGGTTAGTAACAATAATAATAAAGCATAATATATTTTTATGTAGGTAAATAATTAGGCCGACCTTCACTAGTTATAACAGTTTTATTTCACAAAGCGCTTTCGAGATTCAATCTCATCATCAGTGCCTGTTGTCATCAGGCACTGATGATGAGATTGAATCTCGAAAGCGCTTTGTGAAATAAAACTGTTATAACTAGTGAAGGTCGGCTTAATTATTTACCTACATGATGAACCTTCACCAACCGGCTCCCAACACCTGTGACATAATATATTTATATATTTGTCACTAATGTTTAAGTAACATGTAATATATTATAAATAAGGAAATCCATTTATATAAAATTTAATATTTCGATAGCAAGTAATTTCTTGAGGACAATTTGTCTAGAGGACAATTTTAAGGATTAATTTAACAGTGCGCTGTTTATTTAATTTATTTTTCTATCATTTAAAATTTGTGCAATTATAAATATACTTAGAGAGAGAGACCATTCTGAAAGGTAGCTGACCACTTTGGGCCACAGCATTCTTCGAAAACCAATAATAGGCAATGATTAAAAAAATTAATAATAATTTTTATTTATTATTGCGATTACTCAGGATATCGCTTGTGCAAGCTTCATTAGGCAGTGATCGAAGTTTGTAATAATATGCCGCTGATAGTACTAAAGTTGTTCATACTTATAAAGTTGTTCATCTTTATAAGTATGAACAACGGAGAAGTCATGTCCGACCTTTTATTGTAAGATTTCTTGAAATGGAAGAACTGTTTGTCTTGGGAAACTACAACGTTACAACTCACCGACAAACTTTGAACCCACCTTGGACAATACGAAACTATAACATAGACTTAACTCTTACAAAGTATCATAAAAAGGACCCAATGTCAACATTACTACATACACAACATTTCACAGATTACTTTAAACAACACGAAAACTGCCTAAAGATATTCACTGATGGATCAAAAACTGAAAGCGGAGTTGGCTCGGCAGCAGTTATGCAAGAAGATATTTATGCCCAGAAGCTGCCCCCATATTTAAACATATTAGGGGCAGAATTATATGCCATCCTACTTGCACTCAAAAATATTCCATCTACCCAACATAAACACATTATTATATACAGCGACTCATTGAGTTCACTACAATGCCTCCAGAACCTGTACACAACCCACCCACTATGTACTGAAATAAAAGATAAAATCCATGACTTACAGACACGACAGAAACATATAACACTATCTTGGCTGCCTGGACATCAAGACCTCGGTCAAAACACAACTGCTGATAAACATGCTCGACTTGTGACAGAAGAACAGACATACCAACAATTTGATTTATTTCATAATGACATTACTAGACATATCAGCAAAATTATACTAGACAAATGGCGACTTGACTGGCATACTGAGACTGACAATGAACTACGGACTATTAAACGCACTATTTCGGACTGGTCATCATCGTACAGGAATTCACGCCGAGAAGAAGTAGTCCTTGCGAGGCTAAGAATCGGCCATACACGCATAACCCATGAGTACCTGATGACAAAGACTGACAAACCAAAATGTAAACATTGTAACACAGACCTTACTGTAAAACATATATTAACAGACTGTAGGTTACGGACTAACTTGGACATTCCACATGACGTGACAGATATACTTTCTGAAGGCAGTCAATATATTGATACAATACTGACCTATTTGAAAAACAATAACATTTTCGACAAAATATAGACTTCACATACAACCTGGGGCAAATGGTCACATAATCCTAAGAATTCCAATTCACTTCTTCTTACAATAAAATCACAGCGATACAGAATGATTTATGCTTTACATTTTATTACCATCTCCTATTAATAACAAAATATTTCAGTGTTTATTTTATTTCTTTTTTTATAGATATATAGGTATATAATTATTTCTTTTATTTCTCATTTATTTTCAACCTATTTGTTTTTAAATCTATCCAACTTAACATACCTACTCACATGGATGATTTTTTGGAGTGGCATCGATTAGTGCAGCGCCTACATCGGCCCACACTGAGGAATATATGCTTTTCGCCATAGAGGCTGAGCATTAACAAAATAAATAAATTATTTATTATTATTAATTCTTCTTTATCTTTATTATTATAGGTATACAGAAATTTGAATCTTGGTCGGATATGTAAATTTTCTTAGATTCTGAATATTCTTATTAATAAGAATGTTTCTATTCAAAATAAAAAAAAAGTCGAATAAAATCAACCCGTTTTTCAGAAATCAGTGCTCCCCGTTCAGATGGTGGAATATCAGATGGTGGAATATTATGTGTTTCTGCGGCTAAGGGTTTTCTGTTGTCCATTTAATGATGTCATTGAAATAAGACAATGCGCATCCATGCGTCAATGTCATAACTGTCTCCTCATGTCTTCCATCTGTCTTCTTTTTCAGTAGACTTCCAGAACGCTTTAGACAATTTCATCTATCTGTTCCGAAGATAAATATATTCTCATCAGGGTTATGGATCTCTTTGTAACTTATGTTTATGTTGAATGCGGTTCTAATGTAGTTTTTAATAGGACGATGAAGAAGTAAACGCATAAAACATGAGTGTTTGTTTCTCTGTTTTGAACGGTTCTTACGTGGCGATTAAGGCCGCACCTACATTGGACCCGTATTTCGCCCGAACCGATCCGATCCAATTTCGTTTGATCGACAATGGCCAACAGCGGCCGACGTGAGTGCCTACCTTGGTCTCGACCAGATCCGATCCGATTTAGTCACAGCTCGTCAGTAATGACCACCTAGTGAAGTGAAAATGAGTGATTAAGTTAAGAAATATCTCCTACTAAGCATAGAAACCTTCGATTAGGTTGAATGTTGGAGGTAAGAGAATTATTGGTATTCATATTTTAAAATTATTTATAAGAAAGGTGACTAGAAGGTTATAAGCATTGGAAGGTTATAAACATTAGAAGATTATAAATATTGGAAGGTTATAGACGTTGGATGGTTATAAACATCTATCCACACAATTTAATAAACAAGGGAAACAAAAAACAAAAATGTGAATTGGCCAAGTTGTTCTAAATGTTATTTCCTTTGATATAAAAAACAATGCATTGAAATCGGTTAAGATTTAGAGCCTGTAGACCTTTTTGAAACAATAAATGTGGGTTGGCGCCATTTTGCTTTGACGGTCCGACATCGGTCTAGAAACAAACGCGTTTGAATGGCCAAGAATCGGTGGCCGTTGGATTGGATCGGAGCGGGACCAATGTAGGCACCTCCATTGAGATGAATGTGGTTGGGTTTCTTCCGACAGTCGGTGGCTATTGGATCGGATCGGAACGGGTCCAGTGTAGATGCACCCTAACACGTAGGTTTTTACGCCAGTATCTACAGAATTATATCCATTCTCTTAGATGGTTATATTTCATACAGATTGAAGGGGACATTTATAAGAGAAACCCTGTAAATAATATCCCAAAAAAAACATAAATGTGAAATAGAGGCCAAGTTCCTGCCCCACAAAGAAACACTCCCTTCCTCAAAAATATCCCCTCCTAAAACCCCCCAAAAACGCCTTACCATTCTACACTCCAAAAAAGTAGTATGAGTTGGTGTATTAATTCAACCAAAAATATTTGCCAATACAATATAAGTGATGATACAAGAAAGAAATGTCCAAGTTCATTACTTGGAAGACCTCATAGTTACTTACTAAGAACAGTAAAGACACTTCAACTGACCTTTAAAAACAACAATAAAAATACTTATATCCAGTTACTAAAATATCACTTTCTTAAACTTGGCAATGTTTATTTTTTCTCTGAAGATAATTTCGGCACAAAAAAAACATTGCCAAGTTTAAGAATATACCTGGTTGTGGAAAGTGATATTTTAGTAACTGGATATAAGTATTTTTATTGTTGTTTTTAAAGGTCAGTTGAAGTGTCTTTACTGTTCTTAGTAAGTAACTATGAGGTCTTCCAAGTAATGAACTTGGACATTTCTTTCTTGTATCATCTCTTGTATTGGCCAATATTTTTGGTTGAATTAATACACCAACTCATACTACTTTTTTGGAGTGTAGAATGGTAAGGCGTTTTTGGGGGGTTTTAGGAGGGGATATTTTTGAGGAAGGGAGTGTTTCTTTGTGGGGCAGGAACTTGGCCTCTATTTCACATTTATGTTTTTTTTTTTGGGATCTCATTACTTTTTTCTAAGTATTAAATAGAATTTAGTTGCCGCATACCTACTGGCTTTTGTACTTCATATAAAACCAGGGTCTGTGGATTCTGCATAAGGTTCTCCTTACTGCTTGATATTTGATACCAATTATCAACCTACATACATCTAATCACTAGACTAGAAAAGTTAGAAGCTCTTCCAGATGACATTACTCTAGAGGACAAATTGATTGCTATCTTAACTAAACTATTACACTGTAAAACACAGGAACCTTATCCCGAGGATAAAGATCACAATAGGGAAAGTGCAGAAGGCCTTCAAGAAAAATATAAGAAACAAAGACGATACATTTTGGGTTTGTAATCCTAAACTTTGTAATTTAGATGGCTCGACTTTGAAAAACTTAGTATCTGCTTTGATATGGTATAAGATTTTTACCGAGCCTATATGCGTCTAATTGTTTCTTAAAACATCAAATATAGGTTCTTCTTACCGAGACAATTCATTTGATACCCCACATCATGGGTTTCGGACGGAATGATGGGTTTCCGAAGGAAGTACAAAACTGGCACGCCCCGCCCCGGAAGAGGACTCAAACACAACTTTTTTGCGATTTTTCGATTTTTTCCTTTAATAACGTCTTCACATCTATCTTCATGGAAAATTTCAAGTCCCTAGCATCATGGGAAGTGCCTAATAATTTTGATGAGTTAGTGAGTGAGTGAGTGAGTCCTATAAATCCCGATTTTCGGTCGCTTATATCTCAGAAACTATTCGATGTAGAATTATGAAATTTTCCAGTTTTACTCAAATCTAGTAGTATAATACCTGTGTAAAATTTCATAACTTTATCTTTACCTGGTTGAAAGTTATGAGAGGGTAAAAATCGGCTCTAAGACCTCCTGTAATATACACACAGTATGCTTAGGCCGGAACTTGGCCTGGCGCACTACCGTGCGCCTAGATTAGTGTGGAGGTGCATCAGCTTCGTTTATCTATATTTTCTTTTATTAGTTTCTCATCTATTTTTCCAAATAGATGATAACAATGAAGTAATTTTTTATATATAAATGATTACGTTAACGTTTTTATATATAAAAGTAAAAAAAAAGATTCATTTTGTTTATAAATAGCATGCAACACCAAATAAATATTTTAAAACTATAGTTATGAATTTGAAAATAGAACCAAAATTACAGTTTTTGGATAGCAAATATAGTTCATCATAATTACATAGAAAGATACATTCTCACGTACAAGCACACGCATTCATTCACTACATATTTTCATTTATATAAATTTTGTCAAATATTCATACACAAAATATATATAATTTACTTTATATTGAATAACAATGTTTAAAAAACTGTTTACTACTATATTTCCACCACAGAGTTTTTTTTTGGTATTTTTATGCGGTTTTTAGGTTAGTTCTTCTCAGTTTCTTATTGCTTGATGTTTACAACAAGATGCGTAAAATGAGAAACTATTTTTTTATTGGATGTAATATAGCTTTCCGAGTGGAAGTCGCCAAGAGCGGGACTTCCACTAATGTAAATTTTCTATGCTTATTAGCAACCAATGTTGATTTAATTTTTCACAAATTATCAACTATTCGCCACTAGTGAATCCAACGTTTTTATTTTATTTTTGCTCTTCTGTATATGGAATATATATACATTAATTGTAAAGAATATACAAAAGTTTTTCTATTGAGAAATAAATAAAAAAATTGTGATTTTGTAGCTAGTACATTAAGAGTGGTTTAACGGTTATAGCTCCATTAACTAGTTAGCATCCTCAGGCCTAAATTACGGTAAAGTTCTGCGAGTTATTGTAAAGAAAGAGAAAGTTACTTAAATATTCACCCCGACTTTATGAATACTTGCTCCAACTTGCCAGCTTAGTTTTAGGCTCGAACTTAGATTGCTTTACGTTGAAATTTCGCTTTTGAAAACTTTTATACGTGGTAAATGAGGACCGCGAATGTGTTGAGACAACTTACTTATAACTAAGGGGGACGTATAAATACGTTCAACTGGGAACGTATAAATTCCTTCAACTGGGAACGTATAAATTCCTTCAACTGGGAACGTATAAATTCCTTCAACTGGGAACGTATAAATTCCTTTAAAAGACGTTGAACTTTCTTATTTCCTATAAGCCTACACTATATATTTCCTTTCTTAAAATTTTCGGGCGTCTTCAGCATGATTTTGTTTTAAGAAATGTGGTATTGTATGTTACTGAATTTAGTTGAAATTCCTTCATTATTGAAAACGTAATTTTTTGGGGGGATGGAACCTCGTTGTTGCAAAATATCATTAAATCAATAAAAATTAAGCTTCTTAGTAGAATCATTAAAAATGGAATATAGTATTATGAAATTAAACGTAAAGATTTAGAACACTTCCTCCTTGTGCAGGGATGACACAAAAATTGTGAAGCTTTCTAAATGATATATATATATATATATATATATATATATATATATATATATATATACATGGTGTCCCAGTATATGTGTCCACCCCCTTTTCCTCCTAGAGTTGTTGGAATTTCGAAATGAAACTTGGTAGGTCTTAGTTATGTTGCATGAGGTTACTTTTGAAGGTTTAGTTGACTTTGTAACATTCTCCAGTTTTTCTCCAGCGCATCTAACTCTTGATTTTCCAATGGCGGCAGATATTTTTTATGACGAATTCTGATAGAAAATTTAATTTTAAGACTAATTTATTCCGAGACATCTTTTGATCCGACGCACCGTTAGCGCGTAAAACGCAAACAACTGAAAAATATCGCCCTTTTGTAGACAAATTCCTATTTATCACTGAAACCAAACCTTGTACGTAAAAAAAAATTTAACGGGGTATTTTGAATGAAAACAAAGGCAAATTTTTTTTTTAGTTTTATGATATAATAATTTCATATGGAAAAATAAATTTATTCTGTTCTGTTTTATAATAATTTTTATATACTTTTTTTCATAAAGTAAATAAGTACTTTTTTTTATTGTTTATGTCAGCTACTTTTTTTTCTATTCATATCGACTTTCTGAATTGTTACTTTTTAAAACTTTTAAGGTATATTTTTCATTCATAATATCCCGTTAAATATTAAACCTACAACTTTGATCTTGGTATCATCTGAAAGGAAAATTATTAGGCTACAACGTTTGTATCGAGGTGTTTTTACGTAAAAGGCTTGGTTTCAGTGATAAATAGGAATTTGTCTGTAAAAGGGTGATATTTTTCAGTTTTTTTGCGTTTTACGCGCAAACGGCGCGTCGGATCAAAAGATGTCTCGGAATAAATTAGTCTTAAAATTAAATTTTCTATCAGAATTCGTCAAAAAAATACCTGCCGCCATTAGAAAATCAAGAGTTAGATGCGCTGGAGAAAAACTGGAGAATGTTACAAAGTCAACTAAACCTTCAAAAGAAACCTCATGCAACATAACTAAGACCTACAAAGTTTCATTTCGAAATTCCAACAACTCTAGGAGGAAAAGGGGGTGGAAACATATACTGGGACACCCTGTATATATATGTATATATGTCTGTGTGCGTATATATTTTTAAAAAAATATAGGAGATTTTATAATTTTTATTATAATAATAATAATTATAATTTTTTTTTCTCGATTTTGTTCATCTAGTAACGCTTGAATAACCTCAAACACTTATCTCGGTGCGTCTTCCCTTGATTTTTAGAAGTCCTTCATACTTTCGCTTTGTGGTTTCCTTTTCTCTTCAGTCCAGATGTTGGTTCTTATTATATACTCCTGCTTATGACGCCGACACGATGATGCAGTCTGGAAGTGCCTACTAGAATAGTTCACGTTTGAATATCCTTACATTAAAAAAATAACGGTGTAAATTTGTAATGCCACAAAAATTTTCGGATTTGCATTAAATGTAAAACAAAAATACTCCCCCCCCCCCTCCCCCCCCCCTCCCCCGTGAACACATCATTTCTTTTTGTTTAATTACATACACCCTGGAAGAAACCAGTTTCCTTCTGTATTTTCACCATGGTCACTTAACTGCTAACTTTGGTCATTCTCCACCCCCGACATTCACTGGTATGTAGTATCTTAGTTCATTGTACGTATGGCATTTTAAATTATTATGTTTTGATTATCTGTCCATATTCTGAACTATGTTCTAGGAACAAAATATTATTCACTTACCTGTTTTTACCTGTTTATTATATGCTGTTACTTATTGGTCTGTACTGAGGGGAAAAAAATGTTCCTGTCAGTAATTTGTATTTTTAGATCTATCATATTTCTTTATAGGTTTAACTATTCTGTTTATTGGGTCTCCCGTGGTCTAATGGCTAGCGCCTTGGATTCATAAGCGGGAGATGGTGGGTTCGATTCCCAACCTCCGGCAGGAATTTTATCATTCCACGGCTCTCTGCACCCTGGATGTCGGTGCTAATGACCTAGATGTAGATGCGCCGTAAAAAAAAAAAAAAAAAAAAAAATTCTGTTTATTAATTCCCCATTTATGTTTTGTCTTTTATCTGACGAAGGTTACCAAAGCGCAGCAGAAACGTCCTTAATACAGATTTTTACAAAAAATCGTATTAATGTTTTCCTAGCCGAATCCCGAATATTCCCTGAATACTAATACCTCGAAGGCTGACTATCTTCAACTCATCAAAAAAACTTTGTTTAGAAAAGGTCAAGTTCGTTAACCAGCAGAATCGCCCACCGGAACGCTGTTTTTTTCAGCGAAATTCGTAGCGCATACAGATTTGCGTTTGGGGCAGGGAAACGAATGAACCTTTTCTTAAGGCGATATCTCTGCCCGTTTTCAAGAAAAGTAAATTAGTTTTCCTAGGATATTTCCGAAGTAAGCTTATTCGGAAATATCCAGATCTTATGAATGCTGGATTCAGAGAATATTTCCTAATTGATTCGACAGTTGCTTTCCATTTCATGAAATCACCTACGTTCTGGCGAAACCTTCCTTTGTAATCCAATTCTTGAAGAAGGTTACGAATTTTATTGTTTGAAACCGGGGGTAACTGGTTGAAATTTTCTGTAATATCGTGAAAATGACACATTCCTCAGCAGCCATCTGGATATTTTCGTGTTTATAAAAAGCTCTAATCCATAAAGCCAGGTGTCTCGCTGGTTGTTTTGAAGTATTTCTGGAATGGAGGGTTCCTGGCCTCACGCCCCCTCCTTCAACCTTACTGAAATACTAATCTCTTTCGTTCGTAAAGTTTATTGATTAAATTCGATGGGAGAGTATACTTAAGACTTACGGTCTTGTTGCTTTCACGCTTCATGACTCACGGCCTGTTGCTTTCTTGTTTAAAACGATATAATGTTTTTTATAATTGAAACGAAATCAAAACAATAAATTTGTGAAATATTAAGACGTTCAATGACACATCAATTCATACTGCACATATATGTTTTTATTGTATCCCTGCTTTTACCACTTTTTGTGGTGCTTATTCATGGGAATAAGTTACAAATAAAATGGAATAAGAAAATTGTAAATAATAACAGAAAAAAATGTTTCGTTTAGAGCCTTCTGTTCAAATTCAGGAACATAAATATGCTTTAGGTCCACCCGACAAACCTACGTAATGTACTGTATAACAAATAGTCTTATTTTTCGTACATGGCCTCTGCGCATGCGCGAACGCCAGCTGACACTTTCTTTTTTTTTGGCCACGCCATGTACGATAAAGAACACGACTAGTGAACATGGCAGAAAAGAGGAAATTCGAGGATAGTGTGCTCTTAATTTCGGAAATACATTTTAGAACGTCCCTATGAAATGACAGACACAGCCATTTTAAAAATTCTATCACAACCAAAAAGGTATAAAATTGCTAGGTAAGATATCTTGATAAACGAAACATTTAAAATGTCACCATTAAAGAATCACCATTGCTGTGTGCAACTGAAATAAATAAATAAAGATTTCATTGTGTAATTAAAAACCTTAAAAAAAAGAATATAGTTTAATGAATGACAAAGAAGGGGTTTATAATTATTTATGGCTACATCTCTAGACGGAATTAATTAAATTGTGTTCTCAAATAAGTAGGTGATTTTCCTGTTTAGAGAAATAATTTTGACCTAGAAAATGTCATTTGGGAAGTAAATAAAAAGTAGTTATTTATAGTAATAAATTGTTTATTTATTGCACGTTCCCATTTTGTTACATTACTCATTTACAACAGCAATGAATGAATGAATGAATGAATGAATAAGTAAATATATTTCTTCCAATATTTACATTGTTATAACAATAATTTATGCATATTTACAAAAGAAAAGCTTGGGCAAGGCCCGTTAGCTGGAGTGGCATTCTGCGGACCCAGATTGAATGAAAAACGTACAAATATAATAAATCAATTCTCAATAATCATGGACAATTAAAAATTTAAAAAACAAAAGAATAAATATATCAAACCCCGAGTAAAACAATATAAACAACAAAAGAATAAATATATCAAACCCCGAATATACAACAATATCAATAAATTAAAACAAAAAACCACTAATAATTAAATTGCAGGACCAAAAATTGCCGATACTTATAAATGGCGTCGAGATACTTGCAAAGGACGTCCCAGTTTCTCCCATTTAGCTCCTTCCGTAAGTCTTCCTTAGTAAAAGATGTTTTCCCATAATACCTCAGTCTGAACTCCTTCAGAACGGGCCATACTGCCAGGAAATGGAAAGTATCTTCGTCTTCTTTCAACGAGCACATAGAGCAGCGGGATCTCTCTCCTTCTCGCCAAGGTTTCTTATTAAGGTGGAACATCTCTGATCTTGCCCTTATTATCAGCCTTATTCCATAAAGATGTCCCCCATCTGCTATGTACGAAGTACTGCTTTCTTGGTAGTCCAGCTACAACAGCAATACTGAACAATGATTGAAAGTAAATTCCGTCAAATTACGAATTTCATTTTTTGCCGAAAGACCTCCAGCCATATGATATTGTCATGTTAAAATATCGCTTCTCGATTATCAATCAACTGGCCTATCTGTGCCATGTTTGATTTATTCAGTCTACGATTAGTGTTGACGTGGCACTAGGTAGGCATGTAGGTTCTACGTTTTTTTGTTAGTAACATTTTTTTTAAATGTTCATTTAAATGAACCACAAAAGTGTGTATATGCAGTGAAAATAATAAAAAAGATATATGAAGTGTGAATTAATATATCGTTGTCAATTTAACCAATTCCTAGATCAGAGAAATTTTAATTAAAACATCTTATTAGTTTTACTAATACTGTACTGGTTTCTTAAGAATAATTTTAATTAAAACATCTTATTAGTTTTACTAATACTGTACTGGTTTCTTAAGAATAATTTTAATTAAAACATCTTATTAGTTTTACTAATACTGTACTGGTTTCTTAAGAATAATTTTAATTAAAACATCTTATTAGTTTTACTAATACTGTACTGGTTTCTTAAGAATAATTTTAATTAAAACATCTTATTAGTTTTACTAATACTGTACTGGTTTCTTAAGAATAATTTTAATTAAAACATCTTATTAGTTTTACTAATACTGTACTGGTTTCTTAAGAATAATTTTAATTAAAACATCTTATTAGTTTTACTAATACTGTACTGGTTTCTTAAGAATAATTTTAATTAAAACATCTTATTAGTTTTACTAATACTGTACTGGTTTCTTAAGAATAATTTTAATTAAAACATCTTATTAGTTTTACTAATACTGTACTGGTTTCTTAAGAATAATTTTAGATTTGAGGAAATGGCCTGACATTATCTTTTAATTTAATGTCGTCAAGACTCAGCGTTCTGAACGTGACAGTTATTTCTAAGGCCTCAGCTGAGATAAGAGGTAGATTTAAAGATACTGCCAAGTGTTAGTACAGTGGATAGACAGGAGTAAGAAATTCCAGAGAGAGGTTACACGTTTAACGAATGTTTTATTGATGAAGCTGTTTGGTGGGAGGGAATTTGGAGAACGGAAGGACAGAGGCGGGTGTAACGGGAGAGAACAGAGTATTTTAATAAGAGCATTTGAAGGATTATACCTTTAGTTGACTAAAAGAAAAATGTCAACCAAAAGATATTCTGAATAAATCGAAGCGAAAGAAGCAATTGTTCTTTCTGTTGTCTCACATTTTCTTAAACAACTTAGGTGCCAAAACATACACCAGTTGGATGTCTTACTGCATGAAGTTAATCAAGTAAAAAATAAATCATTTCAATAATTGCCACTTAGTTAATTATTTCTTTTCTAGCTATAAATTAAACTAAATTGCCTCTGTAGATAGAAGGCATTAGACAGTGAATGATATGTCCTTATCAGGATACCATTTACTCCCGATATCCTCCTTATGCTAAAAATAACAACCAATTCCAGTTCATCAGTGACCATTTGATAAGGAATTCAGCCATCCCATTTTTCCTCTCTTTTACGTAACTAGGCCATAATAATTAGAGGCCTATGGCGGAAGGAACGATAGGGGGCCTAGGGCTGCCTAATGATAAGGATTTTCGATCATAAGAAATATGAAGTTTCGTGGATATTTAACTCAAATGGATTGAAGAATCATATATTCATAATTTACTTTAGTCCCGCATCGGGTACATTTCTATTCAGACTTGGACATATTGTTCCAAAAGGAGCTGACTTCCTACCCTAAATGGTCCACTCTTTCGTGCGGCCTCAAGACCAGAGGCATAGGCCCACGTGCGGCCTGGACACCCGAAAGCGTGATAAACAGCAAAGGCTCTGGTACTAATGATGTTTGCAATGGATACATTATGAAAAATTATATGCTTTATGCTAGGGCATGTTTTATATAAGTTCGACAGACCTTGATTATTAAAGAAACAGTCTCTCTCCGTCTTTTTGTCGGACTCTAGAATATATCTCTGGCAGGTCGGGCGCGTTCATTTGAAGTATATCAACTGCAGGCATGCTGAATTCACATCATCTTGGCATATCAGAATAAAATGTTAGTGAATGACCGCTTTCAGATAGTCTTTCTCGAATAAATATAATATTCAATTGAATGTAATAATCTCTCTCTCTCTCTCTCACTCTCTCTCTCACTCTCTCTCTCACTCTCTCTCTCTCTCTCTCTCTCTCTCTCTCTCTCTCTCTCTCTCTCTCTCTCTCTCTCTCTCTCTCTCTCCCCCCCCTCTCCCTCCCTTTCTCTCGCCCTTTCTCTCCCCCCTCTCTCCCCTTCCTCCCTCTCTCTCTCTCTCTCTCTCTCTCTCTCTCTCTCTCTCTCTCTCTATCTATCTCTCTCACTCTCTCTCTCTCTCTCTCCCTCTCTCCCTTTCTCTCCCTCTCCCCCCCCCCTCTCTCTCTCTCTTTCCCTTTTCCCCTCTCTTCCTGCCTCTCTCTTTAACCCAGCATCATGTGCTCTCTGTAAAGTCTGGATGATTACCATTCTATCTACATGGAGTCTAGTCAAATGGGCAAGCCTAGAAATACATCTTCAATTGATAACATCGTGGTGTAGATATTTCGGCCCAAAAGGATGTCGCTTACTCAGGAATGAATGCTTAAACCATGAGGCGTCTCTTGTCCAATTTGTTTCAGATGTGAACAACTGGGCATTCTAGGGTAAAGTACCAAGAAAACGTTTAAAGTTGAACGCCCTGATTGCAATGGAAACACATTGAGATATTCGAGTCTTCAGAAATCGTTTATCCATAAGGCAGGTCGTCCTGGTTAGAAATATTTTCTCCTAGATATTTTTTTTTTTTTTTTTTTGTGTCGAGCGAAACCCAACACCCGTACTGTTTATTTTAAATTTATTTATGGGTAAAATTTGAGGGTGATGATCTTCTTTAGGTGCTAGCTATTGGACGTTGGTGAAAACCCCTGCAAACTTGTATAGTAATTTTTCTAGGAATACTATTGAGGATTCCTAGAAAAATGACTATATGACGGTAAGTCATCCCGTGCCAATCCAAGTCTTTATACCTTTGACCGCTAGTTTTTCCGCCTTCGTGATCAATTTCTCTACCGAATAAAAAAAAAAAAAAAAAAAAGAGACCTCTTGTTCCACCTGAGAGTGCTTATATGTCTACCAATTACAGGTCTGTTCCTTTCCTTCCTCAGTACATTAGAAAAAGCCGCTACCCACTTTGTGTGTTTGCTTTCTGGAAAGGATTACTGAAAGGGTTCAAACTCTTTTATACCCATTCCTGTGCTTATGTTCGCGTCCTCTCCCGAGTTTGTTGTGTTTGTGAGTGCGTGTGTTAGAGGGAGAGAGGGTGCGAGAGGCGGCCCGCTAGATGCCAAAGGCTGACCCGCGGGTTAAGACTGGAAGAAAGCAAAAAACTGGACAGTGCTCCCCACTGTCTGCTCTAACGGCTTACTTATCTTCTCTGGAGGTCAATTATTTTTCTTTATTGTTTCCCCTCCCCCCTCTCCTGTATAGCTCTTTTTCATGTTTTCTTTCCTCTTTTTGTGCTTGTCCTTCTAGGCGCAGCACTCAAGTGAGTTATTAAGTTAAGTCTTGTTTTCGAGCTCCGATTCAATAGGATAAGGTCTTTGAAGGAGGCCTGTTTTCGAATGCCGCATTAGGAGGGGTTTTTTTTCCTACCTATCTCAGGTCCCTCTTTAAAATCAATTTCCTAACTCTCACCCTGAGCTATTAACATAATTTATTGTTATTACTGTCCATTAAAACGTAAGTGAATATTAACTTGATATAAAGCATCGTATTCAATTACCTTGTTATATTTCCACTCCAGTTATTATCAAACGTTTCCGAAAATACTTGATTAATGACATATTCAATTGAATCTGTAATACCTTGGTATTATCCAATAACATATTTTAGGAATGATTCAACATTGTAATACCCGTTTTGGTAACGGACATAGTTCTGAATTAGATGGCATAGCGTCCGTATTTAATTTATTCCAACCATTTAAAATCTATTTAACTTTTCAAAATAGTTTTTATAACTCCCTCAGCTATGAACATGATTTATTATTATGGCCGACTTGTAAATAGTAAGTGAATATTAACTTCTTATGAAGCTCTGTATATACCTAAGTAATTATGATATTTCCACTCCATTTGTTATTTCATTATTCATGATGATAGTGAGAGCTGGGCCTCCCTTATTTAGTGACTAAAATACGGGATTCTTTTTTGGGAGATGCAGGATGGAGTCTCGGTTGTGATAGGTTGACTTATTTGGCGATGAGCACACTGTATAAATTCCCATATCCTCCATGGATGCTTATAAAGAGTGTAAAAAAAGAAAAGTATGTGGCAATAATGAATTCTAAATATAATCGATTTAATAAATTAAATCCAATAACAATAAATGTTGGGTCTCCCCGTGGTCTCATGGCTAACGCCTTGGATTCTCATGCGGGAGATGGTGGGTTCGAGTCTCGACGGCTGCAGGGATTTTTCTCGTTTCAGGGCTCGTTGAGAAATGAATGCTGCTCCAGCTGCACCATGAATGTCCGGCGCTCATGGCCCAGACGTCGGTGTGCCGTAAAAAAAATAATAATGAATGAATTTTTTGTAGCGATATTATTAAGTTTTCATGGCGTGCCAAAGTATAAACAACTCCATAGTCAAAATTCTCGTAATTCGATACAATTTTTAGAAATTCTAAAATCACAATAAAAATCAACTTTGGAGTTGTTCTTCGGGACAATATTGCTGCAACCGCAAGCCCACTTTTGATTTTTTCAGCGACGGACTTGCTCACAGATTTTCTTCTTTCACTCACCACGGATGTTTAGAATGGGTAACAACCCGTACATAGCTCGGCGATTATGGTACTAGAAGCAGAAGTGCCTTAAAAATAAAGTAGGAAAGTGTATTAACATATTGACCTCATGGTCGTGGGTTTTAAAGGATGGATGGATGGATTGGGTGTTTAAGGGCAGAAAACGTCTAGGTCCTCACCGCCCTGAAGTGTAATGTTAGAGAGTCGTGTACATGTCGTGAAAGGGTTTGTAATTTTGTGTTTAGGACAGTGCATGACAATGAACTGTAATTTTGATAACTTGTATTCAATTTTCTTTTTTAACTAATATCATTGCTTACTTCTTACATGTTACTTACTAATAGAACTATTTGTACTAAAACTAATACTAATATACAGTATATCACTATCAATACAAATAATAGACTACATAACAAATAATAGACTATATAACCATATTAATATTTACTTATTTATTTTCCCCCTCTTGTTTAGTTTTTTATTTATTTATTTATTTTTCATATTTTTTTTATTTTATTTTATTTATTTATTTATTTATTATTTTTTTTTTACTAATACACTAACTAACTAATACAAACTAAATAACTATAACTAATACAACTATTTGTACTAAAAATAATGCTAATGTAAGCAATATTAATACTAAAACTATACTACATAACAAAATTTATAATAATACCAATTCTAAATTAAACTAGCACACGTATATACACATACGCCTACGTTCATACAAACACACACCCACATATATACATGGGTTTTAAAGAATCAACTCGAAGTAGAAAAACAAATATTTTTTAATATTATTTTCTTGTTGGAATATTTGGGGTACAAGTTGGGAATTTCCCAAAGGCTCTGTAATTGTGTAAATACAAATCCACTTAAGATGGATTTCTGACTTTTAAACGAACTGATAAATTAGAGAATGTCATACCTGTCCCGGAAAACCCCTTACTTTCCTTCGACATTTCTAATATCTACTTTAGTATTCGAGTTCCAGAACATTGTAACATTATATTAAATGAAGCATTTTAGATCTCAAATAGTGATAAGTTATTATTCTTTAGGACGTTGAGGATCTATCAAATCTTTAATACAATCGCATCGAAGACGCTCGTACAATTATATTATGTTACCTTACAACTGGCTCACTCAGTTAGCACTGCTCTTCTGTTAATTTATTTATTGGTTATTACATACTGTATATGAATATATCTGGTAATATGATGGATTATAAGGGTTCTGTACTCAAGGCCTCCCACGTTCATCCTCGATTAACGCCAGGAGGGCGCTGAGTTGAAGGGGGCCTCCCCAAGCTCCCTTCTGCTTTGACAGATGGCTTGAGTCGAAGAGAGACCGGTGAGCCATAGACATTAAGAAAGAGAAAGCTATTGCTAATACTTCACTTGAGGGCCACTGCAGCAGATCTCTGGGCCACTGTCTTCTGAGTCGCCTTGGTGGAGAGAGTGGATGGGTTACGCTTGACAGCACGAGGACTTCAGGATTTTGAACAGTGGATAGTCTGGTGTTGAAACTTCATTGGTGTGATGTTGAGGTATTTATGGATGTTTGCGGTTGGAAACATAGAAGGGATCATTCAGGTTTCGCTCCAAGAACATGTTGTGTCTATCAGAATTCTGTAGAGAAACTACTGAATTGGAAAAACATATTCTCTTGGTATTATTTTTTGTTTTGTATATGTTTTAAGCAAGTTTGATTATTTGACTGATTATGGTCTTACATATCTACAAAAGATTGCAATCACGTTTTATTTGATCGAGTAATGTTGTTTTTATTCTGTCCACAGGGCCTGAAGGTGAATAATACATTCTGTTTACACATACAAAAATCGCTGCACTGCGTACGCCTGCATGTTTGAAAGAGAAGTACACAATATATTATGCATAAAAAAATAACTTTTGAATTTACATGTGAAAAAATAAGCTCACATGAGTATATGCACTCAGGTAGGCTTGTTTTTTTTTTTAATGTTACGATGACATATCCCTATAATATATTAAAAAAATGATTTAATAAATGAATTTCTGCCGTTGTCTTAGTAATAATTATCAACCTGCTCTTTACTGGTTGAAGGTTCTGCATCTCCATGGGGACGTATGTACATCTTTCAATATGCCTACCACGACAACACTCTTGTCAATATCTTCGAGCTGTCGCCTCTGAAGTTTCCTAGTAGCAGTATATTTTCCCCTAGCCATGTACCACCTCGAATCCTATCATCAGTTGTATTTTATTTATATAACCTATTATCTTTTTTATTTTTTTTAATTTTTTTTTTTTAACTTTCATACCCTTACTAATTCGGCTCATTCTTATGTACTGTAAGTTTATATGAATAACAGCAAACAAATTCTTTGTAAGGTAAAATGATTCGACAAAAAATTTTAAATGACAGGATTACTGGAAAGTAAAACGCTACCTTTCCCTCAATAAATGAGAAATTTGACCTTTCGGTTCACCTCTTCTTCTCAAACACCTCAAAGAAGAAACAGCAGGAAAGATTCACTCAGAATATTCTTATTCTCAGGGTTTCAACCGGCATTCTAATATCACGTTTCAGTTTTTTTTTTGTTTTTTTCCCCTTTTTTTTGACGAAAAAAATCGCAGTGATTTTGTATTAGCGTTCATAGAAGCGCGTAAAACGAAGAATTTCCGGCTTGGTTACTCCATAACGTCGGATTTAGTTGAAAATTAGCCCAGACGTTTGGCATTCACATAAAGTTAGATATTTAAATTTTGGTTACTTTTGGAGTTAAAAAAGGTATTAGAAAAAAATGTTGTTCATAATCATGCGCATTTTTTAGATATTCCTAGATTATTATTAATTGCCCTTCAAATCATCGGACTCGGCGTCCAGTAAACTATATAATGGAATTTATAAATTAAATGAATGTAAAACAGTTTGTAGACAGAATGAAGTGTACGATTTAAGCACTAGATGTTGGGGGCAAAAGGATTTTCTGATGGTAAAGGTGGGTATTCATCATGATGTTTTACATGGAAAATATGTCAACCCATCTCAGAGTGCATTCGAAACCTTTTGGAGTCCCGAATAACTTTTCACAAAAATATAAGGTAAAACTGAAGGAGAACGTCCTCACACCGATTTTTTTTTACGCTGTTTACGCCAACTTTAACCTCAATAACAGTGAACTTTAGTGCTTAATAACTTCTTTCCTAGTTGAGAGCAACTTTTTTTTTCAACGGATTCGTGTTTAGTGCATCAAAATACGTTATAGTGCAAAATTTGAAAAAGAATCGGTGCTGAGGACGCTCTCCTTCAGTTTTACCAAGTATAAATAATTACCTGACTATTTATTACAATTTTGTTCTTATCTTTTTCTTAGTTCTTCATTTTTGCTAATTAATGGTCTTTTCCAGCTCACTCCAGCTTTATGAGATTATATTTAACCTATACATAATTGAATATAACAGAATAGTAAAAGTTAAGAGTTAGAATCATTATGTCAAGTAATTCATATCTCAAATGCTGCATGAAGTTAGAACTGTGTCTCTGAGAATTATCTTTTGGACGAAATCAATTTTTTATGGTTGTCATCGTTGATTTTGTGCGCCGAAGTATGTATTGATTGTCAGCTAATGCCCGAACTGGGGAAGATATCTCGATGACAGGTCGGTGGAGTTCGTGATAACTATTTCATCTGCAGACTTGTTGAATTCTCATCATCTTGGCATATCAGAATGAATAGTCGGTGAATGACCGCTTTTAAATCAACTTTCTCGAATAAATATAATATTCAATTGAATGTAAGGTAAAAATGAAGTTTCACGTCCTCAAAACCGATTTCTTTCAAATTTTGTACAATAACGTATTTTGATGCACTAAACACGAATACGTTAAAAAAAACCTTCTCATTTAACTACGAAAGAAGTTATTAAGCACTAAAGTTAATAGAATAATTAATAGAATTCTATTAATTTTAGCGAGTTGGATTGACTGGGGTTTTGTTATCTTCTTGAGCGAGCGTAGCGAAATCAACGATGACAGCCATAAAAAATTGATTTCGTCCAAAAGATAATTCTCAGAGACACAGTTCTAACTTCATAACCCTTGCTAGGACGATAACAGGTCAGCTGTTACCGTACTGTATCTATTTCATAATACTATTTCTATTTGAGCTTCATTTCAACTATGAGGGAGACCCGGTAGCCGTGAGGGTTAAGGCGTGAGCTCTTAACACTCCGTGCCAAAGGTCGTGGGTTCGATTCCCACTAGGGGCGGTGGCTTTTCTTTCGAAAAAAGAAAAGGCATCACCCCTATCCTGGCTAGAAAAGGGTGGTAACCTATAGATAACCCGTCCTAAAATTCGTAGTTAATAATAAATGGACGTTAAAATTTAAATTAAATAAATTTCAACTATGATGCCAGACCTTGAATTACTAGAAATAAACTGCGATTTTGTCCCTCATAGAATTTACCCTGTACCTGTTGATAGTCTATCCGAGGTAATAATATCCCAAACCCTTGAACTCCTGTTACTGGTAACCTATAGATTACGGGGTATCTCAAGGTCATATTTTTCTTGACATTGGCCCGGAGCGCCCCCAGAAATAATGTCCATAAAAATTATACTTTGATTCCTTATCAATTGATGAATAACATATAGCATGACAGGAACCGTGCTGTAATAAACTGCACACAATTATATACATAGCAGCATTAATTTTGATGTTACATTATTAAACGTAATAAAATAACTACTTATCTGCCGTGACGAAGCACAGGCATTCAGCTAGTGTTACATAAAATATTGATTCCTAATTATTTGCTAATTATATTAACAAGTTAGTAAAAGCTCAACTCACATTAATTCTTTAAGAAGAAATGAATTACATTAAATATGGGCGATGAAGCCCTCATGTAATCTTATTACTCTACGTCGTACATGAATACTGGATATTTACTTGGGTAGAAGCTGTATTTTTCTATCTGAAAATAGGTATCCTTCTAGCTGTCAATTTTCTCCCGTAAAGAACGAGACCATTTTAAGTTTCATTATTTTTTGCGCCATGTACCGGAGGACTTGACGTTTTATTAAAATTCTTTAATGTTATATCAGTCTATAAAAATATCTAGGCTTTCCTTCCCGCCTCCAACATTGTGCTTGCTGCCTTTGGCTCGCCCAACCTTCCCTATGAAGTCCCAGTACATCAGCCTCGACCTGTCCGCAGGTCAGCTTCTTGCTGATCTTCCTTCCAGAAAACAAGATTAAATAATTTCAGATGTCACTAATATTTGCTTAAAAATCTTACCCTTAGATCCGATCTTGCCCCTTTTTTGGGCTTAGATTCTTGATTGAAGCTACTAGGAGTGGGTTAAACTAATAAGTGGGTTATCCGAGGCAACATTAATTTCACGAATTTTTGTTTTCTCGTCTCGTAGGTGATTCTTTGTAGACATAGATCAAACGACTAGGATACAATTTCAACGGTAGTAATTAGAAGTGAGTAGGGTACTGGGCTTATATCTCTTCCTGTTTATCATTCTCTCGGCCAGTGCTGCTTTGATCGTGTCCTCATCTCTTCATCTTCTCTCTCTCTCTCTCTCTCTCTCTCTCTCTCTCTCTCTCACCCTCTCTCTCTTACTCAAACACAAACACAACAAACTCGGGAGAGGACGCGAACATAAGCACGCGAATGGCCCTCTCCCTCCCCCTATCTCTCTATCTCTCTATTTATCTATCTATCTGCCTGCAAGTCTTTCAATCTGTATAGCTCTCCCTGTCGTTTTTCTTCTCCCTCTCTTCCTCTTCCCCTACTTCATAGTCTTCTCTTATTCTCTCTCTCCCCCTCCCTGCCCCTCTTCTCTTATGCTCCCTCTCCCTCTTACTTTTCCCCTCCTCACTCTCTCCCTATATGTTCTTATATCCTCTCTATCTGTCACTCTCCCCATCCTTTCCTATCTCTCTCCCTCTCCCCCTCCTTTCCTATCTCTCTCCCTCTCCAGTCAGTGCCCTTAACTGCCTCATCTTTACTCAGGACCTAATGTACTTACACATACAATCATTAGGTTAAGAATAAAAATAAAAGTATCTTAAAATAGGAAGCTTTATGTTTATTGTATTGAATTTTCAACATACTTTATGCTTTGTTATATCAAGCAAGTCCATCAGAAAACCTTTTTACCTTTGACGGTACCCTTTGACCCCTGACTTCAAGATTTTGTAGATCCTAAAAGCTGACTAAGATATGAACCTGGTCATTCGTGCGTAGAGAATTCTCCTACGAGATCCATGAAAGTATGTCCCAAGTATGCTCCTTGCTGTAGCATTCTTGGAACATTCATAAATCTCTCTCTCTCTCTCTCTCTCTCTCTCTCTCTCTCTCTCTCTCTCTCTCTCTCTCTCTCTCTCTCTCTCTCTCTCTCCTCTCTCTCATCATCAGCCACTGAAATGGTCTTAAAGTCTTGGATTTGTTCCGGGCGCTTATAAGACCACAAGGAAACTGTATTTTAAGAAGGTTTAATAAAAATAAAATAAAAAGAAGAAACAAACTCTTCAGATGTATAAATGGGGTGGGGAACGTACTATCCCTGAATTTACCTTTTCCTCCTCTGTCCCTAATTCCGCTCTGAGCCTTCTTTCCGAAAAAACTTTAGCAAGAGCATTTGTTGCTAAAAGGATTGTTCTGCTCTTAAGCTGACTGGAAAGAACGAGATTTTCCAGTAGCTCGCAAGCCCAGTCAAATGGTTTCTTTGTGTCTTTTTCTCTTTTTCAGCTTTCGTAGCTTTTTCTTTTAAGATACTTAAGCCGAAAAACTTTGTTATCGCAAGCAAAATCTATCATGATGATGGATACAGTTTGCTTTGTTGAGGGTTTGGTAGTTCATATTAATGTTTACCTCTGTGGCATTTTGTGAGCCTTCACGAGCCAGTTCAATTTTAATTGCATATCAATGAAAGTGTCATGCATATAGAAGAGCAAACATTATGGGCTGGATAGACATTTCCTGCCAATATACTGCAAATAAACTTTGATGAAAACACACATGCCTAACATAGACTGTATCAAATACACTCATGAGTGGTACTATATTTAACCAATAAAATTTACTGTCATTCATCATACTTGGTAATAATTAAACAGATCTGATTAAAATTCCTTAGAGATATTGAACTCATGTCCTTTAGGATGTACACTATATCTGAGTTACTGATAATGGCTGATACACGTCAGGTATTTGTTATACAGAGGTACATATGTCTGGTGATACTCGACATTCCAACTTAGGCAATATTAAAAATGTACTTTCTTATTCTTGGGGGTCGATTTTAATTCGTGATTCAACGAAAAAAATAAATAAATATATGGCAATCTTAACCTATTGACATACAATGACGTCTGTGAGATACCATTCATTTCATATTACATTGTACACTTTGACGTCTCTGAGACGTTAAACGCTCTTCCTTCCAGAAACGTTGCGCGAAATATTATTGCATTATAAACAGCCGCTTTTGGGGGTTTGTTATATCTCGGGTGGAATGTAGTCGTAGACAGGCTCTATGATGACGTAGTACAAGTTTGCTGCCCTTTAAAAAAAAATGGGATCACATACTGCTAGAATATTTTTATTTTTTTAAATCATTAATACATAGGAATAAATGTGCCTGTTCGCACACTTTGGTCAAAGTTTGACCCTTTGGTATCAGTTGAATGAAAATATCCTAGAAGTATAGGTTTTTACCAATTTCACTACACTGTAATAATAACCCAATTTTAGGGTAATATGAATGCATGAATGATTATTTTATTGCTCTTAAAAATTTACAATTTTAAAGTAAGGTGCCTACCAAATTTAGTTAAGTCTAATACTAATAAGAAATACATTTAGAAGCGCCAACGGCCATAGCCATGTTGAATACACCGGTTCCCGTAGATCACCGAAGTTAAGCAACGTCGGGCGTGGTCAGTACCTGAATGGGTGACCGACCACGTGCTGTTGGCATTATAAAAGGGTGGCAACCTATAGATAGCCCGGCGCTAATGGCCAAGATGTAGATGCGGCGTTAAAAAAAAAAAAAAAAAAAAAAAAAAAAATACATTTAGAAGCATCAGAGATTAAATTAAACAACATTCAAAATATTTATACTGTATAGCATAAACATAGTAACATAAAGACAAAACTGTTAAATACCGTTCTTATATGACCTTACTACTTATAGAGAAAAAATAAATAAATAAAATATGATAAGGGAGCAAGAAGTAATAATAATAAAATAAATAATATAATGTATACATGTACACATACCCAGACACAACAATATACAAATATATATATATATACACACACACTCTCACAAAAAAACATAAACACAATAATATGTGCGTATAGGTATACATATCTAATAAATTGGACTTCATTAATATAAATAAAAATCCAGAAGAAAAATAAAAATAAATAAAGTCGGTTCCTCTTAGCTCTTAAGTCCCTCGTGGTTTAAAACGTTTTAAGAACGTGCATTTACTTTTTACTTTATCATGAGAAAGATTTCACAATAGACTCTCCATTTTATGAGCTTGTTCGCTATAACCGTTTAAATGGTTATGTATGAGTTTTTCCTTTGCTCTTCTGAGGCTGGTACATTCAATAAGGGTGTGATAAATATCGTTTATTTTGCTACTTTTTTCTAGCAAGTATATTGTGAATATTTTAACGTATTCAACCTTTCGAATCAGTTGATTATTTAATAAAATAATAGCTCGTCGATGATATTAAACAGGCCATTCCAATTAGCAGTACGACTTGTGGTCCAACTTCCGCAGTTGGACCACAAGTCGGATCGTGAATGGGCTTGTTGGATTGTTGGAAGTCTAGTTGGACGAGACGGAACATTTAGAGGGACGACTCGAAGGTCCGACATCCGACTTGCGACGGAGTTAGAGCGTGAGTGGGGGAGTCGATCAAAGTCGTCCAACTTAGCTCAGTCAGTGCTTGTCCTTCGGGCATCTTCCGACTGCACTCGATACATTTTTCGGCTCGTAAGCAACGTACACAGTCGTGAAAACAGACTAGGACTTAAGTAGTATTGCAAGTTGGATGGCAAGTCGGAGCGTTAGTGGGTCGACTATCCAACTAGGAGTTATCCTACTAAGTCGTACTGCTAATCGGTACGTGAGGCTATCCAGAATATTGTGATTTATGGATTTTGGGGTAGACTACCCATGCAGGGATCCCTAATATGCAGTCATTATCCGAATTTGAGGACCTATCGTGTGAAGACGTTTGTGGGTTGGAATAAAGCGAGAAATTTATATACAAGCATTGATTATTCTAAATGTGCATTTTACAATTTTATTATTTATTGTTTCTATTATTTACGAGCGTGATTTTTATTTTGATAAAACGAAATTCCTTCTTTTTCTGTTATACCCCGTGCCCGTGTAGAAGAGGAAAAGCTCTCAATATGCGGGAACAACATTTTTCAATATCCTGAAAATCCCCTTACATTTTCCACCTCTTGGAATATGTTATATAAAACATGCGGAACATTTTATTTAACATTCTCCATTTTGCGATATTACTTTAGCAAATTCTTAAGCGGTTGCACTCATGCAGAGGGTTTGAAACAATACTTCTTTTTTCATCGATCCTTCATCCGATGCATCGAAAATCAATCCTGTCTGTTAATGCAATAGCATCGCCAATTTTTCTTCTTTTGCCCCGAAAATCTGCATAATTTGTACAACAAATGAATAAATGAGTAAGTTAAATTTACGTGCCGACCAATCAACATGCCTCTAATGAGCTTATTTTTGTTCCATTGCTACGGAACTTGTTTTAGCACTTACCGAAGCAATATTGCTATTGGCGTTGCTCTCATGAAAAAAACTTCTATACGTGTATATACAGGGCCATTCAGGTCTAATTAGCCAAACTCTAGGAAGTGATTCTAAACATTATATCCAACAAAAAAGTTCATTTGAAGTCTGGTCCGATTCCGAACAGTTATGTCCGATTTTCTGTTTTTTTCTTTTTTTAACGTAGTCATATTTTGTATTGAATAAGAAAGGATTGCTCAAACTCTGTTCAAGATAATTAAATTCTAATTATGCCATCATAAAATAGACAAAAGTTCCTTAAAGAAAACAGTAATTCAATTCACTAAACCCATTGATAGATAATATTTCCTGTACGTCCAATAACACACTTCTGTTTTTCTCAATAAATCAGTGGTTTTTCGCGATTTTTTTCCTCAGCCACTTAAGGGAGTACAGAATCACTTCTTACAGGAAAACGTCTACATTAAATCTATGCAAATGAAGTGGACCTTTATTTAGGGATAGGTTGAATTATTGGTCCCCTTTTGTCTTGTCTACTGTGAAATTATCTTGAACATGGACATAACTGCTTTTACCTTCGGAATCGGACCATACTTGAAATGCACTTTTTTGTTGGAAATGATGTTTAAAATCACCTCCTAGAGTTTGGCTACTTAGACCTGACTCACCCTGTATATATATATATATATATATATATATATATATATATATATATATATATATGTGTGTGTGTGTGTGTGTGTGTGTGTGTTTTATCACGAGAGCGGCTAAAGTTTTTGTTTTTTCGACTCGCAACTTGGTTTATAGCTTGTGTACAACGGATGATTGGACGAGTTCGTTGACCAGAATAATCGGCCCACCTGGAGGGTGAGGTGAAGGGTGCTCAGGACTCAGATTACTAATTTGTCCATACCGACTGAAATCGTTGATATAATGTAAATAAAGATGGTATTCATCGTGAGATTCTAAAGAAAAAGTCTTGTTGAAAAAATAAACTAAATCGCTGCATCAGGAAGGGGGCTTACACTTTAATTAAAAAATAATAATTAATTCAGCTGTTTATCACAAATATAAAATACAAAAACTATTCTAGTTTATTTTTTATTTATTTATTTAAATTTTAACGTCCAGTTGCTATTGTCAAAGAATTTTAGAACGGATTATCTAAAGGTTACCACGCTTTTCTTCCCAGGATAGGGCTGATGCCGTTTCTTTTTTCGAAATTAAAAAGCCACCACCCCAAGTGGGAATCGAACCTACCACCTCACGGCCACCGGACCTGATTTTGTATTCCTATGCTATATTTGATGTAAATTGTTCAGGAATGCAACTTACACTACCTCCTTTCTGTAGGTGCTTATTAAAGCAGCTCATGCGTGGCGTAATTTTTTCCTGGACAAAATTTTAATTTTTAGTGTTATTCTGTCATTTAAAAAATAAAGAAGTTCGTTCATTCTGTTTCCTGAAAATCATACTTTTTTTTCTCTCATAAAAAGCAGAAACAAATATCAATGAATACTACAAAAAAAAGTTATTATATTTACTGTAACAATCGATGTGCTTACTACCGAATAATTTAGGATCGAGAATAAAATTGAAAATACTAAACCTCAATATTTGGTGACCATGAAATGATTTTTTTCATTAATCAATTTCCCCTCCAAAAAAAACTTCAATATTTATGGACAATTTAAATTTATTATAATAATTGCTGCAGCTACTATTTTTTAATGTTGGACTAGGTATTTTTTTTTTAATCGTTGGAGAGTAAGTTGAAATGAATTAGGTAGTTCCTGGTTAATTAGATTTGAATTACTTTTGATAAATAAAATTCTTAATTAAAAACGACATCCGAGATCAAATGCTTATTGGTGTGAAAAGAAAGAGCAGCGAGAAGAAAGAAAACTCTTAAAAGAACTGTTAACGTCGAATTTGACCTAAGTTGAGTTCATCAAGAGAATAATGATTTACAGTAACAAATATAGAACAATTGACTCATTAAAATTTAATTACTTTTATTTATGCTTCGTTAATTACTTACGTTCTGAAGTTACGAGTATTGACATTTTATTCAGGAATTCAATGGAGTCGGAGTAAAGACATACAATCGAATACATCAAGTTGAAGAAACATTGCTTTAACACATTGAAAGGGTCTCCAATCCATCAATCACTAGGCTTTTTGAGGAAATTGGATTTTGGCCCCGTTCTAGATTCCCGAGGCGAAGAAAAGTTAATTTCAGCTTGAAAAGTAATTTTATTTGTATTCAATAAAAAAGATCAGGAGGTTTAATAGAAATGGGAAGGGCCTTGAAGAAAGTAATATATCTGATAAAAAAGGTATTGACGATGAGAGAGCAGATAAAGAAAAACAACAGGAGATCTCTGAAAAAGATGATAAAGCTAACAAAGAAGAAAGCGATTTGACCATGATAAAGATGATAATTCAAAAGGGGCATTATAACTTAGATGATTGAGTTTAACGGGAAGAAAGGGGGAAGACCATGAAGAATATGATGGAGCTGACAAATAAAAAGGAGTATTATAAAGTAGATAATTGAGCTCAACAAAAAGATGTTAGAGCTGATAAGAAAGAAGAGGAGAGGACCATGAAAAAGATGATAAAGCGAACAAAGAAGAAAGGGATTAGACCATGATAAAGATGATAATTCAAAAGGGGCATTATAACGTAGATGATTGAGTTTAACGGGAAGAAAGGGGGAAGACCATGAAGAATATGATGGAGCTGACAAATAAAAAGGAGTATTATAAAGTAGATAATTGAGCTCAACAAAAAGATGTTAGAGCTGATAAGAAAGAAGAGGAGAGGACCATGAAAAAGATGATAAAGCGAACAAAGAAGAAAGGGATTAGACCATGATAAAGATGATAATTCAAAAGGGGCATTATAACGTAGATGATTGAGTTTAACGGGAAGAAAGGGGGAAGACCATGAAGAATATGATGGAGCTGACAAATAAAAAGGAGTATTATAAAGTAGATAATTGAGCTCAACAAAAAGATGTTAGAGCTGATAAGAAAGAAGAGGAGAGGACCATGAAGAAGATGATAAAGCTTAATATGAATAATGGGGGAATATCATGTATAAGATGATGGAGCTGATAAATAAAAAGCGATATTGTAAAGAGGTTGATTGAGCTTAACAAGAAGAAAGGGGGATGACCATGAAGAAGAAGAAAGAGAAGTAGAGGACCATGAAGAAGATGTTTGAGCTGATAAGGAAGAAGAGGAGAGGACCATGAAGAAGATGTTACAGCTGATAAGGAAGAAGAGGAGAGGACCATGAAGCTGTTAGAGCTGATAAGGAAGCAGAGGAGAGGACCATAAAGAAGATGTTAGAGCTGTTAAGGAAGAATAGGTTATGACCATGAAGAAGATGTTAGAGCTGATAAGGAAGAAGAGGAGAATTTTAAACTTTATCAATTTATTAAATAAATAGATAAAGTTTAAAATTCTCCTCTTAAAATAAATTTTATTTTAGTTTAGTTTAAAATAAATTTTATTTTAGTTATTTTATTAGTTTTAACTAGCTGATTTATTCCAGATATTTCTCAATAATTTACTAGAAATGTATTTTATACATTCAGGACAATAAATAATAAAAAAAATCTAACTGAACTACTTTATAAAGATTACTTTAATAATGGATGGCCCAACAACAAATGCGATATTGCGAACCTTTTTTTATTGAGTCTTTCACCTCATGGTTTTTTTTTTTAATTTTTTAATGGTCATAAAAGTATTTATTAAAAAAATATTTTAAGTCGTTAATATTTGTATGCTGGTTCCTTGTTATATTTATATAATCTCGACCGTCAGTATATATACCAGCCATCGTGACGCCTGGAAGAAAATATATAACTTATGTGCTGATTAGATTTTTAATATTATTAATAATTTAATTGATCTAATAATACGAAGTTATTCAAAAATATAAACAAGGTCATTTGGATTACCTAAGGGCATCGACTGGCGCCGATTGCTTATCGGCGATATTTTATCTAAGTAACAAAAAAACAAAAACTATACAAATATAGAATTAAATCGATTTCTAAAATGTAACCTTATCAGGAAGAAGAAATTTATTATCAAATCTCTAATGGCAGATTGGCCTGAATTATCAAGCAACCAAAATCATTTTATCCTAAGGTCATTTGATAGTAAACACTCCTCTAATTGTTTGTGTGATGTTTAACTAATCTCTGAATTATGTATAAGATAATTTAATGATTAGCTGTTGAAATTCTAATTTGAGTATAAAAAGCCGTCAAGGAAACTTTTCGGAAGGTGGGTAGTGTACACTGCATTCCTGAATAATTAGCACATTACTCAGCAAATTAATCAGTTTACGCCATGTACCTTAAGAATTTGCTTAAATAAACCTATACGTTTTAAATAGAAAATATACATAAATATTTACGCTCTTTATATTTGTTGGTGCAGCTAACAGAGTTAATAATATTTCTTTTGATAATTTCATGGGCGTATATAAGGGGGGGCTGAGGGGGCTGCAGCCCCCCCCCCGAAATTTTGATTTGATCGGTAAAAATTTCATAAAACCCTTAAAAATAAATTAAATAAGATCATTTAGTTCATAAAACATATTCTATTTTGGGTGTAATAGCGTTTAAGTTGGCTAAAACTCATCCAAGATCTAAATTGTTAGTATTTCATACACCGGAAATGGTCTCTGCCCCCCCGAAATTTTCCCAGCTCCCTCCGAAATTATTTTCTACATACGCCCATGGATAATTTTGAGGCTTTAGGAACATTTATACCCGTTCACTCCCCGTTAATAAACTACAGGAAGAGAGACCTGGAGAGAGGATGGAAATAGAGAAGGCGAGAATGAGAGAGCAAATTGTCTAGGAGAATGGAAGCAGAACGGATTCTGAGATTCCCGGGAGAATACAGGCCCAGAATTATCCTCCTTCCTAGGTCTCGGGATAATAGGGAAGTTTGACGGTGGAGTCTAACAAGGCAATATGATAGGACCAGTAGTTCTCCTATCCATTGTAATAAGTCATTATTAGGTGCTGCATAGCGTAGCAAATTCCAAGGTAACCAGCATTCCTCAAGAATTCTCTTAAAATAGGCTATAAATATGACTTCTCATAAAAGTAAACATGAAGGAACATATTAAATTAGTTCTGGAGTAAATAGTCGGAGAGCCGGCAACGCACTTTTCATGAAGTGTTTTATGCACCCTGAAATTTTGCTATAATGTACATCTTTGGTAGTTAAGAAGGTAAGTATGTGTTTCCTGGACATACCTTGGAACACCAGGTACTGCGCATAGGGGAAAGGTGCAAAACAATATTGACCAAAAATAGGAAGCGTAGATCGTCGGGGTTTCGGTCAGTGTTCTTATTCAATAAAACACATTTTATATGCTAAAATGTATATTTATTGCCGCCAACGTTTCGGCTTGCTATACAAGCCATCTTCAGGGCTGTAAAAACATATATGGTGTAACAATCGTAAGGACAGAAACAATAACAAAAACAATAAAAAAAAAAAGGCTAGAAACATTAACATAAATATCAGTACCTATATGCTTGAAAATATAAATATAAATATATATATATATATATATACACCCACACACACATATATATACATATACACATATGTATACATACACACACACATATATGCATATATACACACGAATACATACATACACATATATACACATGTATATATATATATATATATACATATATATATATATATATATATATATATATATATATATATATACATATATATATAAAGTATAATAATAGCAATATAAATAAATATAACTGTATAGTGACATACCTATTGCTAGAAACATTAACATAAATATGGGTACCTATATGCTTGAAAATACAAATATAAATATATATATACATATATATATATATATACATATATATATATATATATATATATATATATATATATATGTATATATATATAGTATAATAATAGCAATATAAATAAATATACATGTATATGGTATCCAAGCGAATACAGTACAGGTGTCATAGTAACATACCTATTGAGAAGATTGAGAACTGTCCCGTTTCAAGAAGAGAACATTTCTGAAGACTGGAAGGATGGGTCAGATAGTAGAGAATGGGGGGAGGGGGTGGTTAGGAGTGGGGCTAGGAGTAAGGAGACATAGAGGGTAAAGACCGCGGTAAAGATAAAGGACTTGCCGATGGATATTGCAGGTACAGGGAAGGATTGGGCCAGTGCTAGACCGGAGAGGCTGGGGGTGAGGGGGTTGGGGAAAGTCAACCTGGGAGTAAGGACAGAGGGACGGCGGTAAAGATAAAGGACTTGCCGGTGGGTATTGCAGGTACAAGGAAGGATCAGACGGTGTGTGGGAATAGGGCAACGAACCGGGTGGGATTACCTAACGGGAGGCTTTGAGGATATGGAAAATGTTGGAATAGGTTGAGGAGATGACTTCTTTGTCAATTTTGTCATTGACGGGATTGTTTTCTAGATGGATATATATGGATTCAGAAAGGAGACGCTTTTCAAGGTTGGGTTCAGTGGAGAACGCTTCCTACTTCTGAACGGTCGACCATATCTTCTCAATTGACCAAAAATAGTGTTTTATTCAGAAGCCAACTATTATTAATGAAAAACATTACAAATTAAGGCAATTTTAAAATTAATAATAAATACGGCAGGCACTTTTAAGGGGGTTAAAATGTAAATTTAAAAATAAAAACAAGGTACCTAGTTTTTATTTTTAATATTAAATGAAGTGCTTTATTCACGCTGCGAATTAAACAGCGTCTTCAATAAAAATATTTGAAAATAATTGCAAAAGGGCAGATACTTTTGTGGGGTTTAATTATCAGGAAACATGAAAATAAATGTTGCCTATGACAGACTGCAGTACACTGCGCGTAACCGTAAGAGTGCATGAGACAACCGCGCAGTGTTGGTTGTTTTCTGTGCTCTCATTGGTTCTTGCTCACATGATCTTGTACAGCTGTTACGGTTTTAATGGCAGCGCGAATAAAACTATCATTTAATATTAGAATAAAAATAATTAATTTTTTTTATGTGTTATTCCCCTTAAAAGTGTCTGCTGTATTTATTATTCATTGTAAAATTGTCTTAATTTTACATTAAAGATAGTTGGCTTCTGAATAAAACTATTTATGGGAAATATTTTTTTGTACCTCTCCCCTATGCGCAGTACCTGGTGTTCCAAGGTAAATCCAGGTAACACATATATACCTTCTTATATATACAAGATGTACATTATAGCAAAGTTTCAAGATGCATAAAACACTTCATGAAAAGTGCGTCGCTGGCTCTCGGACTAAAACACTAATTTGTATTACACCTATTTTGCTTATTTTTATACAAAATACGCTCCTCATTAATTAACCCTTTTCCTACCGTTGACTGGTCGACCGCTCTAGCAGTTAAATGTGGCATGGCCCTGTGTACCGTCCACTTTTACTAGTCGGTGTAATGACGGCACATGCGTACCAATGACTTGTACAGCAGTCAAGAACTCCTCATATTTTTTTTCTATTCTCATTTCTCGACTTTAGTGCTATCTAGCGTTACCGTAGCGTACTTATAGTATTACTGCCTGTCTCTAGAGGACGAAGCGTTTGGCCGTGTGAGGTATTGAGGCGTACATTAAAAAAAAAAAAAGAAAAAAAAAGTTCTTAACTCCGCCAGTGTTGTGTACAAAGTCACGAACGAAAAAGGAAGATGGGGAACTTATTGGTCATATTTATTGAGTATGTATTTCACCTGTTCGCTATTCATAACATATAGAACAAATAGTAACAGAAGAACCTTCTCTCTCTCTCTCTTTTTTTTTTTTTTTTTTTTTTTTTTTTTTTTTTTTTTTTTTTTTTACACGCATAAAATATTCATTATAACGTTCTTATAAACAAAGTTATTCAGCAAAAAAAGTAATTCAATCTCCAAATTAATTAAAGCTAAATATTTATTTTTTTTATTGCTATTTACATTCTGTGTATGAATACATCTCTTAATATGATACAATATGAAGGCGCAAGGCGTCCCAACTTCATCCTCGATTAACGTCAGAAAGACTCTTTGATGAAGTTGAAGTGGTCCCACCCAAGATCCCCTCTGCTCCGACCAGTCGAAGAGAGATCGGTGAGCTACTGACCTCGACGCACTTCTTGAAAGAGAATGTCATTGCTAAAACTTCACTTGTAAATACAAGTTATAATTCGGCGTGGTGACCACTCAAAGTCAGGGGCCCAAAGCTGGGTGCGAGCATGCCATACAGGACCGGACCTCTCGCAGTACGAAAAAGGTTAAGAATGAGATCTACAGAGTTTCGTCGCAAGAAAGTACAAGTAACAACCAGTGCGAGCAAATTAATAATTTTGTTCTTTAGAACCCCACCCTCCATTCCTGGTAAGCAAGTTTAATTTAGTTTTGTATCATATATTCAAATGAGCACTATTTATGCCGCTTTACGTTGCAATATAACTGGAATTTCGACCGTTGGGGGAATATTAATAATTTATGTCATTATTAAACCCCTTTCCTCTAGAAGGACCGATTTTGTCGGTTAACGAAATCGCCCAATCGTTTGTTATGAAAGTCAAAGAACAAATTTTGTCCACTATCATGTTAATAGAGGCAAACCCTCATTTTCGGTGTCCTATATCGATGGAGATTTTAAGACATTTTTCAAAAATTCATTAATAACTACAACCTTTAATAATAACAATCAACGCTTTTATTGTTGAGAGATTTTTTTCTTCTGTTGTCAGTATTTTTATATAAAATTTGTTATAAAACATTGGACTTGAAAAACTACTTTCTTGCTTTTTTACTATCCTGGGAAGAGAGTTCTAGCCACCGTGAGCACTTTGAAAGTACCACTGATGGCAATTAAAACTTGTCTTAATGAATTCCGTTCTCACAATGTGGAGTGTGATTAATTGGCTCACTGAAGAGTTGTTAAAGTCTGCGATGAAAATGAATTCAAAGAAAATGGGAAATTGTGGACCGCAGAAGTTTAGAAGGCAGAAGTAAAGTTTAGTAAGTTAATGCATGAGTAAAGAGACATAGAATTTTGATTTCATAAAGAGGGTGTTGAAATGATCCAAAATGCTGAGATATGCTTTGTGAAACTGAGGATACATTTAAGAGAACTAACACAAACCCTTCACATTTATGTCTCTTCGTTTCTCACAATATTCTGTATCTCAGAATATTGTTCTCAGGATTTCAGACAGTATTCTTAGGTGTCGTTCCATCCCTCTGGAATGTGCAGATAGGCGTCCTGTAGTAGCCACTGCACAGGCAGATATATTGCCAAAAAAGTTCCGTATTCTAAAAAGTCTGTTGCTAGCTTATAATGATTGAATTTTTGACATGCCGAAAGGATTTTGTTTGTTTATTGATGAAATGACCTAATTTATGGATTTTTTTTTATGGTTGTTTTCACCCTATTTATAGGGAAGAAAGGTTGACTCGAAGACGTGCCGACGTTTAATGAACCTTATATGTGTTTATGTCAAATATATGCTCCCAATTTTTTTTTTAATGAAGGAAAAAGACATAGCAAAATTAATAGTGGAATCTTCTGCAAAGCTTCTCTGGAATAGAAGTACAAACGTTATATAGGGTGATTCAGGTCCATGTAGCCAAACTCTAGGAGGTGATTATAGACATCATTTCCAACACAAAAGTTCATTTCAAATATGGTCCGATTCCAAAGGGAATAGGAGTTATGTCTATTTTTTTTTTTTTTTTTTTTTTTTTTTTTTTTTTTTTTTTTACAGTTTTGGAGCACTCCTATTTTATTAAAAAAAAGTCACATAAAAAGACCAGAAAATTGGACATAATTACTTTTCCCTTCGGAATCGGCCCACACGCCAAATGAACTTTTTTTGTGGAAAATTATGTCTAGAATCGCCTCTAGAGTTTGGCTACTTAGACCTAAACCGCCCTATATAACCAAAAAAATCACTAATATTAGTTAGCAGCTGAATGCTGCTCAAATGGACAGCCGAGTCGTCCATAGATGACCATAGTTCGGAACCGCACCACCAGACCGTCCCTACCTGTGCACCAGGCATTAATGGGTACCTGCAACGAGTAATGTCATGCGGCCGGAGCATAGTTCTGACCACACTTTCCCACTTATGTGCCGGAACCTGCACTGGCTCTGCTCTCTAAGCCTTCCCGGCTTTTTGAAAGGCTGTATCTTTTTTTTTAACCAATATTTGATTTAAATAGCCGTGAAAGTCTCGATCAGTTTTATATTTTTGTTACGAGGTAAAAATACAACTCGTAACAAAAATATAAAACTGATCGAGACTTTCACGGCTATTTAAATGAAATATTGATTAAAAAAAAAAAACCTTATTTTCCGTCGTATTTAATGGATTTCTTTCAAATAATTCTATTTGAACCAACCGAGTGTATTCAGGTTTTAATTTTTTTGCATGGTCCAAGGCTTATTAAATTGTAATAAGTTTTTTATGAATGAATATTGGCCTCACCCTCTAAATAACTCAAATCCCTTCTAAAAACCCTTTAATGTTTACTAAGTCACGTTATTTTTATATAAAATTGCTTAGTTTACTTGTTAATTTTAAACTTCCAGTTGGGAATATTTTTAAATGAGAAGAATAAAGAAAATACAAAGTTTATTTACTCCTTAAGACTTTTGCTAATGAATAATTTGCTTTGTTAATTAAATACCTTTACACATACTCAGATGTTATAATGGCGTAAGGCATTTTTCCTAAAATATTGAAATTCCTGCTGGACGTTTTTCCTACCTTTTGCTTTCTTTAAATCTGGTTGACTCTAGGTATCACCTGCGAAAACGGTCATGTGTATTGTTTCTCTCATTATTTTATGATGACACTCCGTGCCAAAGAGTCGTGGGTTAGATTCCCACTAGGGGTGATGGCTTTTCTTTAGAGAAAAGAAAAGGCATCCATTTTGGATTGTATACATTTTCAAGGGGGCGAGGTTAGCTCAGTGGTAGAGCACTCGACTACCCAGGTTCAAAACCCGAGCGTGCACTAAAGATGGTCTCTTGTGGTTTGTTTCAGGAGTGAGTGTTTCATTTAGACCTCGATAACATATTCACCATTTAGAAGGATTGGTCTGTGATTTTCATCTCATGAATCATATACAGACAACTCATGAAAGAGGTCATTTTTGAGTCACCGTGTAATGGACATTCAAGATTGCGGGAATATCGGTGACTCTACGATGCCAGGGTCGGCGCGACAACAGATCTCAGAATTCGACATTGGTAAAATATGTCTAGAACTTGTTAGATGCTCTTAGTGGATCCTTGTTTTTTGACGAGTTTACCTGTTGCTGATTGCATTAAGTCTAAGCACTGCAGTCTTGCGTGTATAGTATTCATAACGCCGTCTTAGGATTTTATATACGAGAGTGGTATCAGTTAAATAGTTGTGTGTGTGTATATATATATATATATATATATATATATATATATATATATATATATATATATATATATGTAGAGAGAGAGAGAGAGAGAGAGAGAGAGAGAGGGAGGGAGAATGAGAACGTTTGCATAATCATGTACTTAAACGGCAAAGTTGTGTCTTTATTATTTATTTGTTTTGTAGTTAAGCACCAACAGGGGGCGAACAGCTCTTAAATAATTAAAAAAACGCTCACATCGCTACAAACAAAAGGAGGGGGACAGAAAACTAAGGTAAAGGACGTCGGAAGTTTGAATAAAAAGCGAAAAAGACAAAATAAAATAATGAAATTAAATGTTTTGGAGAAAAATTATGGGTTAAGAAATAAGCAATTGATGAGAAATATTCATTTTCTAAATAATAATATTAAAATTAATTTTTAATGTTGAATTGGAGTGATTGTTTTATAATAATTAAATTGTGTGGTACATTTTTATGTTTATTAATGAGTTTTAGGGGGCCTTTAGGTTTTTAGCTAAGCTCTCTGCAATTGCTTTACCTAAATGTGCATGTTTTAAAGTTGCTACTCTATTAATTTTTTTGCCTAATTTGGCCGTATATGTACGCAACATATGCAACTTTGAAATTCACCTACTGTATAATGTGAAACTGTTAACAGTATCACATAGGATGTTACTTAATTAAACTCAACGCACAAAAATACATTTAGGATTATACATCTATCGACCCATTGAGTAAAATAAGACATCTTTAAATTAATTATTTGACGTTTTTCATATTATTAACTCGTTTATCGTCCAAAATGATTATTCTATCGAATTGGTAGTGGTTTTATTCGACTGAGTACAATCTATTCCTCAAAATTTATACCGAAATCAGAAATATTCAAGTACCTATGGAGTTTTTTTTCACGAAATCGGTGGTTTGGCACCGCTGTGCACCATGGTGTCCATCCACCTGGTGAGCACATCAAGTCCCGTTTAGATTGCAAGCGGCGCACAGTGGGGCCAAACGAAATATCGTAGTTCATAAAAGGCTACAGCCTCTAAATCTTAACCGATTTCATTGCACTTTTTTTAAAATAAAAGCCAATAAAATGTAGAAAAACTATTTTTAGTCAGATTTTTGTTTTTTGTTTCGCTTGTTTATAAAATTACGTGTAAATTATTTAAATTCACGAAGTTTTACAATCCTTTTATAAGTAGTATTCGTAATGAGGTATAACTCCGATAGAGGTGGAAGCACAAAATTTACTTAAAGAATAACTTGTATAATAGTTTATATGAAAATTAATAACAGTGCTAATATTTCAGCACTTTATTTAATTCGTTTTAATTATTATATATAATAAATATTATTTCAATTAATCTCATTGTTGAATTAAGATAAAGTTACGTTTTATGAAGCTGTGTCTGTCTGATTTCTTTCCAAGTCTAATCATGATTTTAATGTTTAATTACAATGATATCAGTGCTGATAATAAGTTAGATGAAATATTAAATGTTATTTTATGTTAAATTGTATAACAGTTTTACTAAAACTTTGTCACATTAACTTCTTTACACCTAATTTAAATAAACATGGGGCAAAAATCTTACTAGAAAACGTTGTTCTAAATGTTATTAGCTTATTCATTTAGTAGAAAAAAATCAGTGATATCGGTTAAAAATACAGAGGCTGTAACCGTTTTTGAAACGCTGTCGTTTGGCGCCCCAGTGCGGCGGGCGCGTGGTCTGTCCCTTACGCCCAAAAGCATTTCTCCCGGCTTCCATGCTTTGTCCTGACCCCAACTAGTGACCAGGAGCCAGAATATAGCCATCGGATTTCATGGCGGACGGCGATCGGGCCAGATACAAAGACGTGAAATCTGGCCTTGAAAGCACCACTTGTTTCCGCTTGAATCAAGAATTACCTCACATTCCGCGATGTGACTAAATTTAGGATTTAGATAATGACTAAATTTAGGATTTGCACCGATGGACACGATTGGCAGCTTTTGCTCCGCAAGGGGGATGAAGCAGAAAGGAATTTCAAAATGTAATAAGAGGCTTTCCTGGTAACGAAATTTAATTAATCCGCCCGAATACCTTTCAGGAACTTTAATGGAATTTGAATTTAATACTCATTAAATTTATATATTATAAAGCCAAATGACAAAGGCATGTATTTACATCGTTTCAACGTTTAATTATTTTATTTTGAACCGTCGAGAATAATTATTATTTTCTACCATTTTCCTCATGAATGACAGTTCCAATTGCAGGCTTTGCAAAAAACCCTTCACTGTTAAAAGTGTATCTGTCGATTAAGGCTTCACTTAGAATCATTCTAAATGACATCGCAAATATACATTCTATAAGCAGCCACTTTATTGGCTGAGTAGTGACATATTCGAAAATAGTAACATTAACAGGGTGGTCTCTTGGCTAAAGCTTTGAATTCTTATGCGGGAGATGAGTGTTCGAGGCCCACCTGAAGCAGGGATTTTTCTCACTTCATGGTCCGTTAAGAAAATTCCCTGCTGCACC